>CM070024.1:33780822-34153374 GCA_036247105.1 Cirrhinus mrigala | reverse complement strand
TCATTGCCCATTACAACACACCAAGAAGAGTTACAACAACTGCAACTTTAAAAAAGCGCGGAAACTCATTAAAAACTCATAATAATCCGTTCAGTTCACTTCAGAAAATAGGTCGTGGACATTTCAACCAACACGCACGCGCCCGCAGTGACGTCACGGGCCATGATCAACTCTGGAAAATCCGAGCTGACCGCCATCTTTTTTTCCTCGGAGCCGAGCCGTTCAAGTAAGTACATTTAAAATTGTTTTAACTTAGTTCATCTGTTGGTAATGTGCATTCGTCGTCTAATGTCTCTCCTTCTCAAGTGATCCGTAAACATAACCTGTGATGAATATTTCATGTTCGTTCGTTTTTTGGAAATACGTTAGCATGTTAGCGCCGGAGTGTCACACTCACAGCAAGTATTTAATGTAGGGTTGAGCCTCATATTCGACATTAACAAGTATTCGGCACCGATAATATACAAATATACAAGTGAAACGGTGCGAGACCTGTCCTCATTATTATGGAAAAATGTGTGAACAGTGGGAACATTATACCCGGGTCAACCCGCCAATTTACATGACGTCGCGACTCATACAAGAAACTTTGTTCGCACTCAATCAACCTGGCACAACATTAACAGACAGCGAGATAGCAAAAAACACTGACCATCGCCATAGTGTATGGACTATATTTTTTATGTTGAGTTAGATGAGGTATAAAACTAGTGATAGGTGATTGTTTTCATGTGTAGTGATATGTGTGCCGTTACACTCTGTATCCATGGCAACGCGCAGCAGTGGGGGTGGGGTGAACGGTCCCGCAGACTGCCACTTGGAGATCAGACGTGGGTTTTTTGCAAGGGGGAAAGTCAAGTATGAAGAGTTACAACAACTTCAACTTGAAAAAAGCGCGGAAACTCATTAAAAACTCATAATCCGTTCAGTTCACTTCAGAAAATAGTTCAAGGTGGACATTTCAACCAACACGCACGCGCCCGCAGTGACGTCACGCGCAATTTTCAACTCTTGAAAATCCGAGCTGACCGTCATCTTTTTTCCTCGGCGCCGAGCCGTCCAAGTAAGTACATTTAAAATTGTTTTTAACTTAGTTCATCTGTTGGTAATGTGCATGCGTCGTCTAATGTCTCTCCGTCTCAAATGATCCGTAAACATAACCTGTGATGAATATTTCATGTTCGTTCGTTTTTTGGAAATACGTTAGCATGTTAGCGCCGGAGTGTCACACTCACAGCAAGTATTTAATGTAGGGTTGAGCCTCATATTCGACATTAACAAGTATTCGGCACCGAAAATATACTTTTATACAAGTGAAACGGTGCGAGACCTGTCCTTATTATTATGGAAAAATATGTGAACAGTGGGAACATTATACCCGGGTCAACCCGCCAATTTACATGACGTCGCGACTCATACAAGAAGCTTTGCTCGCACTCAATCAACCTGGCACAACATTAATAGACAGCGAGATAGCAAAAAAAACACTGACCACCGCCGTAGTGTATAGACTATATTTTTTATGTTGAGTTAGATGCGGTATAAACACGTAGTGATAGGTGATTGTTTTCATGTGTAGTGATATGTGTGCCGTTACACTCTGTATCCATGGCAACGCGCAGCAGTGGGGGTGGGGTGAACGGTCCCGCAGACTGAAATTGTAAAACGACTTCACTGGTCTCCGTTGAAATCTACGACGTCACTCTGTCCATTTCTTTTACTGTCTATGTTTTTTTTTGGGCCAATGGAAAAGGAGCTCTATGCCGTTTAAAATCGGGTCGACCCGCTTTAAAAAAGAAAAAGTATTTCATACTACATGAAAAATAATTAACCCAATTTTGCTGATAACGATTGTATATGTTTTTTTCTTTTTTTCTTTTTTCCACCATGTTCGGGGCACAATAAAAATATTAGGGGACTAAATGAATATCAGCATATGAAGTATAATCGTCTCTCATTGTCTTCGAAAGAATGTGCACATCAGATGGTGAAAGTAAGTTTTTACTTTTAACATATTGTGCACTTTTCACGTTGCTTGTGTGATATCCATTGGCTCACCTCCATGGTTTAAAACATAAATAATTTATAAAATAAGATACAGTATATAGAAAAGACATATCTTTAAACTTTTGCGACATAACACCAATGTAAAGACATTGTTTTTCACTCACTGAAAGCTACATCTCTCTGCGTCTCTCGTCATCACTGCACACACGACTGCAGACACATCCCTCTTGAAATGTCGGCATTACAAGTTTTGCAAATCGCTATCCGTGGGTCTTTCTCAGATATACTGAAATATGTCCACACAGATGCGTTGCTTCAGACAAGCACGTGCAAGCTGTGGTTTCTGTCTGCGTCAACATACTGTTTCGGCCGTGTTGTTTCGGTGATAAAAGTGTTTCAAATATTCGGTGGCTGAATATTCGGTGCATCCCTAATGCAGTATGTCCATAAATGTAAAAACACGATTTAAACAGAATAAAATGTGTATGAATGTTCATGTTTATTAATGTTTCTTTATTGTTCATTTTGTCTTTTCTTACATTTTTTCTTTTTTTCTTCATCTGCAGAGAAGTCCTGAGAGTTTCTCAGTCGCAAGAAGATGCTGTTGCGTGTGATCATTTCAGCACAGGACATTAGAAAGCTCCGCTTGGACTCTGTTCCAGATTCGGTTGATGGCCTGAAACTGGTGTTGAAAAACATCCTTGCCTTACAGAACCTGGCTCCACATCTGGATGGTATGGATGGAAACATAGCATAAAGTTCAAGATGGGCAATTACAGACAGAAATTGAAAGGTGTGGGCTGCCGAGAACTGGAGGTTAATTCTGAGAAACGAGGTGCTGGGGATACGCGAGGGAAGAGAAACAAAGTGAAGAAACCTAGACGTTCCGAAACAAATTTTCTTCCAGATCTCCCCCAGGGAAGAGACAGCAGAAGTCTTGAAGAAGATCGAGAAAAGATGGTCCAGGAGATGAAAAAAACAACCCCAAACCTGGCCTACATCGATGATGCAATGAATGCCACATACGCACTGAGAAGACAGGAGATCGTTGAAGAGGAGCCACCTGTGGCCGAAATGAGAGTCAGATGGCCTGCCCTTTTTACTGAAAGACAGGTAAAATGTGTACATTTTTTCTTAGTCATAGCAAAGTAGTAATGTTGTATTGTGTATATTGCAGGGCTCTATGCTAACATTCCTCCCGTTGAACATGTGCTCCTAAAGTGAAATATTTAGGAGCAAAATTAAAAATTGTTTAAGTAACATTTATGTAACGCTTAAATAATGTTGAGGGTCAAACGTGACCCATTTTTACATTTGATAACAGTAAAAACACCCTCAACAATTCAACTTATGACTAATTTGATGACTTCTGATGTGGCCGAGAATATAAAAACATGGAAATATTTAATCTTTTTTAATCAAGAGATGCAAGCAATAACTTGCTCTGTTATGACTAACAGAATATTTGACACATTAGACATAAATTGATATTTCCTGTAGGCCACTCCTATATGTTATGATATGAAATAATGCTTGAACTGATATGAATTACATATTTTTATTTAACTACTTGAATCATAGTAGTACATACTGATTTGTTAAACTTACAGCCTTGTTACTTAGCATGTATGAATTATCATGACAACAAAGCACTGACATATCAGTCTGATGTAAACATTAATAAAACTCAATAACCTGTCACACAAGCCAATCTGAGGACAAAGATCGTTGAGGTTGAAGTTAATATTAATGAAATATGCACCTTGAGACAGGTCTCCGCTGTACGTCACATGTCTGACAACATGTCAGTTGTAGTGCTGAAATGTGAACATTTAGGTGACTTTTAACTTGAACTAAAACTGTAATGTTACTTCTCCACATAGATCGCCAAGGAATTCACCAGGCTCACTTCAATGGACATCAATAAATTCTATGAGGGTCTGGACAGCCATCTGCATAAACTTCTTCAGTTATTCCGGTTGAAGCGCTTCGAGGAAGTTCAAGACATGACATCCTTAATGGAGAGTCTCGACAAGGATGTAAGTGCATATTTGTTGTAGTTGTGGTCCACATTAATTGTGCAACCCCACTGAGGAGAGGGACCAGGATGTAGATTATGACAGACAGTAAACCTCTAATTAATGTACTTGGATAGGCATTTGATAATCAGAAAATCAGAGTTCTGATATCAGCTGAATTCACGTATTGTGTTTTTGCAGGCATCAAACCAAAGGAAGAGAGCAGCAGCTTTGCAGGGACTGCCATGGTACATGAAGGAAAATCCTTCTACATTAATGAAGAGATGTGAGGTAAGCAGCAAAATGTTTATTATGTTTATTGATACAAAAACTAGTTCACAATGGGCATGGTTACACATCATTTCAGGCATCCTCTGTGTGGATACACTATATAGCCAAACATGTCTAAAGCACAGGCAATTTTTTTTTTGTTTGTTTTTGCATGAAGCCAACAGATCCTGGGGAGGACTTCATCAAAGGAATGGTGATTGGAATCCTTTTGGTTGTTGAAGATGTGAAAGAGCCCCTTCCAGTTTCCTACAACGATGTTGCCATTGTCATTGAGGAAAAGATTGTCATGCGTCATCTTGGTGATGTACCCAATGCTTTTGTGAACCTGATGGGCCTGCTGTACATGCTGAACCTTGACTATCCAAAAGAGATGAAATATACTTTTGAGGTGATTCAGCGCCTGTTCATGGGAATCGGGTCTGAGATGTGCACTTCCAGGGTTCACTCTCTAAAGAATAAACTGCTCAGTTAGAGGGATAACTCAGGAGGATGTTTCTGCATTTGGCCATGAGGAAGAATTCTAATTTTCTTGCCATTTGCTAAAAAAGTTTGTCGAGACAAACTTAAAGTTTAAATTAGTTTAAGTTAGCTTAAGTTAGTTTAAAGTAGTTTATAGTTTAAAGTAGTTTAAAGTTTAAATTAGTTTGAAGTAGATAGAAAAACGAGTTTGTTAGTTTAAATTTCACACACAGGCACGCTCACTAACTCTCTCTCTTTCACACACACACACACACACACACGCTCACACACACACTCACTCACACACACACACACGCACAGACACGCTCACTAACTCTCACACACTCATGCACATACAAGAACACACACTTTCTTTCAAACACACACACACACACACACACACATGCTCACTAACTCACACACATGCTCACTAACTCACACAAGCAATACAAATGTAGTAAGAGGAAATAAATGTAAAGCCCTTCTGTGGGTCACAACAGTTTATGTTTTTATGTTCTAACATATGTCTGTTGCTCTCTGTGGAGGAAATGTCACTTGCAGACACTAAATTGTATTTTATGTTGTAGAGCAAACATGAACAGAGTGGAGATTTCTGTAATGTTTGAACGTGTTCATTTTCTGGCTGACATTTGAGCAAGTTTCTCAGAGATACATTTTTTTTTTTTTTTTTTATACAAATCTTTCTGCAATTTACTGCAGCAACTCTGAACATCCACAACAATTGACTCAGTTGAATTTGGAGAGTTATTGTTTTTCCCCAAAGGAAGGCTGCACTTATTTTTATGTATTATATTATTATTTGTGGAACAGTGTAATTTCAGTTAGTAAGCAGCCCCAAGCAAAAGTGTGTTAGAGAGTGTAAAGGCAAAATTTTGAACATGTCCCAAGGAAGGTCTTTTTTTGATGTCTCAATTTTAAAGCAAGGCTGGGTGAAGTTGGACTTGTTGGGGTTTTAATAAAGGTCCTTATTGAATTGGATTTCATCTCTTTCATCTCTTACTTTTTATATAATTTCATCTCTTTTCAGCTATTTTTTCATGTGTTAATATTTAAGTTTGACTGGCCAATTCTCATGTAGATTTTTTGTAGATATTAGTTTGCTTAAATTTTTGAAATCTAGCAATTTCTGTAAACTCAAGTAACTTGGCAATAGAGCATGAGAAAAAAAAAAAATGTTGCCCTAACTTGATAAAACAAGTTACACCAACATCTTTTGTAGTTCTCTCAAGTAATGTTTTCCAGTCCACATTATTTGATACAGAAAGTTGAGTCAACAAATCGCAAGTTGTATCAATTATGTATTCCATGTTTAGCCAACTTGATTCACCGTTGTAGGAACTTGATCAAATAAATTCAACCGACATCTCTTTAAGTTATCTCAAATAATATTTTAAAGTCCAACTTACTTGATACAGGAAGTTGAGTAAACAGACGGCATGTTGCATCAATTCATGTTTTGAAGTGTAATAAACTTGACACTATAAGTTGACTCAAATTAACTCAGTCAAAGCAACAAGATGACTTGACTTAGTTAAGTTGAGTCAACTAATCTTTTTTTACAGTGCAATTGCTTACATTGTTTCTGCTTAATTGAATGATGGAGAAAGAGCTGACTTTAACAGAAAAAAATGTACTGTTTACTATTGTCCTCTTTTTAGAGCTGCTTTTCAGGATAATTAAATTTTGTTTGCATTATTGACACAATATTTTCCTGTTTAGCCCTGCAAAGCTGCTCTTACTGTATTAAGCACAATATAAACAAAGGTGACTTGGCCTGATATTCGTCTATTTTGTATATATATTTAAAACCTTCTTTTTTTTTTTTTTTGTTTCATAATATGCATTGTTAAGAACATCCATCTGGACAACTTCAAAGGCAATTTTCTCAATGTTAATTTTTTTTTTTTTTTAGTAGTAGTTGTATCTCGGCCAAATAACTATCCTAACAAACCATACATCAATAGAAAGCTTATTTATTCAGCTTTTAGCTGATGTATCAATCTCAGTTTAAAAAAAAATTGACCCTTATGACTGGTTTTGTGGTCCAGGGTCACACATGGACATTACACTGACATGTGCCATTTCTGACATGGCAGATTTCTCTTCATAGTAACAGAAACATGTATTTTATGTAATGCTGCTTTGAAGCTACGATATATGTATTGTTAAAAGTGCTTTTTGTGATTTTGCTTTAACACCCATGTATAAATGTTTGTTAAACATTAAATAATTTGTTGCACTTAAACAAACCACAGATAATTCACTGCATCCTATCTGTCACTAATTTGAAATTATAGGCACAATACAAAACTATAGCTTGTTTATCACTCATTCTTTATCAATATTTTAAAAAAGAAAATAAATAAAAAAAAAGTTAATAAAGCAATATTCCTACTCACATAAAATTAATACACAAATAATTTTTTTTTTCTTTTCTTTTTTTTTTTTTTTTTTGAACTACTGCACATACAGGCATTTTACAAAGTAAATACCTTATTTAATGGACTTAGAATTGTTATTAGAAAAAAACTACCCTTCACAAGTTCGCCTGCCCATCCAGTCCTGATGGGGAATGGTAACTTGGCTTACTGTCCTTAATGGAGGCTTGAACCCGAGGCTCGGCTTGAGCCCCAAGTTCAAACCCCCATTGCAATATTACCTAGAGGAAGAATAACAGAAATAGAGGTGGAGAAGGGGAGGTGGAGGGATGCCGGAAGAACTGAGGCTGGGACGCTGCCATGAGAGCTGCTTATATAGGCTTGTAATGATGATTGACAGGACTGAATGATTAGGCTTCTCCCGAACCTACGTTTGGAACTTCATTTAAACAGTGTCTGATACACTGGAATAGCAAAAGGGAAAACAACAAGTCCAATAATGATACAAACATTCACAATGTGGAAAGCTTTGAAATCTGTTCCGTAGAAAATTCCATGTGACGAATCTGTGGCCGTCCAACATCTGCTGGAATCTCAGGTGAAACTATTTGCATGCACGGGCATGTCCCCAGATAACATGATCCCCAGTTGATCCATAACACCAGGATATAAATCTTTAGGTTAAGATTTAAATTTAAATATAACCTATAGATTTTGATAACTATGGTTCAGACCTGTATGCTATAAAGTCTTATAGTATACCATGCAGTTACATTTACTTAGTCTGCATTAAAGAAATGTGTTGTATTTATACACATTAACTGTAATAGTGTGCTGCAGTAGGCCTACTATGCTGGTACCCCACATGTTTTTTGTTGTTGTTGTTGTTGTTGTTGTTGTTTTAACTTGGTTTTATGCTTGATTTGTCATGTTTGGAGTTGATTGTCACTATTGCTGTGCTTTGTATGTTATGTTTATGTATGCACTTGTCTAAATGGCTGTTCATAACAGCTTTTTAAGACTGTATGACACTCGTTTTGATCATGATTATATAAAAAAAAAAATCAGTTTAAAACTTGAAATGTGAAATATTTGAACTTTTAAATAGATTATAGTGGTAGTATATGTGTTTTATTTGGAATACTCTTGCATTGATTAGTAATATATATTTATATTGCTGTTTACTCATCTATGTTATCCATAGACATGCATTTAAACAAACAAACAAACACACAGTTTTTGTTTTCATGTCTGTACTTTAATAATAATTTTGTGTATAGAAATTGTTCAAATTAACCTGCAAAACCACTTGTGAAAGATTAAACAAACATTTAGGTTGATCTATGAATAAAAATGATAATTGCTTTGTGCAACAATATGTTTTATCAATAATAATATACATTTTAAATGTAAAGATAATTCATAAAATTCTGCACATAAACACAAACTTGCCCATATTTCCGCTCAGATGATTTTCAGCTTGAATAGCCACAATATATTCTTACGTCACACTATTATTTGTCAGAGTTCATCTGTGTCTGCGTCTCCCTAGGACTCTTATTTTGAAACACATTCTGTTCCAATGTTTCCCACTTCAGGTTGCCTTTGTTTATTTCCTCGATTCAGGATTATCTTCACTTGTGTCTAGATTAGCATTATCCTGTTTTTATGTTTTTGTGCTCTAGCCCTCTTTAGCTGTCCAGTCATCATGACTGAGTGATGTTGAGCTGTCGCAGTTTTCTTTGTTAGAGTTTTCACCTGTTTGTACATCACCTTGTTCAATTGAATAAAAGCTGCAATTAGATCCACGCTTTAACTACTCTCCTTCCAGCACAGATTCTATAGATATTTTTGAGTACATAACCCAAACCCTAGCTAAACCTTACCACTTCTCAACAATGTAAAACAAGGGAAAAGAGAATATCGATTAGAAACACAATAATAGCCTATATTCAGCAATTCTAAGTATTCTAAGAATACTTAGAATTAAACAGAAAAACATAAATCCAATGCATGCTGAATAACAGAATGTGAAAAAACATATAAACACGAGCAAGCAGATGTAACGCCTGTTCATCGTGTTCATCTGTTTTTAACTCACTGCACTTCTTGCACGATGCAATTTCTGAAAAAAAAAATATTTTGGTAGACTTTTTCAGCATGCATTGGATTCTTTGTGCGGTTAGCCATTTTTCAGTTTGAGTCAAGTCAAGTCACCTTTATTTGTATATCGCTTTTAACAAAACAGAATTGTGACAAAGCGACTGTACAGTATTAAATAGGAAATGGTGAATTAATAATGCAAAAGAGGACTCGTCTGGTTTTTGAGAAACTAGCTTAGATCATAAAAGTATCTACCCAATGTTGCCGCCTTATTTTCAGAGAAAGTTGCTAAAGGCAGGACAATTTGTTGCTGAAAGTTGCTAAATGATGTGATGTCACTGTGCGATGACATCATGTAATCAATGCAAAAATGCATAGCATAATAGAGCATAGAATTACATTTTATGTATTTTCTTATTAAGTATACATTCTGAACAATTATATTATCTTTCTACACTTTAAGAAAAATGCAATGTTAATTTGAAAAATGAAAAATGTTAATTTGAAGAAATTTTGTGCATTGATTTTTTTTTTTTTTTTTTTTTTTTTTTTTTTTTTTTTTAACAGGTTTTTAACCTGAATTTAAAATTACACATTGCATTTTGTGTTCTCAGGTTACAACTTTTAACAGTGCTTTTTTCCATCTTCCTACACATTTTTAACTGATCGCCAAGTGCAGGTATAAACTAATAACAAGGTGTTATCATAAATGAACAATTATTATTAAACAGCTGCATCTTGCAACTTGATTCACGTGATATGTGTCCTGCTAGACGCATTTGATTTCCAATTTTTGTGTCACAGTTGCTAAAAGTTGGCAAATACATTTTAAAAATTGCTAAATTTGTTGCTTGGAGCTTTTTGAAGAAAAAGTTGCTAGGGCAGTCTAAAAAGTTGTTAAATCAAGCAACAAAATTGCTAAGTTGGCAACAGTGTATCTACCTCAGTGTATTCACTCTAAATGTTTCTAATTAAAAACAATCCGTGTTGGTAAACACTAAAACACTAAGAAGCAGAAAAAGAGATAACGGACAAGCGCCACTGAAAATCTCAGGAGTGAGAACTGACCGACATCTCACGGTTACTGATTAAAGCTGTGTGGACTGTTCTATATTGTTAGATCACAGAGTGTTACTGTTGATCCACTGTACAGCCTAAACCCAGGATAGAGCGGATGAGTGAATTTGGTCTGGACTCTCTGGATGAGCGTCATTGTGTCAGAGATGCTGTAGAAGGACAGAGTCCCTGCACTGTGATCCACAAACACTCCTATTCTGCTGCTGGTGCGCTTTACAGGGA
This sequence comes from Cirrhinus mrigala, assembly GCA_036247105.1. Lineage (NCBI taxonomy): Eukaryota > Metazoa > Chordata > Actinopteri > Cypriniformes > Cyprinidae > Cirrhinus > Cirrhinus mrigala. The sequence goes on along the minus strand of CM070024.1, from coordinate 34,142,798 downwards.
GATCAGTCTCCATATTATTGTGTCTGAATGAGTACCGGGAGTTGGTGCAGAACAAACTCCAGGACTGATCACTACATCCAAACAAACACTTTGTGTTCGTTCCCTTTCGGCTGATGTGTTTATATGACAGTGACACACCCACATCACCACTGCACTCCACCTCCCAGTAGCAGCGTCCCTGCACGCCCTCGCCACACAGCACCTGATAATACACATCAAATCTGTCTGGATGTCCAGGATAACGCTGGACTGCATCAGTGTATGTAGCCGACCTGTTCCTCTCCGACAGATAGATGTGTTTGTTTACGGTGTTTGGATCAAGTGTGAACTGATGAGAATCTGATGGAGATCAAATATATCAGAGTGATCAGAAAACACTGAAATATTAAAGTTATTGCTTTCATGTAGCTGATCAGTTTAGAACTCTTACGGAAAGTTAATGTTTTTCAGTCCCTAAAAATAAAACTAGAAGGGCAAAGTTTAATAAATTAATTTTACAGTGTTCTCAGGTACAATCGTGATTAAAATGTATTAATCAGTTTAACTCACCTTTGTGAGTTAATTGTGCAAGCCTTTAATTTCTTTTGGCTCTATGGGAGACACGTTCTTTTATAAGATGCTGTTTGATCATTTTTTTGCGCACTGGGTATGAATTTCCTGAATGAACTTTCTGCTTAAATCACTGAATATTGGTTTGCTGTTGTGTATTTAAACAACTTGAATGCACTTAAAGGAGAAGTCCACTTCCAGAAAAAAGATTTACAGATAAGCTATAAAGAGCTCTAAACTTTTTAATGTCAAACGCTCATCTTGTCTTACTCTGCCTGGACTGTTTTTTTTTTTTTTTTTTTTTTTTTTTTTTTCCAGTTCATGACAGTTAAGGTATGTCGAAAACTCCCATCTCATGTTCAAAATCATCCTATATCCCTGTTTTACCTTTTCTGTTAAGGGTGTTTGATCTTCGATTGGAGTTTTTTTGACATACCCTAACTGTCTTGAGCCAGAATACATAGAGTTCAGGCAGAGCAAGACAAGACGAGCATTTGAGATTAAAAAGTATTTAAATTGTATTATTTTTATGAAAATAACCAATCGTGTCGCTAGATAAGACCCTTCTTCCTTGGTTGGGATCGTTTACAACCGCATTTGGGATCATTTGAAGCCGCATTTAAACTGCATTTTGGAAGTTCAAACTCAGCGCATCATATCAGTCCTGTCCAAACCAGTTGTTTTTTGTCTCTGTTTTTTTCCTCAAAAACATAATTTCTTTATGACTGAGGAAAGAAAGACATGAACATCTTGGATGACAAGGGGGTGAGTACATTATCTGTACATTTTTGTTCTGGAAGTGAACTTCTTTAAACTCCTGAATTATACAGTGTAATTACAGCAATGCAAAACCAAATGCCTTCTTGCATACTAATCCTTAATCTAATTTTGGAGGCAATTGTAATTATTATAGATTATAATTATATATTTCCTTGCCGTCTATATTGTCACTTTTTTTGCAACTTACGTTGTAGGAAGTCCTTTCTGGTCCTTAGAGCAACGTTGATATGTTTAGCTGTGAAAATGAACATAAACAGGTAATTCTCAAGAAAAGAGGAAATTATACAGTAGTGAACATTTGAAGTGGATCAAAAAAGTTCATCAAAGTTGTCCTAAGACAAGAACGGGTATTATAAATGTTGACGATACTGTACTGTACACCCATCCAAAAATCTGTAATGATGTCTAATGTTTGTGAAACAGCATTTTTTTACATGGTAAAGAAATGTTTAGTGCTTTACCTACCAGAAATCCTTTTGATTTCCTCTTTACAGAATTTCTCAATTTTCTCTCTCATTTGACAGATAGATTGTCTTACATCAACAACAGAGAGAGGTGAAGTGACAGTAATTCTCTGTGTAGATTCAAGAGGTGCAGATAGACACTGAAATCCCTACCAAAACAACAAAAACAATCACAGTCAAATATGTTCAACTTTTGTTGATTTCTCTTCAGTGATATGCCATAGTAATCTAACACTTGAAAAGAGACTTTATAACACTTTAACTAGAGCCTGTAAATTATGTCATATGTTCTGTTTCACAACATTTACATCTCAGTTACCTGCAGGAAATGGATGTGATCATCTGTGTGTTTCAGTTGCTCCAGCTCAGCGTTTCTCCTCCTCAGATCATTGACCTCCTGCTCCAGTTGCTCCAGGAGTCCTTCAGCTTGACTCACTGCAGCCTTTTCCTGATCTCTGATCAGCCGTGTCACATCAGAGCGGTTTTTCTTAATGGAGCGAATGAGCTCAGTAAAGATCATCTCGTTTTCCCTGACTGCTGCCTGTGCAGATCGCTGTGAGACACACATCAAAATCACAGCGGGTTACGGTGGGGCTGCAAGGTCTTTAGCACTGGAGGAAAGACCTAACTGTATCTGTAGCTGTTCTTCTCCTTTCAGCACTCACCTTATGAGACTCCACAGCATTTCTCAGCTCCTGAATGTCTTTCTCCCGCTCCCAGATTCTCTGCTGGAACTTCATCTGTGTCTTTGTCAAGTAGCTCTATAGAACACAGAACAACACAAAAAATGTTTCATAAAAAGAAATATTACAAAATCGAAATGTTTTATGTGACCTTGGACCACAAAACCAGTCATAATAAGTAGCACAGGTATATGTGTAGCAACAGCCGAAAACTACATTGTATGGGTCAAAATTAAGTTTTCTTTTATACCAAAAATCATTGTTAATTAAAGATCATGTTTTTTTTTTAGTAATATGCATTGCTCAGAACTTCATTTGGACAACTTTAAAGGCAATTTTCAATTTTCAATTTTTTATTTTTTTTTTGCACCCCCAGATTCTAGATCTTCAAATAGTTATATCTCAGGCAAAAACTGTCCCATCATAACATAAAAAAGCTTTTTTATTCAGCTTTCAGATGATATATAAATCTGACCCTTATGACTGGCTTTGTGGTCCAGGGTCACATATGACTTATTGTTATAATATTATATTGGTGGATTTTCCAGAGGCACGAGAAGTGAGCACAGTGTCCAAAGACTGTGGCTATGAGACACTTATAATTGGAAATGTTCTTAGATGTTCTCAAAATGTTAGCACAAAAACATTATTATACATAATTTATGAAATGATTTATTTTTCAAATAAACAATTTTTGAAATTTTATTTTAGAGCATTCAGAGAACATTAAACAGTAACAATACCAAAATGTTTGCAAAATGATAAAATGGTATATTTACTTAACATTTACATAATTTACATACAAAACCTGCAATATACAAAAAAAAAAAAATAATAATGAATAAAAATAAAAATGTTTTGAGTTGAGTTGAGTTGAACGTTCAGAAATGTTTTTATAACAGTCCTTGATTATAATTGACGGAGATGCATTTGAAACTACTGTACAACTGGTTGGTTATTATGACTCATTAATCATATTATGATAATAATAAATATGCTTACATTTAAGCTCTGATTTTTATTATCTGGTTTATTTCTGATATTTTTGTTTTGTCTTGTAGAAGTTGCAAGTTTCAAACCCTGCATGTAACAACTGTGATATTTCTATGTACACAACAGAAATGCATAAATAACATACAGTCATGTGAAAAAGTTATAGGACACCCTATCAAATAGTATCATGGTTTTCTATATCAGGACTAAAAAATATCTGGTCCTTGGCAGGTCTTAAAATTTGGAAAAGAAAATCTCTGATGAACAACAACACGTGACATACCACACCGTGTCATTATTTATTTGACAAAAATAAAACCAAAATTGAAAAGCCATGTGTGACAAAGTTAGGACACCCTTACTGTTAACATAGGAATTAGGGACATAAGGTAAATAGCAGTCAGCAATTGTTAATCAAATACCTTTGATTAGCCGTTGTCAGAAAATATGAGCACCTCCATAAAAACAGAAGATTTGGCAGTTTGCTGAAGTTTCCTTCAGGTGTGTGTTAACACAATGCCAAGAAGAAAGACATCAGCAATGATCTAAGAGAAGCAACTGTTGCTGCCATCAATCTGGGAAGAGTAATTCTGTCATTTCCAAACAATTTGAAGTCCATCATTCTACAGTGAGGAAGAATATTTGCAAATGGAAGACTAGAATCAAATGTGAGGACATCAGTCCAACAGCTAAAGTTGGGCCAAAATTGGGTCATGCAAAAGGACAATGATTCCAAGCACACCAGCAAATCTACAACAGAACGGCTGAAAACCAGTTCAAGGTGTTGCAATAGCCCAGTCAAAGTCCAGAGCTCATCCTGACTCAAATGCTGTGGCATAAGCTGTGCATAAACAAATAAGCAAATAAGCAGCCATAATCAAAGTAGTCTAGGCTAGTCTTTGACATAATCTTTACGTAATACCCTAATGATGAGTAATACCCTAATGATGAGGGTAAGTAGGCTAGGCTCTCTCAATATTCAAAGTGGAAACAGAGATCAAATTTTTCAAGCATGATACAGAGCTATAGACAACTACACAACCTGTTATAGCTTGCATCCAAATAACAGCCTAGATAGGTTATGTAGCCTCATTTGCGCGCATGTGCGTTTTACCTTAGGTTTGGTTTTTAACGAATTCTCGGCGGTGCTGAGCGTGCTTTCTACAATTCAACAGCAACTGCCTATATTACACATACAAGAATCCGCCACTGCCAGATGCTGTTTGAAATTTACTATTACTATAGGTTTTTACTATTACTAATGGGTAGCACCTGGGGTGGCCAGCCAGATTTCAGTGGGGGCCAGTGCCACGCCTGGCCACCACATAGACACGCCCCTGTGTGAGAAAAGTGGATCTACAAGCAGTTCAAAATCATAGGCTGTCTTAACTTTGTCACATGACTTTTCCATTTTGGCTTAATTTTTGTTAATTAAATAACAACACAGTGTGATATGTCATGTGATGTTGTTCATTTGTGACCCTGGATCACAAAAACCAGTCATAAGTGTACATTTTTTGAAACTGAGCTTTTTTTTTTTTTTTTTTTTAATGAACAAACAAAGCACAATAATACAAAAAGTGAAACCAAATTAAGGTACAATAATCAAAACATCAATTAAAATAATTATATTAAAAAACAAAACAAAACAAAAATTCCAATGAAAATAAAATTCTCAGCCTATCATGAACCTCTTGGCCTAGCTATTTGCCCCTCAGCCAATTCTATTCCAGACAGTATAGTAAACCAGCTATTCAGTAGAAAGGAATGCTTATTCAAAGACAAATCTTCCCTTAAATATAATCTCCTGTAGACTGGTTGGTAAATGTTCCATAACAGGCCCCTACATCTCTTCAAACATGGCACTATCTCCCCTAACCTCTGCAGTTAGTCTCTCCATAGGCAATATTTTGAATATCTCTCGATACCAAAGGGAAACTGATGGGGGTCTAGAGTGAATTCACTCAATAAGGATGCATTTTCTAGCGACTAACAGGAGCTTATCGCAGAGTAGAAACCAGTTTGCAGTTAAAGCGATGTCCTTCACTGGAAAACCAAGTAAAAAAAAACAGGGTCCTTGGTAAAGTTTAATTTAAAAATATCCGCCATCTTCCGTGCTACCAAATCCCAAAACTTTGAGATGACTGGACAGTGCCAAAAACAATGCAAAAAAGTTCCATTTTCACTCTGGCATGAAACTGAGCTTTATACATCAACTAAAAGCTGAATAAATGATCTTTCCATTGATGTTTGATCTGTTAGGATCGGACAATATTCGTCTGTCCGAGATACAACTATTTGAAAATCTGGAATCTGAGGGTGCAAAAAAAAATCGAAATATTGAGAAAATCATCTTTAAAGTTGTCCAAATGAATTTCTAAGCAATGCATGTTACTAATCAAAAATTAGGTTTTGATATAGTTAGGGTATAGGAAATTTACAAAATATCTTTATGAAACATAATCTTTACGTAATACCCTAATGATTTTGGCATAAAAGAAAAATCGATCATTTTTACCCATACAGTATATTTTTGGCTATTGCTACGCATATACCCGTGCTACTTATGACTGGTTTTGTGGTCCAGGGTCACATTTGAGGTTTTATTTTTCGAATTTTAAGACCTGCCAAGGACCAGATAATTTGATACAGAAAATCATGGAATTCAACAGGGTGTCCAAACTTTGTCGCATGACTGTAAGTGACAACAGACAGTTGTGTCGTGTGAATGAAAAAATCAAACATACAAGATAATCCTATTAATTATATCAGCAGTAAGCCACTGAAACTCAGAAAGAACTTTTCCCATCAGCATTAAAGAGATACTCCACTCAAAAATGTAAATGCTCTCATTTTCGCATACTCATGCCATCCTAGAATCTTAAAATGGTTTATAATTTGAAATATTATTATTTTCCTCTCTCTCTCATGCACACACCCCTATTGTTTAACTTTCGTATGGATTCTTGCCGTTTTCACTTTATGTAGTTTTTGAAGCCTTAGCTTTGAGGAACCCATCCACTTTGATTTTATGGACTTTTTTTTTGCTTAAAATCTCTGTTCCACAGAAGATCATATATGGCATGAGGGTGAGTAAATGAAGAACAGAGTTTCATTTTTGGGTGGAGTATCCCTTTAAATCACCACTGTGTCATTTCCGTTCATACCTCTTTCTCTGTTCTCTCTGCTGCAGCTGACACCGTTTCATGGTCCTTATGTTTGTACATCGCACACAGCGTACAGATACAGTGCTGGTCAGTGCGACAGAAAACCTCTAGCAATCGACCGTGTTGAGGGCAGATCATCTCCTTGAGTCGTCCAGTGGCATCCATCAAATAGTGTCCCTTATCTTTAAAGAAACTCTCATGCTGTTCAAGGTGATTCTGACAGTAAGAGTTCAGACACACCAAGCAGGACTTGACAGCTCTGTGTATTATTCCGGTACAGACGTCACACTGCACATCTGCGGCTCCAGGGTCAACAGGAACAGCTGCTAGTGTGGTCTTCTTAAAATTCTCCACCACTTCAGCCAGCAAGGTGTTTTTATTTAAAGCAGGTCTTGGAGTGAACTTCTGTCTGCACTGAGGGCAGATGTAGTAACTCTTCTGATCCTGATGAGTCCAGCAGTCTGAAATGCAGTTCATGCAGTAATTGTGTCCACAGGGAATGGTCACCGGGTTCTTCAGGAGATCCAGACACACTGGACACTTGAAGTGCTCCGGAGTCCATGAATCTCTGGCTTCTGCCATTTCACCACATATGCACAGAAACAGAAAAAAAAACAAAACACACACGGCAGTTCAGAAACTTCACTCGACAAGTTTCATTATCTCTGAACTATAAAGAAACGTTTCCTGGTTCTTTGCTTGCGTGCGGTGTGCAGAAAGGTGTGTCTGTAAGCACTGACTCACCTGTTATTTAACCTGTACATTTAAAGGGATAGTTCACCCAAAAATGAAAATTTTGTCATCATTTACTTGAGTTTGTATGTGTGTAAAAAAAATAAAAGAAGATATTTTAAAGAATGTGGGTAATCAAACAGTTATTGATCCCCATTATATAGTTTTTCTTCTTCCATACTATAGAAATTAATGGGGACCAGCAGCTGATTGGTTACCAACATTCTTTAAAATATCTTCTTTTATGTTCAGCACAAGAAAGAAGCTGATTTAGCTGGTTTAGAACTTCAGCATAAATAAATGACAGAATTATATATATTAATATACATATTAATTATATATATTAATAATATTCTAATAAATACATATACTTGTAAATATTTCTTAAATATATACATGAATGTGTTTCCGTTTATATATACATAATAATTACACACAGTACACACACTTATATTAGGCAAACTCAAACTTTTATTTTGTATGCGATTAATCATTTGACAGCCCTAATATATATATTTTCTTGTACAGAATGCATATTTTATTGGCACCAGTGTTATTTTAGTATCACTGATATACTTTTATTTGGTAATATTTTGAATTTGAATTTGACTCTTTTTTTTTCTATTTATTTATTTATTTTGGTATTGGTTACACACTATTTTGGTAGTCCACTTTATTTTGATCAACTTCATTTTGATAGTCCATTTTAGACATTGTACTATGTAACTTTGAAACAACTACATGTAAACTAACTCTCATTAAAGTATTAGTAGACTGTTAGGCTTAGGATTAGTAGAATAAGTTGACATACTTAGTTAATTAGATGTTTTTTAATTTTATAGTGAGATGCTAATGGTCTAATCGGATTCAATGAATTATGCTACGCTATGCTAAAAGTGCTACCGCCAGACCCGGCGATCGGCTGAATGGCTTCAAAAACCATAAAACACATCAGTATAACTCTAGGGGAGTTGGAAAATGAACCTATTTTCAAAAAAAGTGGAGTGTTCCTTTAAGGTCAGAGTTACAGGCAGCACAGAGGTAACTCGACAGGGTAACTTTTTTTAGTCTCTGAGCTTCGTGTCCTGGCTTGAAGGCTCCTTCCTTCATGAACATATTACACCCATGTGCCACATTAAAAAAAATACTTTGTGACTGTATAAATGCAGATAATTTGTTGTTTTAACAATATAGGGAAAAGTATGTTATAATAATCATGTTTATGTATAACAAATATATAATCATACTTGCATCAGTGCAATGTTAATCTGAATAATAAACTTACCAGGTAAGTAGCATTATGTATGTATACTCTATATTTACTATCAGAAACCCAAAGGTATATGGCAAGCCATTTTAGCATATAATACTCCAGACTTTTCTAGTCCTAATTTTGTTTTGACTAGTGAAATAAAATGAAATGGCACTAAGATATCTAAAATGTAATTCTGACTAGTCATAATATTCATTGATATGCAATGTAATGCTATGACTATCCATAGTATACAATGAAGATGCCTGATACTTTTATACTTCCATAAAAAAAAAAAAAAAAAAAAAAATATATATATATATATATATATATATATATATATATATATATATATATATATATATATATATATATATATATTATTATTATTATTATATATATTATTATATATATTAATATATTATATATATTATTATTATTATTTTATTTTTATTTTATTTTTTATTTTTTTGACTAGTTTAGAAATTGTAATTAAAGATATCTATAGTTGATTTTATAAGGGCATACTTCTAATTAAAGATATCTCAAATTGCAGTTATACTAGTGATAATTCAATTAGAGATACAGTGCTCTCCGCTAATATGGGCACCCTTGGTACATACAAGCAAAGGCAACTGTGAAAATAAATCTGCATCAGCATTTATATTTTTGATCTTTCATTCAAACAAAAAAAAAAAAAAAAAAAAAAAAAAAAAAAAATCACACAATTCCAATCTGTCATTGAAGTTAAACAAAGGAGAGTGGAAAATGGAAAGTTTTCTCTAGTTAATGTTGGCCACAGTTATTGACCCTGAATTATTGCAATGTATTGCCAAGATTGGACTTGGACTTGGAGAACACCTGACAAGAGATCAAAGGCCATTCCTTCATACAGAATCTCTCCAGATCCTCAGGTTTAGATTTTTTAACTGTTGGTATTTGATAGAATCCATGATGCCATGTGTCTAGCAGTTAAAAGTTGAAATGTGCAAATAAAGCAATTTGCAAATAAAGTCACATCATGAGAAACATGATCTGTTGGGATAAACCACATTAATTTTTTGAAGCCCATTGATATATTTATGTATGATATGTATTTATTTGGTAAATGTAACTGTGTTCTTGCATTCCTATGGCAACACTATCATGTATCTGAAATAACACAGCAATTACAGCATGGGGTGAATGCGGCCTGTGTTTCTAGTTTATTTGTATGTACTGTATGAAGCTGAGGGAAAGCTACTGATGTGAATAACTTGTTTTTTATGATTTATTGCTTGTTCAGTGTAAATAAATCTATAAACTGGAAAAAGGGGTCCTATTATGCTCTTTTACAAAGTCTTGATTTTGTTTTGGGGGTGTAGTAGAACATGCTCTCATGCTTGGTGGTTTGATTATTTTTCACATAATATACATTATTACAATACCTTTCTCTCCAGCCTGGTACAAAAGGCTCGATTAGTTTCGGGTTTGACGAAGGCCTGCCTTCCGAAAAACGAAATGTGTTGTGACTGATTAGCTGCGTTGCAATTGGTGAACAGCTTAGACGGTGTTTCAGTACTGCCACGTCCCTTCAAAGCAGCAAGTTCCCAGTACAACTGTTAGCGCAAGCTATAATAAAGCGATTTTAAATATGGATATTTTTCTTACAAAAACACATCGATTCCCTGCAGGAAGCCTTTATTTTAATGAAATTCTAATGGGCTGTGTTGTGACATCATAACATCAGGAAAACAAACACAGTAAGATTTTGAGATTTGTAACTTTGTAGTTACTTTGTAGTAATTTTTATTCCCAAACGTACTCACCACACACTGACTACAATTCAAAAAGTGAAAAAGCATAATAGGACCCCTTTAAGTCTGTTTGCCTTTTAAGTTATCTGTTTAAGGTTAACTGATATTTGGTTAAGACCACATTAGATAAACTTGATAAAACAAGTTTTGTTAGGCACCACTACCCACTAAAACTGAGTGAATGAGTTTTTCCGCAAATCTGTCACACTCATCTTAACCTTCACAGTGTGGGTTTGCTCTGTCATCGGTGGTGGAGTTCAGAGAAGTGAAGAGGAAAATGTAGAAATGTTGTTCACTGTTACAAATGAAGCCTATGTACACGCAAACACACACACACACACACACACACACACACACACACACACACACACACACACGCACACACACGCACACACAGCACACACACACACACACACACACACAAAAGAGAAAAAACTTATTTTAAACACATGGGTTACCTTGCAAATAACATTAGAATAAAATAAGGCTAGAAGTTTTGTCAGACTTATCATCTTACCCCTTTTTTACATTCTTGTTGCATTGCTCATTGTTATATTATGCATGTTCTTTTTAAAATCTTTAACACTTGTTCACATACAGTATATGACGTTGAAATTGGTAAGGTTTAAATATGAGCACTTTTATGTTGATTCATTTCTGGTGTCCATTGTAGTGGAAATGAAAAAAAACAATGTTTTTTTGTTTTGTTTTTTGGCTCAGTGGAAAAAAAAAAAAAAAAAAAAAAAAAAAAATCAGGTCTGAAGTTGCTTTTATTTAGTTATTTATCAACAACTGGCAAAAGTGCATAAAAATGTTTCTTTATTATGTTTGATAACTTTTTGTTTAGCTGTTACATTGGTGTGTGAGTAGAGCAAGTGAAGTATTTTCTTTATTTCAATTTCAATTCTGCATATCCCAGTATGTTTGAAGTTAGGATGAAAAAAGTTCAATTTTAGCCAAGTCCACAGTGAGTGGACTTTGGTGAAATAGGATGTTTTTTGGTAATACCAAGTACATGTAAACAGTATAAACGTGCAGCTTTGGGGGTGCATTTTGGTTTGTAGCTTAACCAAAAAATCATTTAAAGATGCAAACAGAAGCACAAATGATTTGTGATTGATGTACAGATGATCGAAGACACAGATAACAAAATGTATGTATGAACATGATGATCATGTCACATTGTGGGATCTCATCTCAGAGTCATTAATGTCAGACTGTATGACAGTCAAGATGTGCACAAGTAAACTTGTCTTGAGTTTTACATTATCAACCCATACACGTTCACTGTGACTATGAGCTGCATTGCATGTAAAGGCTGAAATGTTGGCTGTCATGAAAAGTCTGTGAACGGCAGCAGTACCGGTGTATTTAAGAAGATGGCGTGCTGGAGTTTATGGTGGTTAGAAGAAACCTCTTGCATTAATTCTGATCATGGCTTGTCTTGAAAAACAAAGACAATTTGACATTTGTCATAGGAGAAGTCAGATTTCTCCACAGTTCTTGATCCTCTGCTAAAGGGGTCCTTAGTCCCGTCTTATCTGCCTTGGTGATCCTTAGTTCCACTGGGTCTGTTATGGTGATCTTCTGCTCCACCCTTGTGCTCTTCAGTTCCGCTGTGGTCGTCTTCAGCTCTGCACTGGTGCTCTTCAGCTAGGCCTGAGAACTGATTGGACTTTCTGATTGCAGAAATATTATTATAAGATGATGTTATGAACAAGTCAGTCCTAATGAATGAGTCAGGGAATCGTTTGCTTTGTTTAAAAGGACTGATTCATTCAGGAAAGTAGCAGGTGACTGATAATTGAATGAGTGAGTAGTTTAATTATTCACTCAGCCCATATTTGGCAACACAGCATTGTTCACCCTCATCTGATGTTGCTTAACTATACTGTATTTTCTAAATGTAAAAAACAAAAAAAACAAAACAAGAACTCATACAGACGATACGTCAGTGGCACTTCATGAGAAAATAGATGTGTGGCTTGAGGATGTGGGAACATTGTCAATTGCATGAGTCTCATGCTAAATGCGTGAGTCCTGCATCACTATTAGTGTACTTCTTATATAAAGTAGGGTACAACGGGGCTAAAGGCGCCTTTGATATTATTTTCCTCTAAACCACTAGATTGCAGAAAAATGTGGCGTAGCACTTTCCAAAACATCCACTTTTTTAAGATACACATGCAAATTTGTCTGACCGCAGGCAGCAGCGCAAAGTCGATTCTGTGCTTATTTGAACTTAAAAATGTTGTAAATTTAAGTAGCAAATGAGAATCGCTAAAATTATTCAATATATCTTGAGACAAAGTTCTTCTTAATGATTTTGAGTTTAAATAACAAAAGAATATGTAAAAGTATGGTATTTGGGGTAAAAAGCGCCCCCTGCGGTTGGGGCTAAAAGGCACAATAATTAACATGATAATTAATAGAAGGCTGACTTTTCCATTTGTTGGCATGACATTGTTAGATTCATATGGTAAAAATCATATATTATGTCCATCTTAGAGATAATCACCATGTTTAGAATGAAACCATCATATTTAAAAACATGATATTAATCATACCATATAATAAAATAGAATTTGTTGTTACTACTGAAAATCTATATTAAATTATTATGGGATCTTGTTCAATGCTTTCAGAATCTTTACATTTTAAAATTATTTTGTTTCTGTATTTTAAAATATGTTTTATATTAACCTATTTAATGACAGTATATTTATAGAACAAAAATGAATTGTTTTATTTAAACAGAAAGTAGTACAAACTATGCTAATGTGACTGTTTTGAACAAGTATTAACTTAGACATTATAATAAAATACATTATTTTGGCTAAAGTACTTGTATCAATACTGTGTGCCCTTTACTCCGTGTGTGGGGTAAAAGGCCCCCCTTACCACCTCATACATTTATATGATTTTTAAACAAAATAAACAGCTTGTATGATTTATTTTCATACAAAATCTGTTTCTCCACACATTCAATATATTTTTCTGCAATCATACACTTTGGGCACAGTGAAAAGAACATTTTTTTTCTTAGGGTGTGCCTTTAGCCCCATTGTACCGTATACTTGGAAAATATTCTTAAACTTTAGTTAAGTTACCTTAAAATTAACTTAAAGTATACTTCTATCTTTGTATGGGCATGCATGTGTGTGTGCTTGAATACATGCATTGTGAAGACGCAAATGTGTATAATGACATGGGCATTACAACTTAACTATTTACAAGCATTTGACTGTGTGTGTGTGTGTGTGTGTGTGTTTATTATTATTCGACATTTTCTGTGATGGTTATGTTTTGGGCTGGGGTTAAGCTCCCTGATTAGTCACCCAGGTTTACCTAGGCTTATCGCCTACAGGCCCACTGACTCCCTCTGCCGATGCATTGATTATGAATATGAAACATGAAGTGTTTGAAAACAAAGATGAAGTTCTCAAGGTGAAAGCATACCTTGACTCCAGGGGTCAGACAACTAAAAACCAAGTCAAGAATCTTGGTGTGATTCTGGAGTCAGACCTTCGTTTCATCAGTCAATTCAAAGCTACAACTAAATCAGCATTTAGAATTAAATGTTTTGTTTCCAGTCAAGACTTACAGAAACGTATTCATCACCAGCAGAGTGGATTATTGTAATGGTCTTCTCAAGGGCCTTCCCAAGAGGACCATTACATTAATCCACCCTGCTGGTGATAAAGGCATGAATAAGCTGCAAAGTATACTTTCGACAGCTGCAGCTCGGCCAGAATGCTGCTGCCAGGATTCTGACAAGAAAATGGAAATCTGAACATATCACACCACTTTGGCTTCTAGTTACATTAAGGACTGATTTTAACGTATTATTAAAAATGTTTCTAAATCATTCAGTGACCTAGGACCTCAATACACTGCAGATATGATGACTGAACATAAACCTAACAGACAGCTCAAATCATTATGATAAAATCAATTAGAAATACCAAGAGTTGGCTTTTAGCTATTAAGCCAGCTGCAGTTGGAATCAGCTTCCAGAGGAGATCAGATGTGTTCACCTGTGCATTTATTGAATACATTCCGTGTGCTGTCTGCACTGTTTTATTTTTTATTTCTTATGTCAGCCTGCTCTCACTGTTATACGTAGGAATTTATACGTTACGTTTTAGAGGCACAAAACATACATTTTTGTACATTTTTATTGATGCTAAAACGTAGTTTAGATGTATTTCAACGTTTAAAATGTACAAATCGCTAAAAAATGTAAAATATTTACGTATCTTTTATATCATTAAGATATTGGTATCAACAAGTGATTTTTAGCCCCCTTAACCTACCCCCAAACCTAAACCTACTCATTTTATAGTGAATATAAAAGGATATAAAACATAACTGACCAAAATATGCAGGGAAATTACCATTTTAGTAAGAATATAGAATAAAAATATTTTATATAGTCGCCAATCCCACTCCTACCTCCAAACCTAACCGTAACTCTCTCTGTACAGTAATAAAGAAAAACATGACAGACAAATAAGTGCAATCGCAATCATTTATTTATTGCAAAAATGTCAAAAGCAGTCCAAATGACGATGCGTTGCAGCTGCAGTCCTCTCTGGCGGAATACGGAAGGTTTGTGTGAGGTGCAGAGCAGAATTTAAGTTGTTAATGGCTGAAAATATCCAGATTATTTTCCTGATCCACTCTGAAAGCGTGCGTGCATCATTGTCGTAATCGATGTCGTAATCTGTGACGAATTTGGGTCCGTTCCTCGCAGTCGTATGGATTCTCAAGATCTGGATTACAGCGCACAAATAAAATTGTTTCATTTTGTAATTATGATGCATGCTCGGTGTAATTTAAGGTTCTATTGTTAGTCACAACATGTTGGAGAAAACGCCTTTTGTGTCCTATCACGTTAATATTACATGAATGGTTAAACGATTGCAGAAATGTTATTTATTTTAAGAGTTTGAAGTGTAGTCTTGTTTAACATTATGTAGGCCTATTCATGGAGCGGGCAGCAGGAATCACACAGAACAGAATGAAATGTTATAATTTAATTTTTAATAAACTTTATCAATTTAATAATGCTATTGAAAACATAAGATCATTGATATGACAAATAAAAACAACAATAATTAAATTAATGCCACGATTTCAATATTCATAAGGATTCATTTTTAGGTGTCGTCAATACGTCAGTATTGTACTTTAAATGCTGAAAATACGTAAGATGCTGTAAAAACATCAGTATTGTGCGTTTTAGTGTCTGGAAAAACGTAAGTAAATGCACGGTTTGTAGAACCACAGTTTACGTAAAATGCATACGAATTATCACGAGATCTCGTTGCTTATGCATCTACTGTCATTATTTAATGATTATTTCATTTTCTTTTTCATGTAAAGCGCTTTAAAATACCTTCATGTATGAAATGTGCTATATAAATAAACTTCCTTACCAAGCTCAGTGTAAAAACCATGACACCTATGGAGAGAGCCTGTAGGCCACATATGTATGTGTGCGTTTACATACTGTGGCACTGTGTGTAACAGTGAGGAACATTTCCACTTCTTTCATCACTTCCCTAAACTCCACACCATAAATGACAAAACACTCTCCACAAACCCAGACCTAGGTTTGTGACCAAGAGATTGGCCAATGAGACTTGTTCTCTGATTTTAAAAGGAACTTTATACAGTACATATACTGAAAAATAAACAGACTATTCAGTCTTCTATTCAATTTTATATACACATCCGCTAACTGTTTACGAGAAGCACACATGTAAGAGGCTGATAATTAGCTGAACATATGTGACCCTGCACCACAAAACCAGTCATAAGGGTCAATTTTGTGAAATTAAGATTTATACATCATCTGAAATGGACGATATTTGGCCAAGATACAACTACCTGAAACTCTGTAATTTGGGGGTGCAAAAAAATGTAAATATTGAGAAAATCGCCTTTTTTAATTTCTTAGCAATGCATATTATTACTAACCAAAAAGTTTTGATATATTTACGGTAGGAAATTTACAAAATATCTTAATGGAACTTGATCTTTACTTATTATCCTGATGATTTTTGGCATAAAAGAAAAATCTATAATTTTGACCCATACAATGTATTTTTGGCTATTGCTACAAATATAGCCGTGCTACTTAAGACTGGTTTTGTGGTCCACGGTCACATATACTTGTGACACTTAGATTGCATCTTCTTTATTGCATTTAATCTTTAAAATGATCTGTATAACATGAAAGTATGTCTACAAAAACTGTTACAGTGTCCACACCATCTTGGCCTCTCCGGTCTGCTGGTTCTCTTACTTTGTACCAGCCTCGTTGTAAACTTAAAACTATGGGTAGGAGGCCATTCTCTTGTATTGCCCCCAGGTTGTGGAATTCTCTGCCTTTTCCTGTTAGGAATGCTCCGTCTTTTGATTGTTTTAAGAAATTACTTAAAACATATCTTTTTTGTGAAGCATTTAAGTTGTAATCTTACAGTTGATGTTAATGTTAATGTTATTGTATTGGTATTGTAATTTTGGAATTGTGTTGTTTGTTTTTTTATTGTTGTAGCGTATTGTTGAGTGTAAGAAAGGCCCATTACAAATAAAGTGTATTATTATTACAACTCTTACAATGTAACTGTTTTTGAATTGTCACTAAAATACACCTGAAGTGTTTGAAGTATGATGACACCTGGGGTTTTAGGAGGTGTTGCTGCATGTGTGAAGTGCAGATCAGAGGGATTGTGGGGTGTGAGAGCGTGCCTTTTAAAATATCAAAAAATCTGATGCATCATGTTACAGTATCGGTGAGTTCATCCAGATCAGTGGCTGCAGCTTTAAAAACACAATCAGTACAACTGAAGCAGGCTTGTGAATACCATTCTGCTTCATTTGTCCAAGAAAAAAGTTTGAAGCAATCAGAGATTTGCTGGATTACTTGAGAGTGCAGTTCGGAAGCCACATGTGCCGGTGCATTTCCACCGTTTGTGCCTGACCTTGCATATAAACAGCTCAGCTGTCCTTCCAACTAGAATGCCCAACATGTTCTTAATCGTTGTGCTGTCTGCTTGTGTAATCTCTTTTTTCTGTTCAACAGCTACAACTGATACACAGCCTTCAATAAAATCAACCCCACTGAACATGATTTTAAGGGTTCCCATAGCAAATTCAGCACAAGGCGACGTCTTGATCACACCCAAGTCGTGATCTTATTGGTTGTTCTGTAGGTGCGATTGCTTAAAAACACAAATCCTTTTCCTAAACTTTGCAGAAGTGCTCTGTCCTCTCCCTCAACTGCAATGAAGACTATTGTGTTCATTCTGCTGCTTGTGGCTGTGGGTATGTAGACCTCTCTTATTCTGGTAATACTTTATTCTGATAGACATTCTACTAATTATAAGTAACTTTGCAACTACATGTCAACTAACTCTCATTAGACTATTAGTAGACCATCTGCTTAATATCTGCTAACACTTTATTCTGATGCTCCCCAACAGACATTCTGTTGACTTTAAGGGGAGACACTGCAGGCAAAAACACTGTTTTAGATATTTGTGTTCACTAAACTAAACATTTGATTTGTTAAAATTAAAAGCTGGGCTTGTTACCCAGCTGCCTTAAAATTTTAAGTTGAATCAACTCAAATATCTAAGTTGTCACTTAGTACAACTTAACATTTCAAGTTGACTAAACTTTTTTTGAGTTGACTGAACTTAAAATTTTATGGCGGCGGGGTAACTAATTATTTTAAGTTGACTCAAATTGTTTTTTACAGTGTATTTCATTAAATAACATTTTAGAAAACTTGTAATACAAAAAAAATGTTTGCAATTATCAGTGTAATTAATCAACTAGGTAAGTAAGGCGATAACTATTAGTAATTTTTTTTACCCTATTCACCTGCAGTGTCTCGCCTTAGTAACTTTGCAAAATGAACTTATTCTACTAACTCTAACCTAACCAGTCTAAAAATACTCTGAGAGCTAGTTGCATGTAGTTGCAAAGTTACTTACAATTAGTAGAATGTCTACAGTGGACTATCGAAATCATGTATATCCAGTATTCTTCATGACAGTGACCTGTATTACAGAAAGTCTTTAACATTAATGTTATATATATATATATATATAAAGGTTTCAGCTCAGGTGACAAAATCATTGGAGGTTATGAATGTGTGCCCCACTCCCAGCCCTGGCAAGCGTACCTTAATGATGAGAAAATATCATGCGGAGGATCTTTGATTAATGAAAAATGGGTTGTGTCTGCTGCTCACTGCACATTCTCGTGAGTATAGAACCTCACTTTTTTTATTTTTTCAGGCTTCCTCTTTATTATGGAGTACTTATTTATTTTAAAAAGGACGAAATGCTGATTATTAATAGGTTTCCTCTTTATTAACATGTTCACTGTAATTGCAGGATTTCTAACCCAACACATTCAGCTTATTGATGAGAGCTCATTAAGCACCCGGTGCTACTTTTGAATATTGTAGTTTTTAAATGCATTTGTGCACAGTATTTAAATGTGCCTGTTTTCTGCATTCAAGAAATAATCAACATACCACTCAGCATACTAATGCAGTATTTGTCTTGTTTTGACATATCAATCAGACTACGCAAAACACGTCAGACTATTCGCAAACCTAATATGTAGCTTGTATTAGAGCTGAGTAAAATATGAGTTCCTTGTCAAACAGACGTAAACGTCTCCGCATCAAACTGGGAAAGCACAATTTGTTGGTTGGTGAAAACACAGAGCAGCGGATCAAGGCAGAGAAGATCATTCCTTACCCAAGATATAATGATCGGCCTCATAACAATGATGTCATGCTGATCAAGCTGAGAAAACCTGCCATCCTCAACAAGTACGTGAAGCCAATCCCTCTGACCAAGAGCTGCTCTTCTGAAGGGAAGCAGTGCTTGGTTTCTGGATGGGGCAGAACTGGAGGTGAGATGGTGGAGTAATGGAAAAAAAAATTATATACTTTATATATATACTTTATATATAATTTTGAGTATCTCAGAATTTTTACTTTTTCTCAGAATTATGAGTTTAAAGACCGAAAAGTCTGAATTGTGTGATATCAACTTAGAAATATGAGATAAAAACAGGTAATTTGTGTGTGTGTGTGTGTGTCTGTGTGTGTGTATACAGCACTTTTAACAATACAGATTGTGTCAAAACATATTTACAGAAAACAGGAAAATAGTGTGTCAATAATGCAAAGTAAAAGTCAGTTCATCATTGAATTCAGTGAAGTCATCATTCAGTTCAAATACTATCTGTGCAATCAAATTGACAAAAGCGCTGCAAATTAAGTGTCCCCAACTGAGCAAGTAAAGTGTCCCCAATAAGCTTCCATAACCATTAGAAATGTGGAAGATGAAGTTTTAACACTGTTCATGTTCTTTTTTTCAGATGGCCTTGCTTCTGCCCTGCAGTGTTTGGATTTGCCTGTACTCTCAAAGAAGAAGTGTACGGGTGCATACGGTAGCATAATAACTGAAAACATGTTCTGCGCCGGATTCATGGAGGGAGGGAAAGACTCGTGTCAGGTATGTCATTGACTTCCTTTTTAGATGCGCTGTACATTTATATACAGTTGCACAGATCTCTCCTTATCATTTTCCGATTCTCTTCTCAGGGGGATTCTGGTGGCCCTGTGGTGTGCAAAGGGAAACTGCAAGGTGTTGTTTCCTTTGGCCAAGGCTGTGCAAAACCAGGCTATCCTGGGGTGTATGTTGAGTTGTGCCGCTACAATAGCTGGATCAATCACACCATAGCTACTAACTAACTGTTTGTTCAGCCTGGTCCTTTACAAGTTTATTATTCTAATTACCTGTAATAAAAATGAAGCATGAGATGTGTACGTGTTTGTGTCTTTCTTTTTATATGGACAGTATGTCTCAAAAGTTGCTCCCCAGCTCTAGAACTGTGTAGATACAGCATCACAACGAACCCCATCATGTGCAATATCACAATACCTCCAGAGTACTGACAACAGGGCCATCTGCTGGCTTGTAAAGTTTATAGCAGCCATAAAGCCTGCAAATGTAATGCATGTTTCTTCAACTGAAAATGAGAAAAGTTTTATTTTTTCAGCAGATCTAATTTCTTATTACATACAGGTAGTTGACAAAAAGTCTTAAAGCTATGAACAATCACTCTTCCAGAAAAATAAAAAGTTATTATTCAAAGTTATCTAGTGCAAAAACATTTATATATTGTTTATGGAACGTTTTTCTGAAACATTTGTTGCTAAATGTTGCAATGTTGCTAAAGACCATTCATAAGTAACATTTCCATAAAGTTTGTAAAAAGACTAAATCAGACTTTCCCCTACATATGTTTTTAATGTTCACATAACCCAAATAAATAAAAAAAAATGGACATTTAGAATGTTAAGAAAACATTTAAACATTTAGCGAAATGTTCTTAGAACAAATTCTGTTTATTTCAAGGTTTCAATTTAAATCCTGTAAACATTTGTAAAATGCTCGATTCATATGGCCTTTTGTTTGGTTACCTGGACTTTCAACTTTGCTGAAAAAAAAAAAAAAGACAGTAGAACCATTACAGAAAACATGTGACACTGACAAAGCTTGCTTTCTTGGTGTCCGTCTCTCAGGTCAGCCTCTTCGGCGACACTGTCCAGGACTTAACCCAGCGGTCTTGGGCAGTTCACACGCAGCAACAGAACTTGGAGTGCCCATGGAAGGGCTGCATATTTCGACTGCCTGTCGCCGAAGGTGGCCCCAACAGGAACTGCTCCACTCCTCTTTGGGGGTGTTGAGCTGGCCACACCTAGGGGGCACAGTCTGCCCTTGGGTTGCCTTGGATGGAGCGGGGCTTCCCGAAAGCAGGCTACCCAGGGATTAGAGGATTGCTCCGGGAATGCCTTTGGGAAAGACGAGGGCATTCTCTACCACTGCCACCTCTGACCTACGGGTCAGTAGGTACCTTCAATAAAAGAGCAATTTTCTCTATGTCCATGGGTTTCTTTAAACATGTTGAGTTTGTCTGTGAGTGACGCAGGTCTTCCTCACACCCAGGCTCAACACATGGTCTCGCCGTCTAACTAGGGATGCAGGACACGTCACTTCTCTGGCAGAAACGACACGGGCTTGTGGATCAGGTAAGCGCTGTCTTAGCAGCCTGGCACTACTTCGGGATGCTTGCTTTCCGGGTTGAGCCATTCCAAAAAAAAAAAAGAGCTGGTTGCTCCGCCGCAGAGGTGTTGGTACTGTTCCTATAATTCCTATTTTAATGCAGACAGCAGCTTGGTTACTACCTAGCCTGTTTGCTGGTTGATTTGGTCGGTCCATACATCCAAGAAAAGCGGCGGGCTTTGGTTCTTGAGTTCCGAATTGGTCCCCTCTAAATTCGGGCTACCATTCGGGTGGTTGGTACAGAAACGCATGTCTCTGTTCTTCAGTGCCAGGATTCGGTAACAGCTTCTACCTGAAGGACGCGTGCTGTTATGAGCTGATTGCCTGAAGCAGATCGTCTTTCGACCTGCTTTAGGGGTCAGACGTATCAGTACGGGTCTTACCTCAGCCACAGGGACTTTGGGTCAACCGAGAGAAGGGTGAGCTCAAAAAAAAAAAAAAAGCTGAGCTCCCTCTTTTCTCGGTATGGAGTGTGGATACCAGTCGAGTCATGTCAGCTGAAAGAGTTGGTGCTGAACTGCCTGATTCTACAGTCACAGGACGGCTTGGGACTATGGCACACTCTGGGTTGGAAACCCCTCAGTGTCGCCACCTTCTCAGCCACTGGTCAGACCCTGTGTTCCTACGGGCAGCTGTGCTCTTAGACCAGGTGTCGAGGCTCAAAGCAGTTAGTTAGTCCATTGGACACCATTGCCACGGTAGTATACACCTACCCCTGCGGTGGTTTATGCTTCCGTTGCATGCTGCAACTCGCTCACCATCTCCTCCTCTGGAGTCTTGTGGCTAATATTGCTGCATGCTGTTCATTTTTTGGAGTGTCAAGTTGCTAAAAACAGCAACTCTCAGAGAATGGCGACTCCTAGCCTGGGTTCCAGCTCATCTGGAGTCAATTCAGCGACGATCAGGTGAACCTGTTTGCTTCCTCTGAGTCCTCCTACTGCTGGCTTGTTCCTGTCCAAGGGCTTGGCAGGCACGCGTTGGCACACAGCTGGACCCGGGGTCTACGAACTAAAACGAGTAAGCTTCCCTGCACAAACCCTGTACTAGATTGGGGGATGAGGAGCAGGTTCTCTGGTGCGTCTTCTGACCCACCCGAACCTGGGTTGCTGACACCTATTCTCTTCGTGACAGCCCCTCCCAGGAAATTTCCTCTGAAGAAGGACCTTCTTCTCAGAATAGGCACAAGCTGGCACTCGCATCCCGATCTGTGGATTTTAATTTGTGTACTGAAGATTCAAGGAGGTGTGCCAATCATTTGATTTCATCTTAGTTCTCTTGAAGCATCCTTCACATCCTGATAGCAATAAAAAATTAAATTACAATTACATTGACAACTAAATATCAATAAATAATTATAGTTGTCTAAAAAAACTGGGAAAAAATATCTACCCCACCTTGATTGATTTGGAACAATATGACGCTAAGTAATGATAGAACATTTATTTTTTTGTTGCATTATCATTTTAAGTATACATCGTAAGATTTAGATGTATAAATGGTTAGAAAGATATCGGAGCCAGTGTGAAGGAAAAAATAACGTTATTATGTTGATACACTTGTGCCCGATAAAGAACAGCGTGTTGGTAGAATTCCACCAGAAAACAATATGCCACAATGTTGATTTGAGAGATTCTTAACAGACACCTAATGACCTAAGCTGAAATGTCACAATGAAACCCCTTGACACTTTTGCTCTTCTCTGCCTTTCTCTTTAAGTCTGTAAAATCTGTAGCAGGTCAGATGGTGTGGAGACCAATCTGTGTCGAATTTGGCTCAAAACATTTTGCACGACTATGTACAGTTCAGACTTTTAATTTGCTCTGCTCACAGTTTTGCTTTAATGTAATGTTTTAATTCTCTCACTCAGCTAGAAAAAGGCCAAAGTTAAGATCTAAATAGTTATTTGAAGAATTTTCACTGATGAACTACTGGACCTTAGCATTAACCAGCTTAAGCAGTACTATTTGTGAGTCTCTGCTCCATGTCTGTCTCTGACTGGCTACAATCCACCAACCTGATGTGTTTGTGTATTTTGTCTTTCCCTCTTTTTTTTCTCTCCCACAATCCATCTGTCAGTAATACACCAGACTCAGAGAGAGAAAGAGTGTGTTTTGGTGCTGAACCCAGTTACAGGTATTTATTGAAACAGCACTTGAACTGAACAGGTAAATACTGCAAAATGTGAAACGCTGAGGCAGTAACTGATGGATAACATGTGAGAATGTCTTTGAACAGAATTTCTAGAGCCCCTGTTTCTTTTATTGCTAATGATAAAGTGCTCTTTCAGTTGTATTCCTCCTCCAATCTGAAGGAATGCTGTTCCACAAACAATACATAAACACTGTAAATGGTGTCACACCTGTCAAATTAAAGAAATTTAAAGAGAAATCCCCTGCTCTCTGATACAACAACCACACTTGTGAGCTCAAGAAGGCTTCTCAGAAAGCAGAGCACAGGTGTAAGAGTACAAATTTAGAGGTATTTTAAGGGGCATGGAAGGATTTTTTCTCCAACTATAGATGGGGTCTGAAAGTTCCAAGAACAGCATACTTCCAAGAAAATAACCAAAATTTATTCAGTACAGTAGCTGGACTATGATCCTTATATTACCTCACAGCACAGAGTTAATCATTTTAAAATGCATAAAATTAAGACCATCAGAAAGAAAATTCTACTAAGCATCCTCACGCTTTATCTCCTCAGAAGGCATCCTCTCATTACAACAATTAAAACTTTTGATGTTACTGAACAGGAAGAGCTATAAAAGTTAAATTATCAAAGCCAAAAACATGTTAGATCCTTCACCCACTAAACTCATAATCTTCTCTCAATATTATTCGCTTTTCTTAGGGCATGTTCCAAAAAGTTTTAGGGTGACAGTCAGTGCTAGGGGTAACACATTGCAAGTAACACAAGTTATGTAATAATATTACTTTCTTCAAATAACTAGTAAAGTAATGCATTACTTTTGAATTTCTAAGAAAATATCTGAGTTACTTTTTCAAATAAGTAATGCCAGTTACTTTCTTCCCCATTTATTGATTGACAAGTCTCCTGTCAGGAAATTGGGAGTAAACATGCATTAATTCATCTCACTCACAAGAAACAGATTCAGTATTCCTCAAAATGAATAACAACAGTGAAATGCAAACTCAGAATATGACGCAACAGAATATGACTGCAGTAATTAAATATGTTAAATAAAACTAATATCCTTTATGTATTTAATTCCATTTTATTAACCAGTGTCTTTGCTGCTGACCTTCGATGATGCAATTCAGTCATACTAATAAGCAAAATTTACTTTAGATAAACTAACATTTGTGCTTCATTTTTTTTTTTTTTTTATAGCTGAACAGTGATCTCCTGCATTATTGTACTTTTCTTTCAGCCTGAGGTGAATTCATTTCACTTCTGGTGTAAAGGGCTTTTACATTAGAATTGTTTTATATTAAAAAGAAAGAAGCAAGCCCCGCCCACATTTAAAAAGTAACGCAAAATTACAAAACACATTACTTTCCATAAAAAGTAACTAAGTAACATAATTAGTTACTTTTTCAGGGAGTAACATTATTTTTACAGATTAATTAAAAACCACTGCATGGATTTTTATCATTATAGGGTAGATGTGTACATACACTGCCAACACACATTAATGTATAAAACAACATGAAAAAGTGAACTTTGCATCTGATGACCCCTTTAAAAGAATTTTACATTCAAAAGTCGCACACATTCTGAATTTTATTGGCATTTTTGTCACTGTTGGTGTGGTTAAAAACGTGCTTGAAAATAACTAATGGAAAGTTCAAGGCACAAGTAATCTAAAGTAAAATGAATGACTCCCACTGTGACAGGCTGTTTGTTCTGTGGCCTGTGTCTGCTGTGGCAGTGGAATTCACTTGTTATGATGCAGGGCTGATAAAAACAATGTTATTGCACAGCTCTACAGACTCCACATCGTATGATCTACTTAACTGAACTTCTTACCTCTGTAATTGTCTCCTTGTCTCCACTTCCTCCGGGTTATTCCTACAGTCTTCAGTTCTCCCTCTGTTTACCTTAACGGACCTGTAAGACAAAAAAAAAAAAAAAACAATAAAAAATATCCTTACCAATAACTCTCAGCGACATTCTGGATCTTGGAGCAGCACACCCAATTTCAGACTGTGTATTATCCTCTGCTCAGCTGTTGCTGCTAAACATACTCACCTTGTGCAGAGTTTACTTCAATTAATAACCTAATGTGTATTCACCGTATTCTCTGAGGATGTGTTTCCTAAAATACATACAAACATACTGGAATTAAAGATACAGAATGTACTGCCTGTTTGCTTATGTTGCCCAACAGCATGATCTCTTAAAGTGCACATACTGTATCATATAAGAAACTACGCTTCTACTACAGGTTGAGAGCTATAATTCCAACCATGTAAGTTAGAACTTTCGTTTCAGGAAATGCTGAATCACTGAACTACACTGAAAAGCCACAGGGCTTGAGACCATAGCTGGCAAGCTGTGCTTTTGGTTTGTATTAATTAAAATGTCTCCCTTAATAAGGTTTAAAAACATGGCATACATTTTATCTTTATATTAGAAATTATTCCTGTTTTTTTTCAGCTGACACCACCTATTTTGTCATGTCCCTCATGGACTTCTATGAAAGTGTACTTGGGACATGAATAATAAAATTAGAAAAAGGTCCATTGTTACACCCCTGTGGACTGTTGGTTTTTTCCCTCCTGTGTCCTTATTTGGTCTTCCTGTTCCGTTTTTTGTTATGTCATCATGTACACCTGTCTGTGTCTCATTAGTCTTACTATATAAGTTTGGTTCAGTTTCTTGGTCCTGGTCCGTTCTTAATGTTGCTTTATGTTACCTTATGTTAGTTTATGTCACGTTGGATTGTGTCTTCCCGGCTGTTCTAGTTTGCTCCTGTTCCCGTTTGGATTATTTTTATTAAAGCACGTTTTGTATGATTTCCTCGTCCCTACTCCTCCTTCCCACACATGACGCCTGACATCCATACATTTTGTCATTCTCATAAATATCTATCTGTGTTTTTTTGCTGGTAATGTTTTTTTGTTTTTTTTAGTAAATTCATGATTATTCATTAAAATCAGATTATTTAGTTCCGTACCTCAGTAACTCAACCCCGTTACACAAATCATTCTCCCCCCATAAAAATAATGAACTGATCCTTATGTAACATCATTAACAGGAAGTGTCATCATATAAGTCTTCTCAACAACACTGTGAGCAGACACAGGCAAGTTACCACCTTCTTTTATAATTATAACTTATTAATACTGTGATATTGTGATTGTCAAGCTTAACGACTCAACCCCGTTACATCAAATAAAGATAGAAAAATATTACTTATGAAAATGATCTTTTAGCAATATACATGTTTTCTTAATTTCATGCATGTCATGTTCTCTCCTGTTATTCACTGCATTTAGAGCAGCGGCCATTTAGAGTAAAAAAAATCACAACTCCGTCACACTCAACCCCGTTACTTATTTGATCATAACGGGGTTGTGAGATGAAGTTATCCAGTAACTTAAATGAATTAATATATTTGATCAAGAGTCTTATACCACATGCATATGTTGAATGTAGTAATGTCCATGTTAAAGCTGTAAAAAACAACTTAAGATGTATTTGTCTCTTCAACCCTGTTACCATCTTCAACCCCGTTACCATCTTCAACCCCGTTACCCAGTCTCAACTACTGTTGCACGATATACCGGTACTTAAAAAGTATCAATATACCCGGCTTTTAAAAACGGTACGATTCCGCATTTTACTAGTGCCGTTACTTTAAAAATGAATTTTAATAATAGCCGTATTTCTGTGCGTCTGTGTTAGTGAATGGCGCAGACGCGCAGTTTTCTTTACTAACGTTACACACATACACGTGACACTCACAGTGTTTTCAGCTTCTGCTGCCACAAAATATGAGTACATGAGCATATGAACATCATCACTAGAAATACTCTGAGTGTCACTTCATGAGCATTTTACCGTTTCTTTTGCAGAAAACTATCGTCACATAATGAAGATCCTAAAAGTCTTTACAGCAACCCGTCAAAATAAAAGTTTGGTTTAACGTGACAGTCAGAAATATATTAATATATTACTTAATGTAAAGATAGTACTACTTCTAATAATACAAATATTATTAAAACAATGTTTAAGGAATTTTACCAGAAAAAAAAAAAAAAAATACCAGAATTTATTTACCAGAAAATTGTAAATACGCAACACGGTATTTCTGAAAATAAATGAAAATATCCTATAACAAACTAATTCTATATCAAATCTAATCCTTTATAAATTCATTAGATATGCTTTTGATTATTAAAATGTAATGAAACAATTAAAATAGAATGTTTAATCACAAATACATTTTATAATCATATTCAGAGAGCTCCCATAGTGTCCGTAACGGGGTTGAAGACAAACAGTGCCCATATCTTAAAATAATGACCAATAATAATATGGGAAATGGGAAAATGGGACAATATATTTTTCTGGAAGTTATATATGTCATTAATGTTGTGGGGTATTCAGAAAAGTAATACATTTTGGTAAAAAAAAAAAAATCTAAAAATGTGTAGGTCCCAAGCGTACCGGTTTCGTTGAATGACTCATTTTTGTCCAACTTCTACATACAGTATACTCACATAAAAGGATATATATAAAAAAGCTCAAAGTCTCAGGATTTGGATTTTTGGCAAGCTGTGTTTCTTTTTTTTGTGTGTGTGTGTGTGCGTTTGTATCTGTGCTTGTGTGTTTGTGAGTTGGTGTGTCCTGGGGCATGAATATGCACTCCTCTCTGTGGCTGATTGCTGAATGTGAAGCACCTGTTGTCAGTCAACTCATCTGGCTCCAGTATTTAAACCTTGGGTCTTCAGTCATTCTGTGCCAAAACGTTAGATCTGCCTATGTGACCTTACTCCACTTGCATTCACCCTGCAATCTGCCTGCCACACCCGATAAACAAACTGCTTTCTCAGCTCTACCAACGCATCTTTGGCCTGTTTTGTTTCCAGCTCACTTCAGCCAATAATCTTCAACAGTAAATGGGATATGGATTGTGTTGCTTGACTTTTGGCAATAAATTAATTTTATTTGCATCATTTTTAGTCTGTGTTCTGCTTTTGGGTCCAAAATTGTGTTTGGTTACAACAGAACGATCTGGCCAAATCATGGACCCAGCAGAAACGGATCCAGTTCACAAAGCTCCCTCTGGTCAAGGTGCACTCCTGGGACAGCATGATCTTCAGCTTCGGAATCTAACAGAGAGTAACCAAGCCGTGGCAGCTCAGATTTCTCAAACTAGTAGTAAACTAAATGAAATATTTTCTCTTCTTGCTCAGTGGTCAACCAGTGCTCAGTCCAATCAGCCCACTTCTGCAGCCCCACCATTACCATCTCCTCAGACTGCTTATCCTTCACGTGAAGCCCATGTTCCTGATCCTGAACCATATTCTGGTGACTTAGAAAATGTGTAAGTCCTTTCTGCTTCAGTGTTCTTCAGTGTTTGGCCAGCACCCTCTGACATATTCTACTTTTGAAGCTAAGATATCTTATATTATGGGACTGTTGCAAGGAAATGCGTTAACATGGGCCACAGCTGTTTGAGACAGTCAGAGTGCTCAATTTAATTTTTCCTCTTTCACTGCTGAATTAAAGAAGATTTTTAACCATCCAGTTCATGGAAAGGAAGCAGCCAAGTGTCTGCTATCTCTTCGTCAGGGTTCCAGAAGTGTGGCTGAGTATTCTGTGGAGTTTCGCATTATTGCTGCGAGGCAATAATGTCTTTTCAGGAGGTGTTTCTAAATGGACTCAGTCATCGGATTAAAGATGAACTGGCTGTTAAAGACAGATGTGACTCCCTAGATTCTCTAGTTTCTCTTTCCATAACTTTAGCTAACCGCCTCAGAGAACATCACAGAGAAAAGGTTAATCATGCTCAACCTCAACCTTTCCTCATTGCACTACCTGGTCTCTGGCTAAGGATGTTACTGAATCACCATCCGGTCCCCATGCCTCCGCAAACCCTACACCAGGAGATGAACCCATGCAGTTGGGTAGGGCTCATCTTACACCAGCTGAACACCTGGGGGGTGAATGCATTTACTGTAGTAACCTGGGCCATTTCCTTGCCACTTGTCCTCTTTAGCCAAAAGAAAGGGCCAAACTACCTCTTCCTCGGTGTCTTCTCATCGTCTGCAACTACAAGCAAGTTTGTGTATTAATCAGCAGTGTCTCCCTTTGTTAGCTCCGGTGGATTCCGGGGCCGATGACAGTTTCCTTGATGCAAAATTTGCTTTCATCCTGCCACCCCACCATCCATATCAATGGATCTGCTTCCTGGAGCTCCTCTGCCTACTAGTAGACTGTACAACCTCTCTCGACCTGAAAAGGAGGCTATGGAAAAATACATCCATGATTCCCCAGCTGTTGGTCTAATTTGGTCCTCCTCCTCTCCTCTTGGGGCTGGATTTTTTTTACATTTATTTTTAATTTTTTTTGTGGCAAAGACAGATCACACGCTACATCCCTGTATTGATTTCCGTGGTCTTAATAACATAACCATTAAGAACAAATATCCCTTACCTCTTATTAACTCAGCATTTGAGCTCCTTCATGGAGCCACAGTTTTTACTAAGCTGGACTTGTGGAATGCTTACAGTCTGGTCAGAATAAAAGAAGGGGATGAATGGAAGACTGCTTTTAACACACCTCTTGGACTTTTTTATTATCTGGTGATGCCCTTTGAACTTACAAATGCTCCAGGAGAGTTTCAAGCTTTGGTCAATGATGTCCTCAGAGACTTTCTTAACCACTTCATATTTCATCTGGATGAAATTCTAATCTTCTCCCACACCCTCTCTGAACACATCAGCCATGTTTGTCTAGTTCTGCAAAGGCTTCTTGAAAACAAACTGTTTGTGAAAGCGGAGAAGTGTGAATTTCATGTTGGTTCTGTCAACTTCTTGGGATATGTGATTCAGGGTAGGCAGGTGAAGACGGACCCAGAGAAGATCCAGGGAGTGATTGAATGGCCTAAACCTACCACTCTTAAACGGCTGCAACAATTTTTGGGCTTTGCCAATTTTTATCACTGTTTTATAAGGGATTATAATCGTGTGGCAGCTCCTCTCACTAGCTTCACTTCTTCTTCTACCCCTTTTAAGTGGACTCAGGAGGCTGATCAGGCCTTTGTCAAACTTAAAGAATTGTTCACCTCAGCTCCTGTGCTTATTCAGCCAGATCCCTTCCAGCAGTTCATAGTGGAAGTGCATGCTTTGGACTCTGGTGTAGGAGCTATTTTGTCCCAGCATTCAGCCACAGATCAGGAAACTTCATCCTTGTGCCTTTTTTTCTCGTTGCTTCAGCACTGCTGAATATAATTATGATGTTGGGAACCGGGAATTATTGACAGTGAAGTTAGCCTTGGAACATGGGAGACATTGGCTTGAGGGAAGTGAACAACCATTTTTGGTATGGACTGACCATAAAAACCTAGCCTACATACAAACTGCTAAGCATCTAAATCCTAGACAAGCACGTTGGGCCCTATCTTTCAGTCGCTTCAATTTTTCCTTCACTTACCGCCCTGGTTCAAAGAATGTTAAACCATATGCACTTTCACAGCAGTTTGTTCCTGAAGAGGAATCATTGAGCCTTGAAACCATTCTCCTGCCTTCCTGTGTGGTTGCCGCCATCACAAATTGAGTCAGTGATTCTGGAAACTCAACGCACCCAACCTGATCCAGGTAATAAGCCTCCTGGACGCTTGTTTGTCCTCAATGCTGTACGTTCCAAGGTTCTCCAGTGGGCCTATGCTTCCCAGTTTGCCTGTCATCAAGGTCCCAGTCGCACTCTTAACCTCCTCAAAGGACATTTGTGGTGGGCTACTATAAACAAGGATACTCGAGAATTTGTCAATGGCTGCTCTGTGTGTGCACGTGGAAAAACTTCACATCTTCCCCTGGCTGGTTTGCTTCAACCTTTACCTTTTCCCAGTCGCCCCTGGTCACACATTGCTCTAGATTTTATTATTGGACTGCCTACCTCACAAGGCAACAACACCACACTAACTATTCTGGACCATTTCTCTAAAGCAGTGCATTTTGTGGCTCTCCCTAAATTGTCCACAGCTTGTGAGCCCGCTGACCTCCTTGTCCAGAATGTTTTCCGTCTTCATGGCATCCCTCTGGATATTGTCTCAGGCTATGGGTCCCAATTTACATCTCAAGTTTGGAAAGCCTTCTGTCATGCGCTTGGTGCCACTGTAAGTTTGTCTTCTGGCTTTCATCCTCAATCTAATGGGCAAGCAGAGCGGGCTAACCAGGAGTTGGAAGCAGCATTACGGTGTGTGGCTATGAATAATCCCTCGTCTTGGAGTTCCCACCTCACGTGGATTGAATATGCTCATAATTCCCTGTCCAGCTCAGCTTCTGGTATGTTTCCATTTGAGTGTTCTTTGGGATATTTGTCTCCTTTGTTTCCAGTACAGGAGAATGACATTGCAGTTCCATCAGTTCGAGACCATATCCGTCGCTGCCGTAAGATGAAGGCCGGTCTGCCCTGCTTCTTTCATCTGATCGTAATCGCCACCTTGTCAACGAATCCCTGCACTCACATACCAACTAGGTCAGAAAGTTTGCCTTTCATCTAAAGACATTCAAATTCAAATTCAAATTCAAATTCAAATTTATTTGTATAGCGCTTTTCACGATACATATCGTTGCAAAGCAGCTTTACACCAAATTGATATTTTTACAATATATGTAGTAGTAGCTTGATGTACATATGGCAGAGATGTGTGGTAAAGATCAATTAATGACGTAATCAAACAGACAAAGAACACTATAAATTAGTAGCAGAATTCGGTAGTGCTGTATGTTTTCAGGGTTGGCATCATCTGAAGTCCTCTGTGGGGTTGGCATCATCTCTTCTTAAGTGTTCTGGATCCACACTGGAGCTTGTGAATTCCTAGTTACCATGGGATGTCAATCCCATGGCAAAAACAGAGAACAAATAGGAACATAATTAGCGTAGCTGCTGTTCAAACTAAGAAAAGGAAGGTTTGTTAAACCAGAGCTAAAAGATTAATAATGAACATTTGATCAGATATAGCTGCAGGAAAAGTTTATGAGATGCATTATTTGAATGCTTGGCTAAAAAGATGTGTCTTTAATCTAGATTTAAACAGAGAGAGTGTGTCTGAACCCCGAACGTTATCTGGAAGGCTGTTCCAGAGTTTGGGTGCCAAATGTGAAAAAGCTCTACCTCCTTTAGTGGACTTTGCTATCCTAGGTACTACCAACAGTCCAGAGTTTTGCGACCTTAGGGAGCGTGATGGATTGTAGCGTGGTAGAAGACTAGTTAGGTACGCAGGAGCTAAACCGTTAAGTGCCTTATAGGTAAGAAGTGCTATTTTGTAGCTGATGCGGAACCTAATAGGTAGCCAGTGCAGAGACTTTAAAATTGGGGTAATATGATCATATTTTCTTAACCTGGTAAGGACTCTAGCAGCTGCATTTTGGACTATCTGTAGCTTGTTTATTGAAGATGCAGGACAACCACCTAGTAGTGCATTACAATAGTCCAGTCTAGAGGTCATGAATGCGTGAACTAGCTTTTCTGCATCAGAAACAGGTAACATGTTTCGCAGCTTGGCAATGTTTCTAAGATGGAAGAATGCTGTTTTTGTAACATGAGAAATATGATTTTCAAAAGACAAGTTGCTGTCTAATATAACACCCAGGCTTTTGACTGTAGTGGAAGTAACAGTACATCCGTCTAGTTGTAAATTGTAAGTCAAAAGATTCTGTGTATTGTTTTTAGGTCCAATAAGTAATATCTCTGTCTTATCTGAATTTAATAGCAGAAAATTGTTGGTCATCCAATCTTTTACATTTTTAACACACTCTGTTAACTTCGATAATTCAGAAGTGTCATCTGGTCTTGTTGAGATATATAGTTGAGTATCATCAGCATAACAATGGAAACCAATCCCGTGTTTTCTAATAATATTACCAAGGGGCAGCAAGTATATTGAAAATAGTAGAGGACCTAGAACAGATCCTTGTGGCACTCCATACTTTACTGGTGATAACTGAGATGACTCCCCATTTAAATAAACAAAGTGGTAGCGATCAGACAGGTAGGATCTAAACCATTTTAAAGCCTGCCCTTGGATACCTGCATAATTTTGTAGTCGATCTATTAGTATGTCATGATCTATAGTGTCGAACGCAGCACTAAGATTCTTTAAAGACAGATAGTTTTTCTAAAAAAAACTCTCTCGTCGCTATCTTGGCCCTTTTGAAATTGAGAGAGTTATTAACCCCTCTGTTGTCAGACTCAAACTGCCTAGAGCTATGAAAATTCATCCCTCATTTCATGTCTCTCAGTTAAAATCAGTTAATGTCAGTCCACTTTTAAGGTCAGTCCAGTATTTAAACCTTGGGTCTTCAGTCATTCTCTGCCAAATCGCTCAGTCTGCCTGTGTGACCTCACTCCACTTGCATTGACCCTGCAATCTGCCTGCCACGGCCAACAAACAAACTGCTCTCTCAGCTCTACCAACGCATCTTTGGCCTGTTTTGTTTCCAGCTCACTTCAGCCAATAATCTTCAACAGCAAATGGGATATGGATTGTGTTGCTTGACTTTTGGCAATAAATTAATTTTATTTGCATCATTTTTAGTCTGTTCTGCTTTTGGGCCCAAAATTGTGTTTTGTTACAACAAAAAGGCAAATTGTATTGTCACCCAGCTCTAGTCTAAAAGATATTGACATAATATGAGCATAATTACTTTCTGTAAAACTGCATTGAGAGGGAAAAAATGTATTGTAAAATTTGACTTGACCAGAACCTGTGAAAAGTTCACCTAATGCATTGTTAGCAAAATACTTTTACATTGCAAAACTTTATATTGTGACTTTAACTACAATGCAATAACATAACATAACATCAATTGATACAATGTACTTCTTGTGTACATTTGTTTTACACTGTACTTTATTTAAAAACTTAATTTACAGTATAAGGTATGTCATAAAAAAAACTGCATATACATATACCTGTAATTGCACTGTTGACCCTTTACCCACCCTTAAACCTTACTATTTCACAAAAACATCAACCTAACATTAACCACATCACACTTCAATAACAGCAAAACAACATGAACACAATAAAAACATTGTATGTAGAACACAGTATTTAAAGACACCAAATACAAAGTGGGACCCTGCAATTTGTAGCACTTTGTACTAATCATTCTTTTTGTGGTTTTGCACCTGAGATCTCACACATTTAAATGCTGTTAAGATCTTTTAGATCCCTTCCTGTTAATGTTGGTTTGCTTGTTGTTTATGTTGTTGTCATGGATCCAGCCCTGTCTGCCCACCACCAGGGGTCACCTTGCCATCTTACTTTACACAGACTGTTGCACCACACCCTGGACTACCTTTCCCATCATTCATTGCACTGATGACACACTCTGCTGTAACCAATCAAGTACACTATTTAAGGCTTGTACTTCCTCTTCTTAGCTGCCCAGTTTTGTACGCTGCATTTAACACTCTTTACAGAGCCATTTCCTAGTTTCCTGGTTCCCTATCTTTTGTATAGTTTTCAGAGTTTTGCATTCTCACCTGGTTATATTGTTTTGTCTGTTTCACTGCCTGCCCTGTGGATCTCTCGCTTGTTTATTGAATTACCGTTTTGCCTAGCCCCCAGGATTACGTTCGCCATTGATCGACCCTTGCCTGTGCCACGGATTACTCTTGTGCTTGGTCCTTATATACCTGTTTGCCGTTGTTCGACCCTGCCTGCTGTTTTGACCTTGTCTCATCTTAAATAAAGCTTTGCTAATGGATCTGCCTGCTTCATGTCTCCCTCACTCCATGACAGTTGTACTGAAATGCAGGAGTATATGATTGATTGACTGATTGATGCATAAATTTAGCTGCAATTTGCTGCAGTGGCAGATGGGAGAACACGAGTGGTTCCTTGTCAGAAATGATGATATAAAAATGACAAATAGGGAGCATTTTATTGTTTTATTTTCCTCCCTGTTCTTTTTTTATTTTGATTGCATGAGCAGGCCTCAGTTTTTGTTTTGTTTTTTTCGTTAATGCAATCAATAGCTTTTTATGTCATATGTTGGGTTTTGTTTAAAAAGGTCTTTAAAAAGGTAATGGCTGATGTTTACTATTATTATAATTAGATTGAGATGTGTAAGATTAAGCATAGAATAAGTGATGGTGGGTTTTGGGTCAGTGACCACCTTGAGTGTGCATTCTTTTTTAATCATTTCACACACCATGTGAGATGTTTTATTTCAAGACATTCGTTAGGTTTTTGTCCTACAAACACTATTGTGTTTAGAATTAATTTCTTACACATCTCATTAGAAGCTTCCACTGCTAATTACAAAATCATTTTAGTGCTAATAATGGAGGCTTGAGCCACTAATACTAATGTAGTTATTGGAGGAAGAAAAGATATAGTTGTGTCCCAGTTCCAGGGCTTTGAAGACTCCATTCCAAGACTGAATGTGTCACAGTGACATACAGGCTGTCCCGTTTCAAAAGCTCATTAAATTGCAGCTTCAAATTGTGTATATATATGAAGAGCTCAGATGCAAAAACCCCTAAATCCATCTGACATATTTCTTTAAAATTAGCTTTTCTTTCTGGCTACTTTTTATAGGTTTCTATGTAAGTATTTGATGGACTTATACTATGTGTCAGGAGCATTCACTCAGTATCATTATCTCATTTTTGACCGAGATGGCTTTTAGCTGGTTTTGCATCTAACATTTTCATATGTAAATGCAAGTACTGGGTATTGGGTATTCAATGATTTTCAAGGCTATAATTGTGATATTGTGACATGTGATCCAAGCTGAGTTACCAATCAATGACAATTTAATTATATATATATATATAGAGAGAGAGAGAGAGAGAGAGAGAGAGAGAGAACGGGAGAGAGAGAGAGAGAGAGAGAGAGAGAGAGAGAGAGAGATTTATTTATACAACAGTTCTGTCTGGTTCTTGAATCTGATTGGCTAATAAGAGTGCGATATCCACCTGTTTCCGAAGGGAGCTACTGTAGAAAAGAACGTGGGTACAACATCCAGTGAGGCGGGAGTAGTAATATACCAATGGTATTCTGTGCCCTAATTAGCGAGAGGCAAAGTGTTTTTCGGATCATTGTTTACTTTGTAAAGTTGCAAACCTTTATGAGAGATGTCATTATGGTGCTCAGGGACAACATGTGTTGATCGAAGCTGTGCTACCACATCGTTAGAAAGTTTGGATCATTAAATCTTCAATGACTGTTAACTAGTGATGTGACATTTGAACCAAGGCATCGGAGCTTGTGTTAAGGGGTGTGCCAGATGAAGCCTCGATTCACACTCGCTTGTGTTAACGTAGAAATCAAGAACTGAGTGATAAACAAAGCTTCACTTTCTCTCCAGTCCTGTGCGAGATTCACTGTGTGTCGGTTTGAACCCCCATATCTTACTTATTCATTTAGATTTTTAAAGTGCTCCTATTATGCCATTTTAAAGGTTGCTAATATTGTTTTATGAGACTCCTAAAACAGGTTTACATGTATGCAAGGTCAAAAAACACTCCAAAAATAGATTTAATTTGACCTCATTTCTAAATGATTTGAAAACACCTTGTGCGAAGCAGTTCGAAGAATCAGTCTCTCTAAACCCCTCCTTTCCCTGAGCCCTCACTGCTGTGATTGGTCAGATGGCACAGTCCTTTATGATTGGTTTACAGTGTACAGTGCGTGTCGGTAAAACAAAACGCCGTTGCCATAACTGAATGACAGCCCTGGAGACTTATCAATACATAGAAAAGATTGATTGATTTTACCTTACCTGAGGCTGATCGACAAGTTAGCACAGACTACCGTGGGAAGTGCTTGCAATTTGCTTATGTAAGCAAACTGGGCACACCTCTATGTTGTAAACTTCAACATTGTATAGTGCATTAAGCGGCTTTCACACCGAATGCGGAAAGCGCTGTGCTGACCGCTGGGTTCAGTGCAGCCCTTCAGAGTGCAGCCGCAAAAATTCAACTCAATTAAAGTTTAATTTAAACTAAGGCGAGCTGTCTTGTGTTTTTTGAAGACCTGACTCACATCCTTTACACAGACCATGACCGCAGGCTGAATAGCAGGAGGGCAGAGGGTACAGGTTGAAACAGATATTGGTTCATGTGTGAACTGCAGATCAGTGCGGGTGTGAGGATTGGGGATTTTGGTCTTACCTCAGTCATGGTATTGAAGGTGGAATACAGCACTGTACATTCACTCCCCCCACCTACAATCCCTGTCAGTTACAAGGCCGACTCTCTATCCATTAGGCCACGACTGCTTAATGGTTAGAAAAGTAGCTTCTTTTAGCTACCCTGATCTTGTTTGTCAGTATGTTTCTTGCCTGGCTGTACAGGATTTTGTTCCCGCTGACATGCAAGCAACCTCTTTGGCAAAACAAGGCTGTTTGAGTTTTGCTGTAAACCATGGTTCATTGTTTTTGAGTGATGATAGTGTCCTATTAGAGATGTGCATGCTGTAGCTTTAAAAACACAGCATTGGGAATAGGCTTGTAAATCCTGTGCATAATTAGTCAATCTTTTTACAGTAGTTAGTTATTACAGGTTTAGCTGATTTCTGCTTGCATGTCAGTATAAGATAAACTAGATAGTGTCCAGAGAGCCCCAAAGCTGGCAATGTTTGCATCAGTAATACGCATCATTTATTGTGCTGTAACACTGGTCCAGTATTATACTGTCTCTGGTATGACATGTAATGTGCCGTCTGTATTTTGGCCTTTTTTTTTTTTTTTTTTCACAGCCAGTTCAATCAATTTAAAGAAATCACTCAATATTTCACCAAAGGATGCTGAAACAAGTCCAAAAACAGCATTACCATGTTTACTTGCCAACCCGTTCATCTTTTTCCCCTTTCATATAGCACATATACTGCATAACAAATGTTGATGTTATTTTTAAGTCACTAGCATAGTAATTTAGTGTTCAATTAAGTTGAGTACTTGGCCCTTGACGTGAAGCTTAATACATATTTAAAGCACAATAATACTAATTATTTAAAGCCTGACCAAATAAGTAGATGCCATAAGATTAAACTTTTTATTTTAAAGAAGAAATACAAACATAAATAGGTGGGTTCATTTTCTTGCTGTTCATTTTATTTATTTTTTTTGTTTTGTTTTTTTTGAAACACTGGTGTATATAGAAACTAAAACCGGCTGTAGGTGTTCTAAATGTTCTAAAAAAATCTGTGGGTATGCATGAGAAAATAGATTTGTGGTGTCAAAGTGTGACAACTGTGAGAGTTGTCAGCCTTGCATTATACTTCTTTAATAAAGCATACTTGGAAAGTATGTATGACAAA
This sequence comes from Cirrhinus mrigala, assembly GCA_036247105.1. Classification (NCBI taxonomy): domain Eukaryota; kingdom Metazoa; phylum Chordata; class Actinopteri; order Cypriniformes; family Cyprinidae; genus Cirrhinus; species Cirrhinus mrigala. The sequence continues at coordinate 34,103,747 of CM070024.1, read as the reverse complement.
TATTTGTCATACATTGCAAACACCTTTGCCTTAATATTATATTTTTGGATGTATCATATACACACAGTTATTCTCTAAAGCTCTTCTTTCATGAGCTCCTATGTACATTTCTGTACAAGAATGAAAGTAATTGGCAGAGAGATTCAGAGTAAGCAAGAAAGCAAGACTAAAACCAAACTTTTTTTTAATTTTTTTTTTTTTTTTTTAATGTAAGCATTTGTGGTTGTGAATACTGTATTACACTGTACACAAGAAAAGAAATACAGAACCAGTCAAGTTTTTGAACAGCCAAAAACTTTTTATATTTGATCCAAAGTAGAGCAAAAACAGTAAAATTTCAAATGATTTTTACTTTTTAAAATAATTATTTTATATTTGAATGTATTTAAAATGTAATTTATTCCTGTGATTTCAAAGTTGAATTTTTAGCATCATTACTCGAGTCACATGATCCTTGTAACCAGGCAGGACTCGTTGGAAGCGTGTAAGATCCAAGTGCAGGCTTTATTCAAACCAAGCAGGCAGAGCAGACAGGAGCAGAGATATCCACAGTGGAACTAGTGACATCCATAGCAGGGTGGTGTGTTCATGGACGACCTCCTTGGCCGTGGCATGACAGGCAGAGAGTTCATGAGAGGCCTTCTGGGCCGTGGTATGATGGGTAGAGAGTTTATGGGAGGACGCCACCCCCATGGGAGGATCTACAGCATATGCTGACACCTCTGGAGGCATAGGCGCAGATTCTTGGGCAGACGTGGCAGTGAGTTCATAAATGGACGCCACCTCCTTAGGGGGTTCTACAGCGTGAGCTGACACCTCAGGAGGTATAGGCGCGAACTCGTGGACAGATGAAACCTCAGGAGCAGACTTGTGGTCAGATGAGGCCTCTGGGGCAGACTCGCAGTCAGGCGAGGCCTCTGGAGCAGACTTGTGGACAGACGAGGCCTCTGGAGCAGATTCGTGGACAGACGATGCTTCTGGAGCAGACTCGTGGACAGACGGGGCCTTTGGAGCAGATTCGTGGACAGACGAGGCTTTTGGAGCAGATTCGTGGACAGACGAGGCCTCTGGAGCACAGTGTGCAGACCACACACTGAAAATGGCAATGGCCATTACAGGCAGCACCGTAGATAGTGGAATGTCTGTTGGCCTTGAGAGTGTGGATGCTGTGGATTTGTGGCTTAGGAATGTGGGCTCTGCGTGGCTTGGGAGCGCGGGCTCTGGGGTTTCAGCTGATACGTGAGGAGGCTTTAGAGGATCAGCAGAGATGTGAGGTGGCTTTGGACGGTCAGAGGGGACCGGGTGAGGTTCTGGCAGGAAAGCCGTTTCTTGACTTGACTCAGGGAGGCCTGCCGTGACTTGACTTGACTCAGGGAGGCCTGCCGTGACTTGACTTGTGAAGAACAGTGGTGACTTGACCTGGCTCATGCAGTCCAGCTGTGACTTGACTTGGCTCGTGAAGGTCAGCTGTGACTTGACTTGGCTTGTGAATAACAGCAGCAACTTGACTTGGCTCATGAAGATCTGTTGTAACGTGGCTTGGCTCATGAAGATCAACTGTGGCTTGGCTTGGCTCAGGGACAATAGCAGCAACTTGACTTGGTTTATGAAGATTTGCTGTGACTTGGCTTGGCTCATGGGAATCAGCTATGGTTGGGCTTAACATAGACAACCCAGCTGTAACTTGACTTGATTCAGGAACAACAGCTGTAACGTGACTTGATTCATGGGGAACAGCTGTGACTTGGCTTGACTCATGGGGAACAGCTGTAACTTGGCCTGACTCATGGGGCACAGCTGTGACTTGGCTTGACTTGTGGGGAACAGCTGTGACTTGGCTTGACTCGCGGGAACCAGCTGTAACTTGGCTTGACTCGTGGGGAACAGCTGTGACTTGGCTTGACATGTGGGGAACAGCTGTGACTTGGCTTGACTCGTGGGGCACAGCTGTGTCTTGGCTTGACTCGTGGAGAACAGCTGTATCTTGACTGGACTCGGAAACTTGACTTGACTCAGGAAACACAGCTGCAACTTGACTTGGAAACTTGACTTGATACTGGAGGATCAGGCATCACTTGATTTGCCTTGGGTGTGGCAGAGATGATGGGATGAGATGCGGATGAGATGATTTTGGCTTGATGAGGCTCAGGCGTGGCAGCCATCTTGGCCAGGGACTCAGACGGGGCAGCCATCTTGTGAACAGGCTTGGTGATGGCGGCCATCTTGTGGACTGGCTTGGAGATAGCAGCCATCTTGTGAGCTGGTTGTAGGAGGGCGGCCATGACAGGTGCAGACTCTGGACGGGCAGGCATGGCGTGAGCAGGCCCTGGAGCGGCAGGCTTGGCGTGAGCAGACTTTGGCTTGGTGGACGTGACTTGAACAGGCTTTGGCTTGGTAAGCTTGGCATGAGAGGTCTCTGGTTTGCTTGACATGACATAAGCAGGTTGTGGTGTGGGGGGTACTGCAGGATTGCGGGGTCCCTCAGCCGCAATCCCCACAGTAAATGATGATCCCGCAAGTAGCAAAGCACAGTCAATGTATTGTTCCAAAGACCAATGAATCTTTCCTCCAGGCAGGCCAGAACGAATGAGGTCATTCAGTCCCGCTCTAAAAATGTCCTTGAGCGCCACATCATTAAAATTTACTAGGTGACACAGTTCACAAAAATCCACCACATAATCCTCAATGGGTTGGTTACCTTGGCGGAGGGAGAAGAGTCATGATGCAGGATCCATAGTTGATCTGTCTTTCTGAAAGCTGCTGGATCTTTGGTTGGCGAAGTATTCTGTAACCAGGCAGGACTCGTAGGAAGCGTGTAAGATCCAAGTGCAGGCTTTATTCAAACAGATCATGGTCACTACAGGCAGGGTCAATATCCAAACAGACAGTGGTGTCGAAGACAAAACAAGATCGTAGTCCACAAAACAGGCACAGTCGAAAAACCAGAGAGAGCAGTCCAAAAAGTAACAAACAAACAAGGCAATGAACGATGGCAAAAACTAGACAGAACTATGGCGAGAAACAAAAGCAAAACTATGACAAGAAAACAAAACCGTGGCAATGACAAAAACAGGGAAAAACGCTTGGTAGAGTCCGCAAGAGCAAAACAATACTTCGCAGAGTCTGTTTGGAAATGGCCTCCCTTTATGGCCACCAAACAGGAAGTTACCAACGAGGCAGCAGAGGGAACAGCAACAGTCAGTTCATGAGTAAGGGCTCCCTCTGCTGGCGTGGCGTTACAATCCTTCAGAAATCATTCTAATATTTGCTGCTCAAAAAAACATTTATTATTATTATTATTATTATTATTTTGAAAACAGCTCAGTAGAATTTTTTTCAGGTTTCTTTGATGAATAGAAAGTTCAGAAGAATAGCATTCATCTGAAATAGAAATGTTTTGTAACATTATAAATGTCTTTATCATCATTTTTAGTCAATTTAATGCATTTTTGCTAAATAAAAGTATTAATTTCTATAATTTCCTTCCCTGGAAAAAAAAAAAAAAACTGACTCCAAGCTTTTGAATGGTATAGTGTATGATGTTACAAAAGCTCAAGGTACTCAGCTTTTTAAAATATTTATAATAATAATAAATGTTTCTTGAACAGCATACTAGAATGATTTCTGAAGGATCATGTGACACTGAAAACTTGAGTAATGATGCTGTAAATGTAGCTTTTTGTATATACTGTATTACAATAGATTACATTTTAAAATATATTCAGCGAGAAAGGAGTTATTTTAAATAGTAAAATATTTCACAGTATTACTGCTTTTGCTGCATTTTGGATCACATAAATGCAGGCTTAGTGAGCAGTAGGTAAAAAAAAAAAATAAAAAATAAAAAAATATCTTACTGTTCAAAAACTTTTGACTGGTAGTGTATAGAAACCATTTGTAGTTGGACAGAAACCAAACATAATTTTGAAAAAGGTGATTATTCCAAAGCATATTCCAAGGCTCATTCTAAAGCTATGATTGGTTGGTGTTAAGTAAAGCAATGAGTGTTTGTACAAGTGAGGAGTTAGTGTGAGGCACTGATAAATTAGTTGAAAAAAAGTGTAAAATAAAATTAACTTTAAGTATACTTCTAGAGCATGCATGTATGCATGTGTATGCTTAAATAGATGAGGACACAAATATTTATAATGACAAGGGTATTACAATATACAATTCTTTCTTTCTTTCTTTCTTTGTTTCACCTGTGGGTCTTCAAAGCAGGGGATGTTCATGTATGGAGAAACAACACTTGTTTTAGGTGGATGTATTGAGTATTACTTCTGAAAAGAGTTGCTCTAGGAGCAGTGAATATTTTAGATCAAGAAAAGAGAATAAAAGAAAGGATTCAGAGAAAAAAAAAGATATGATAAACATAAGGATGTCAGCTAGTACACTAGTGACTCTGATTCATAATAAGATGACACAGGTGTGTATTTTTATTGGAATTTTACTATTTCACCTTCATTTCCTTTAATAAATCTATTTTGCACTAGGTATAAAGAATTGTTACACTCAGCACCTTTTGGACAAAAATGTCCCCATTGAAACCCATTAAAACTGCTATTTTTAATCATAGTGCCATTCAACTGTAAAATTATGCTATTTTTGTTAATAGACTTTCATTCTGTTGGAAAGGCTTCAAAATTAATTTTTTTACCTTTTTTTTTTTACCAGATGGTTCCATTTTTTTCAGGTTTGGCCAATAAAGCAAATACTCGCTTTATTCCTGTTTTCTGCTTCTGCAAATTATAGAGCCAACTGGATAAATAATGCAGCTATAATTGTGTGGGTGTGTTGGTATGGATGTCAGCGTGGTTTGTACATGTCATAAAAGAAAGAAACAAACAAAAAATGTGTGTGTGTGTGTGTGTGTGTGTGTGTGTGTGCGTGTTCTTGTAATATTTAAGAGAGAAAAACTCTACTGCAAATCGCAAATCACAAATCCAACCACTGTGTGCACTAGCAGAGTTTTGCTGGCATCTTATGGGGGAAATTTGGTTCTGCGTCCAAACAAAATGTTCCTGAAAGCTCATTTTTTGAGATATCAACCTCAAATTTGGAACACAGATTGTTTAGATTTATGGCTTTAATTTTCTAGCAGGTTTAGAGTTCAGCATGTTACATAAAATACAGTATCTCACAAAAGTGAGTACACCCCTCACATTTCAGCAATCATTTTGTATATCTTCTCAAGTGACAATACTATAGAAATGAAACTTGGATATATTTTAGAGTAGTCAATGTGCAGCTTGTATAGCAGTGTATATTTACTGTCCCCTAAAATAACCCAACATACAGCCATTATTGTCAAAACAGCTGGCAACAAAAGTGAGTACACCCTAAGTGAACTTGTCAAAACTGTGTCCAAAGTGTCAATATTTTGTGTTGGCACCATTGTTATCTAGCACTGCCTTAATCATTCTGGGCATGGAATTCACCAGAGCTGCACAGGTTGTTGCTGTGATCCTTTTCAGATCCTCTATAATGACATCATGGAGCTGCTGGATGTTAGACACATGGTGCTTCTCCACCTTCCGTTTGAGGATGCCCCATAGGTGCTTAGTAGGGTTCAGGTCAGATCACCTTCACCTGCACCTTCCTCAGCAAGGCAATTGTCATCTTGGTGGTGTGTTTGGGGTCATTATCATGTTGGAAAACTGCCGTTCGGCCCAGTTTCTGAAGGGAAGGCATCATGTTCTGCTTCAGAAATGTACAGAACATAATGAAATCCATGTTTCCCTCAGTGAACCGCAGCTCCCCAGTATACTGGACACCATCTGAGCCAAACAGGTTTATCTTAGTCTCATCAGACTATAGGACACGGTTCCAGTAACTCATGCTCTTGGACAGGTTGTCTTCAGCAAACTGTTTGCGGGCTTTCTTGTCAGCCAGCTTCAGAAGAGGCTTCCTTCTCGGATGACGCCAACGCAAACCGACTTATTGCAGTGTGCGCCGTATGGGCTGAGCACTGACAAGTGGACCTTCTACTTCTGCAGCCTCTAAAGCAATGCTGGCAGCACTCATGCACCTGTTTTTTGAAGCTAGGTTCTGCACCTGACACACAGAAGGAGCACTCAACCTCGTTGATCGACCCTTGCAAGGCCTATTCCGAATGGAACCGTCTTGGAAAACCTCTGTATGACCCTGGCCACAGTACTGTAACTCAGTTTCAGGTTGTTACTGAACCTCTTATAGCCTAGGCCATCTTTGTGGAGAGCAACAATGCTAATTCTCAAATCTTCAGAGAGTTCTTTGCCGTGAGGTGCCTTGTTGAACATCCAGTGGTCAGTATGAAAGAATTGTACCCAAAGCACCACATTTTAACTGCTCTAATACAAGATACACAACTTTGTATGGTCCTGTCAAGCAGACAAAAACATGAACATGATGAATAGGACATGTGGCTTTGCATGGTTAAATGACATTGTGCTGTGATCACTTAGGGTGTACTCACTTTTGTTGCCAGCTGTTTTGACAATAACATTCCCAATGCCTTTTGCGTCAGCATATTGATGCCAAAGCTTTCTTATTTAAAGCAGTGGAGGACCTGCACGTCGAAAAAAGACGTTAAAGGGGTACCCTGTGCCTCAAAAAGTGACATTACGGGGTCCTGATGAAGCATCAATATGTGAGAGTTGGGAGTGAGAATGTATTGGCTCCTACAGTGCTGTTCTTAAAAGTGAGTGGAGGTAATGCTGGGGTGTTTCTTTAAAGTCCACTATAATCGTCCACTACAGTTTTGAAGCTTCCTGTCTTGTGTTTTTTGAAGACCTGACTCACATCCTTTACACAAACCATGACTGCAGGCTGAATAGCAGGAGGGCAGAGGGGACGGGTTGAAACAGATGTTGGTTCATGTGTGAACTGCAGATCAATGCGGGTGTGAGGCATGAGACTGGGCTTTTCAATTCTACAGTAAATGCCATTTTTGCTGCAGCACCAGGGAGCAGTTGGGGATTCTGGTCTTACCTCAGTCATGGTATTGAAGGTGGAATACAGCACTGTACATTCACTCCCCCCACCTACAATCCCTGTCGGTTACAAGGCCGACTCTTTATCCATTAGGCCACGACTGCTTAATGGTTAGAAAAGTAGCTTCTTTTAGCTACCCTGATCTCGTTTGTCAGTATGTTTCTTGCCTGGCTTTACAGGATTTTGTTCCCGCTGACATGCAAGCAACCTCTTTGGCAAAACAAGGCTGTTTGAGTTTTGCTGTAAACCATGGTTTATTGTTTTTGAGTGATGATAGTGTCCTATTAGAGATGTGCATGCTGTATAAGATAGTATACAGTATAAGATAAACTTGATAGTGTCCAGAGAGAACCGAAGCTGGCAATGTTTGCATCAGTAATACGCATCATTTATTGTGCTGTAACACTGGTCCAGTATATTACTGTCTCTGGTAGGACATGTAATGTGCTGTCTGTATTTTTTTTTTTCTTTCATAGCTAGTTCAATCAATTTAAAGAAATCACTCAATATTTCACCAAAGGATGCTGAAACAAGTCCAAAAACAGCATTACCATGTTTACTTGCCAACCCGTTCGTCTTTTTCCCCTTTCATTTAGCACATATACTGCATAACAAATGTTGATGTTATTTTTAAGTCACTAGCATAGTAATTTAGTGTTCAGTTAAGTTGAGTACTTGGCCCTTGACATGAAGCTTAATACATATTTAAAGCACAATAATATTAATTATTTAAAGCCTGACCAAATAAGTAGATGCCATAAGATTAAACTTTTTTTTGTTTGTTTTGTTTTGTTTTTGTTTTTTTTTTTAAAGAAGAATTACAAACATAAATGGGTGAGTTTATTTTCTTGCTGTTCATTTTATTTTTGTTGTTTTGTTTTCAAACGCTGGTGTACATTTTTATATTGTTCCAAATGCAAAGGTTAGCTGCTAAAATGTGTCCACGCCTTTTGAGAGCTAGAAATATAAACTAACAGTATAGCTAAGTTAACCTGTAGTATAGTTGCAGTACTGAAAAAATTATGCAAACTACTGTGCTAGAAGTTTATTGCTGTTACATTAATATATGAAATGTATTGCGCATCTCAGCACTTAAAGCAAAGAAAATTGCATTAATAATATTATGATAAAATTTCAATACTACTTCAGTATTATGATAATGTTTCAAACTTAACATTTTGAACATAAATATGAAATGCTGGGTAGTAAAATAAATTGTGGTTTTAAATAAGAAACTAAAAACAGCTGTAGGTGTTCTAAACGTTCTAAAAAAAAAAAAACAGGAACATAGATAGACAGATATCACATCTGTGGGTGTGCAAGAGAAAATAGATTTGTGGTGTCAAAGTGTGACAACTGTGAGAGTTGTCAGCCTTGCATTATACTTCTTTAATAAAGCATACTTGGAAAGTATTTTTGAACATCACTTAAGTCGTTTTTCCAGTTTTTTTTTAACTGCTTACACACATATTCAAAATTTTACCTCTATTTTTCAAAACTTGACACACAAATCCAAGAATTGCACACACAAAATGCAAAATGCCTTACATCTCTTGCAAAATGAAGCACTGCATTCAAAATATCACAAACACATCTCAAAAGCAAATATTTGTCACACATTGCAAACACCATAATATTATATTTTTGGATGTATCATATACACACAGTTATTCAAAACCTAAAGCTCTTCTTTCATGAGCTCCTGTGTACATTTCTGTACAAGAATGAAGGTAATTGGCAGAGAGATTCAGAGTAAGCAAGAAAGCAAGACTAAAACCAAACTATTTTTTATTTATTTATTTATTTATTTATTTAATGTAAGCATTTGTGGTTGTGAATACTGTATTACACAGTACGAAAGAAAATAAATAAACAACCAGTCAAAAGTTTTTGAACAGCCAAAAACTTTTTGTATTTGATCCAAAGTAGAGCAAAAACAGTAAAATTTTAAATTATTTTTACTATTTAAAATAATTATTTTATATTTGAATATAATTAAAATGTAATTTATTCCTGTGATTTCAAAGTTGAATTTTTAGCATCATTACTCCAGTCACATGATCCTTCAGAAATCATTCTAATATTTGCTGCTCAAAAAAACATTTGTTATTATTATTATTATTATTATTATTATTATTATTATTATTATTATTATTTTGAAAACAGCTCAGTAGAATTTTTTTCAGGTTTCTTTGATGAAAAGGATGCTGAAACAAGTCCAAAAACAGCATTACCATGTTTACTTGCCAACCAGTTCGTCTTTTTCCCCTTTCATATAGCACATATACTCTATAACAAATGTTGATGTTATTTTTAAGTCAATAGCATAGTAATTTAGTGTTCAGTTAAGTTGAGTACTTGGCCCTTGACGTGAAGCTTAATACATATTTAAAGCACAATAATATTAATTATTTAAAGGAGTCGTCGGATGCCCATTTTCCACAAGTTGATATGGTTCTTTAGGGTCTTAATGAAAAGTCTCTAATATACTTTAATTAAAAATTCTCAATGGTTTTGTAAAACAACACCCTTTTTACCTTGCCAAAATCAGCTCTGCAAAAATCATCTCATTCTAAGGGGTTGTTCCATTAAATGCAAATGAGCTCTGCTCGCCCCGCCCCTCTCTTCTCTCTGTGGAATGACGATCTTGTTTACATTAGCGCGTTTAGCCGCTAAACTTCCTAACTACCACGTTATAAGGAAAGGCGATCGCAAAGATTCATAAAAAAACGCTTATACTCACTTCTGCTGTAAGTGAAGCTGGATCACGAATGATTGTGCGAACATAGATGGATATATGTAGATCGGGAGGCGCATTCCCTTCACAAACAAACGTAATCCACTGCATCTTCAGTGGCTCAGATGTTGGGAGTAAATGACGACCACTATGTTCATTATTACATCCAGCAACACAACACCTCAATCCCCCAATCGGAGATATTCTTGTCTAACTTACATCCCTGCTCCAGCATCAAAACATGGAAAGTTACTGGACTGTGACAGCTGATCTGAGGTAAGAGCTCATGTCAATCAACTATTGTGGGAGCGTCCTCTGCTGGTGTGACGCCACAATGACAGGCATCTGAGAACGTCTCGATTTGAAAAAGGGGATATTATTTTTACAGATTAATTAAAAACCACTGCATGGATTTTTATCATTATAGGGTAGATTTGTACATACACTGCCAACACACATTAATGTTTAAACAACACGAAAAAGTGAACTTAGCATCGGATGACCCCTTTAAAGCCTGACCAAATAAGTAGATGCCATAAGATTAAACTTTTTATTTTAAAGAAAAATTACAAACATAAATGGGTGAGTTTATTTTCTTGCTGTTCATTTTATTTTTGTTGTTTTGTTTTCAAACGCTGGTGTAAATTTTTATATTGTTCCAAATGCAAAGGTTAGCTGCTAAAATGTGTCCACGCCTTTTGAGAGCTAGAAATATAAACTAACAGTATAGCTAAGTTAACCTGTAGTATAGTTGCAGTACTGAAAAAATGATGCAAACTACTGTGCTAGAAGTTTATTGCTGTGACATTAATATATGAAATGTATTGCGCATCTCAGCACTTAAAGCAAAGAAAATTGCATTAGTAATATTATGATAAAATTTCAATACTATTTCAGTATTATGATAATGTTTCAAACATAACATTTTGAACATAAATATGAAATGCTGGGTGGTAAAATAAATTATGGTTTTAAATAAGAAACTAAAACCGGCTGTAGGTGTTCTAAACGTTCTAAAAAAAAAAAAAAACAGGAACATAGATAGACAGATATAACATCTGTGGGTGTGCATGAGAAAATAGATTTGTGGTGTCAAAGTGTGACAACTGTGAGAGTTGTTAGCCTTGCATTATACTTCTTTAATAAAAGTATTTTTGAACATCACTTAAGTCGTTTTTACAGTTTTTTTTTAACTGCTTACACACATATTCAAAATTTTACCTCTATTTTTCAAAACTTGACACACAAATCCAAGAATTGCACACACAAAATGCAAAATGCCTTACATCTCTTGCAAAATGAAGCACTGCATTCAAAATATCACAAACACATCTCAAAAGCAAATATTTGTCACACATTGCAAACACCATAATATTATATTTTTGGATGTATCATATACACACAGTTATTCAAAACCTAAAGCTCTTCTTTCATGAGCTCCTGTGTACATTTCTGTACAAGAATGAAGGTAATTGGCAGAGAGATTCAGAGTAAGCAAGAAAGCAAGACTAAAACCAAACTATTTTTTATTTATTTATTTATTTATTTATTTAATGTAAGCATTTGTGGTTGTGAATACTGTATTACACAGTACGAAAGAAAATAAATAAACAACCAGTCAAAAGTTTTTGAACAGCCAAAAACTTTTTGTATTTGATCCAAAGTAGAGCAAAAACAGTAAAATTTTAAATTATTTTTACTATTTAAAATAATTATTTTATATTTGAATATAATTAAAATGTAATTTATTCCTGTGATTTCAAAGTTGAATTTTTAGCATCATTACTCCAGTCACATGATCCTTCAGAAATCATTCTAATATTTGCTGCTCAAAAAAACATTTGTTATTATTATTATTATTATTATTATTATTATTATTATTATTATTATTATTTTGAAAACAGCTCAGTAGAATTTTTTTCAGGTTTCTTTGATGAAAAGGATGCTGAAACAAGTCCAAAAACAGCATTACCATGTTTACTTGCCAACCAGTTCGTCTTTTTCCCCTTTCATATAGCACATATACTCTATAACAAATGTTGATGTTATTTTTAAGTCAATAGCATAGTAATTTAGTGTTCAGTTAAGTTGAGTACTTGGCCCTTGACGTGAAGCTTAATACATATTTAAAGCACAATAATATTAATTATTTAAAGGAGTCGTCGGATGCCCATTTTCCACAAGTTGATATGGTTCTTTAGGGTCTTAATGAAAAGTCTCTAATATACTTTAATTAAAAATTCTCAATGGTTTTGTAAAACAACACCCTTTTTACCTTGCCAAAATCAGCTCTGCAAAAATCATCTCATTCTAAGGGGTTGTTCCATTAAATGCAAATGAGCTCTGCTCGCCCCGCCCCTCTCTTCTCTCTGTGGAATGACGATCTTGTTTACATTAGCGCGTTTAGCCGCTAAACTTCCTAACTACCACGTTATAAGGAAAGGCGATCGCAAAGATTCATAAAAAAACGCTTATACTCACTTCTGCTGTAAGTGAAGCTGGATCACGAATGATTGTGCGAACATAGATGGATATATGTAGATCGGGAGGCGCATTCCCTTCACAAACAAACGTAATCCACTGCATCTTCAGTGGCTCAGATGTTGGGAGTAAATGACGACCACTATGTTCATTATTACATCCAGCAACACAACACCTCAATCCCCCAATCGGAGATATTCTTGTCTAACTTACATCCCTGCTCCAGCATCAAAACATGGAAAGTTACTGGACTGTGACAGCTGATCTGAGGTAAGAGCTCATGTCAATCAACTATTGTGGGAGCGTCCTCTGCTGGTGTGACGCCACAATGACAGGCATCTGAGAACGTCTCGATTTGAAAAAGGGGATATTATTTTTACAGATTAATTAAAAACCACTGCATGGATTTTTATCATTATAGGGTAGATTTGTACATACACTGCCAACACACATTAATGTTTAAACAACACGAAAAAGTGAACTTAGCATCGGATGACCCCTTTAAAGCCTGACCAAATAAGTAGATGCCATAAGATTAAACTTTTTATTTTAAAGAAAAATTACAAACATAAATGGGTGAGTTTATTTTCTTGCTGTTCATTTTATTTTTGTTGTTTTGTTTTCAAACGCTGGTGTAAATTTTTATATTGTTCCAAATGCAAAGGTTAGCTGCTAAAATGTGTCCACGCCTTTTGAGAGCTAGAAATATAAACTAACAGTATAGCTAAGTTAACCTGTAGTATAGTTGCAGTACTGAAAAAATGATGCAAACTACTGTGCTAGAAGTTTATTGCTGTGACATTAATATATGAAATGTATTGCGCATCTCAGCACTTAAAGCAAAGAAAATTGCATTAGTAATATTATGATAAAATTTCAATACTATTTCAGTATTATGATAATGTTTCAAACATAACATTTTGAACATAAATATGAAATGCTGGGTGGTAAAATAAATTATGGTTTTAAATAAGAAACTAAAACCGGCTGTAGGTGTTCTAAACGTTCTAAAAAAAAAAAAAAAACAGGAACATAGATAGACAGATATAACATCTGTGGGTGTGCATGAGAAAATAGATTTGTGGTGTCAAAGTGTGACAACTGTGAGAGTTGTTAGCCTTGCATTATACTTCTTTAATAAAAGTATTTTTGAACATCACTTAAGTCGTTTTTACAGTTTTTTTTTAACTGCTTACACACATATTCAAAATTTTACCTCTATTTTTCAAAACTTGACACACAAATCCAAGAATTGCACACACAAAATGCAAAATGCCTTACATCTCTTGCAAAATGAAGCACTGCATTCAAAATATCACAAACACATCTCAAAAGCAAATATTTGTCACACATTGCAAACACCATAATATTATATTTTTGGATGTATCATATACACACAGTTATTCAAAACCTAAAGCTCTTCTTTCATGAGCTCCTATGTACATTTCTGTACAAGAATGAAAGTAATTGGTAGAGAGATTCAGAGTAAGCAAGAAAGCAAAACCAAAACCAAACTATTATTTTTATTTATTATTTTTTTTTAATGCAAGCATTTGTGGTTGTGAATACTGTATTACACAGTACGAAAGAAGAAATACACAACCAGTCAAGTTTTTGAACAGCCAAAAACTTTGTATTTGATCAAGGACAGGAACAGGAAAAACCATATGGGCACAAGAGGGAGAAACCAACAAAACAGTCCACAGGGGTGTGACATTACTCCCCCCTCCCGGAAGGCGCATCTTGCGCTGTAACATACACCGGGTCAGGGAGCTCAGGAAGCCACAGCGGAGCGCACAGTCCGGGAGGCCATGGCGGAGCAGGGAGCTCGGGGATATGGTCCTCCCCCAAAATTTTCTTGGGGGAAATTAGGGTTCTACAGGCCCGGGGGAGTTCAGGAGGAGCAGGCACTGGAGGGTGCTCTAGAGGCGGGCGCTCGGCAGGCACGGGCTCTGGAGGCTCTGGCACTGCAGGGCGCTTGGAAGGAGCGGGCTCAGGAGGCTTTGGCACTAGAGGGCGCTCTGGAGGCGCGGGCTCTGGAGGAGACCAGCAGAGATGAAGGAGAAGGAGAGAGGATAGGTGCATCAAACCCCATGGGGAGCACCAGGTCCATAAGGTCCTCAATATTAATTTGGCTTGCCACATGAGAGGCCGGCGGGCTTGAGCGCGGGGCGATGGCCGGCGGTTCGGGGCTGAGGACACAGATGGAACCTTGGAGAAAATATAATATGGAGAAATATAATATTAAGGCAAAGGTGTTTGCAATGTGTGACAAATATTTGCTTTTGAGATGTTTGTGATATTTTGAATGCAGTGCTTCATTTTGTAAGAGTTGTAAGGCATTTCCAAGGTTCCATCTGTGGGGGTTCCCGGCGAGGAGTGAGCCGGCATGACGCGACGTGTTCCAGAGGGGGCTGGACGACGAGACTTATAATCCTCTTCGAAATTTCTTCGACTTCAAAATTAGAACCGTTAAGATAAAAGACGAGATTAATCAGTTCGATCAGGGGATGCTCACACACGGAAAGATTGCAACGAATAGTCTCGTTGTCCAGCCCCAGCAGAAAACACGCACCTAAAGCAGCATCATGCCAGTTCAGCTGGTTAACGAGCTCAAGGAAATCCTCCACACACCGCTCCAACCTCTGACCACCTTTGTCCCTTTGTCATCTTTAATGGTCCAATCTTCTGTCACGCTGTGTGCGGAAAGAGACATGGGACGACAAAATAGAACAAAAGGGCTTTAATATAATCTAAAAGGGGTACATCCAGACAGAAACTGCAGAGAAACACGCACTAACATAACTAAGATTGGAACCCCAAACATTGAACTGAATACAACTTATAAAGGGATGCTAATTAAACAAGGACAGGTGAGAGTGATTAACTAATAAAGACTTAACAAGGACAGGAACAGGAAAAACCATATATAGGCACAAGAGGGAGAAACCAACAAAACAGTCCACAGGGGTGTGACAGGAAGTTTGATATACATTATTCTATTCCATTTTTAGACATATTGTGCCCATTACACTACTTTAGGATGATGGTTTAGCTATTATATAACGCATATTTATTTTTGGCATTTAATTAATGCTGATTAAGGATTGCCTGATTTTCCTGTGAACCCCTTGTGTTTAGTACATTTTAGATATACTGTTATCTGAGAGGACTTGGTTTAGTAATCATATGTATACTGTATATCTATATACTACAGAGATATTATATATATCCCTTGTGCAACCTTTTGGACATTTTCGTCTGTTTCAGTCTTGTTTTTTGTGATCATTTCGCTCCTGTTATTGCCAGCTGCATACATTTTGGCACAGGTGTGTATTTTTATTGGAATTTTACTATTTCACCTTCATTTCCTTTAATAAATCTATTTTGCACTTGGTGTAAAAAATTGTTACACTCAGCACCTTTTGGACAAAAATGTCCCCATTGAAACCCATTAAAACTGCTATTTTTAATCATAGTGCCATTCAACTGTAAAATTATGCTATTTTTGTTAATAGACTTTCTTTCTGTTGGCAAGGCTTCAAAATTAATTTTTTTACCAGATGGTGCCATTGTTTCAGGTTTGGCCAATAAAGCAAATACTCGCTTTATTCCTGTTTTCTGCTTCTGCAAATTATAGAGCCAACTGGATAAATAATGATAATGCATCTATAATTGTGTGGGTGTGTTGGTATGGACCCAACACCCAGCAGAGTTTTGCTGGCATCTTATGGGGGAAATTTGGTACTGCGTCCAAACAAAATCTTCCTGAAAGCTCATTTTTTGAAATATCAACCTCAAATTTGGAACACAGATTGTTTAGATTTATGGCTTTAATTTTCTAGCAGGTTTAGAGTTCAGCATGTTACATAAAATACAGTATCTCACAAAAGTAAGTACACCCCTCACATTTCAGCAATCATTTTGTATATCTTCTCAAGTGACAATACTATAGAAATAAAACTTGGATATATTTTAGAGTAGTCAATGTGCAGCTTGTATAGCAGTGTATATTTACTGTCCCCCAAAATAACTCAACATACAGCCATTATTGTCAAAACAGCTGGCAACAAAAGTGAGTACACCCTAAGTGAACTTGTCAAAACTGTGTCCAAAGTGTCAATATTTTGTGTTGGCACCATTGTTATCTAGCACTGCCTTAATCATTCTGGGCATGGAATTCACCAGAGCTGCACAGGTTGTTGCTGTGATCCTTTTCAGATCCTCTATAATGACATCATGGAGCTGCTGGATGTTAGACACATGGTGCTTCTCCACCTTCCGTTTGAGGATGCCCCATAGGTGCTTAGTAGGGTTCAGGTCAGATCACCTTCACCTGCACCTTCCTCAGCAAGGCAATTGTCATCTTGGTGGTGTGTTTGGGGTCATTATCATGTTGGAAAACTGCCGTTCGGCCCAGTTTCTGAAGGGAAGGCATCATGTTCTGCTTCAGAAATGTACAGAACATAATGAAATCCATGTTTCCCTCAGTGAACCGCAGCTCCCCAGTATACTGGACACCATCTGAGCCAAACAGGTTTATCTTAGTCTCATCAGACTATAGGACACGGTTCCAGTAATTCATGCTCTTGGACAGGTTGTCTTCAGCAAACTGTTTGCGGGCTTTCTTGTCAGCCAGCTTCAGAAGAGGCTTCCTTCTCGGATGACGCCAACGCAAACCGACTTATTGCAGTGTGCGCCGTATGGGCTGAGCACTGACAAGTGGACCTTCTACTTCTGCAGCCTCTAAAGCAATGCTGGCAGCACTCATGCACCTGTTTTTTGAAGCTAGATTCTGCACCTGACACACAGAAGGAGCACTCAACCTCGTTGATCGACCCTTGCGAGGCCTATTCCGAATAGAACCCGTCTTGGAAAACCTCTGTATGACCCTGGCCACAGTACTGTAACTCAGTTTCAGGTTGTTACTGAACCTCTTATAGCCTAGGCCATCTTTGTGGAGAGCAACAATGCTAATTCTCAAATCTTCAGAGAGTTCTTTGCCATGAGGTGCCTTGTTGAACATCCAGTGGTCAGTATGAAAGAATTGTACCCAAAGCACCACATTTTAACTGCTCTAATACAAGATACACAACTTTGTATGGTCCTGTCAAGCAGACAAAAACATGAACATGATGAATAGGACATGTGGCTTTGCATGGTTAAATGACATTGTGCTGTGATCACTTAGGGTGTACTCACTTTTGTTGCCAGCTGTTTTGACAATAATGGCTGTATGTTGAGTTATTTTAGGGGACAGTAAATATACACTACTATACAAGCTGCACATTGACTACTCTAAAATATATCCAAGTTTCACTTCTATAGTGTTGTTCCTTAAGAAGATATAGGCAAGGCAAGGCAAGTTTATTTATATAGCACATTTCATACACAAAGGTAATTCAAAGTGCTTTACATAAAAGGAAGTAAAATAATCATAAAAACAATAATCACAACAATAAAACAAAGAATTCAAAACTTTTAAAAATGATTTAAAAATTGATTTAAAATAAATTTAAGACAGTTAAAAATAGAAAAGGATTATACATAGTGCAATCAGTTCGGACGTAGCACAGTGCTGATTCAGTAAATGCACAGCTAAACAGATGAGTTTTGAGTCTAGATTTAAATGTGGCTAATGTTTTACACATTTGATCTCTGATTCCAACTGCGGGCAGCATAATGGCTAAAAGCGGATTCCCCTTGTTTTGTGTGAACGCTTGGTATTTCTAACTGACTCGATCCTAATGATCTGAGTGGTCTGTTAGGTTTATATTCAGTGAGCATATCTGCAATGTATTTAGGTCCTAGGCCATTGAGTGATTTATAAACGTGTAAAAGTACTTTAAAATCAATTCTAAAAATAACTGGAAGCCAGTGTAGGGACCTGAGGACTGGTGTGATGTGCTCAGATTTTCTGGTTCTAGTCAGAATCCTGGCATCAGCGTTCTGGACGAGCTGCAGCTGTCTAATGGTCTTCTTGGGAAGGTCAGTGAGGAGACCATTACAATAATCCACCCTGCTGGTGATAAAGGCATGAACAAGTTTCTCCAAATCTTGACTGGAAACAAAACATCTAATTCTTGCAATGTTTTTGAGATGATAGTATGCTGATTTAGTTACTGCTTTGACATGATTACTGAAACTAAGGTCTGACTCCAGAATCACACCGAGATTCCTGACTTGATCTTTAGTTGTTTGACCCCTCGAGTCAAGGTATGCATTCACCTTAAGAACTTCCTCTTTGCTTCCAAATGCAATGACCTCAGTTTTCTCCTTGTTTAACTGAAGGAAGTTCTGGCACATCCAACTGTTAATTTCATCAATGCATTTGCAGAGGGAATCAATGGGGCTGTAGTCATTTGGCGATAAGGATAGGTAAATCTGGGTATCATCAGCATAGCTGTGATAGGCAATTTGGTTCTTTCTCATTATTTGACTTAGTGGGAGCATATACAGGCTAAACAAGAGCAGCGCGAGAATTGACTGCTGAATTGTCATGGACGTCACATAATAACCTCTCCCTTCTAAGTATGACCTGAACCAATTGAGAGCCATCCCAGAAAGCCCGACCCAGTTTTCCAGTCTCTCTAGAAGAATGTTATGATCAACAGTGTCAAACGCAGCACTAAGATCTAGTAGGACCAGCACTGATATTTTGCCAGAATCAGAATTTAAGTGAATATCATTTATTATTTTAACGAGCGCTGTCTCTGTACTGTGATGCGGTCGGAAACCAGATTGAAAATTGTCCAGGTATCCATTTGAGTTTAAGTAGTTGTTCAACTGATTGAAAACTACCTTTTCAATAATCTTGCCTATAAAGGAAGATTTGATATTGGTCTATAGTTGTTCAATGTGGTGTTATCAAGATTGCTCTTTTTCAGAAGGGGCTTAACAACTGCAGTTTTCAGGGAGTTTGGAAAAGTCCCAGAAAGAAGTGAGGCGTTTACCACTTCTAAGAGATCTGCTTCTAAACAGTTAAACACACTTGAAAAAAGATGTGGGAAGTGTGTCAATGTTGCAGGTTGAGGATTTAAGGTGCTGTACTATTTCTTCCAAAGTTTTGCTATCAATTGCTTCAAAAACAGACATAGTGACTTCTTTTTCAAATTGTGGTCAAATCTGTCTGACCTCTGCATAACTTGAGGATGTGCTAATCACCTTTCTGATATTATTGGTCTTCTCTGAAAAGAAGGAGGCGAACTCATTGCATTTGCTGTCAAAGAGCATTTCACTGGGAACTTCTGTCTTGCTGTGGCTAGTTCCACATTGAAAGCATGAAGGCTGTCTTTATAGATGCTATAGTGAATTTCAAGTTTCATCTTACGCCACATCTGCTCAGCTTTTCTGCATTGTCTTTTCATACTCTGTACTGCTGTCGATTTTCTTCAAAATGATTTTTGTCTGCTATTCACCTTACTGACTTTCACAGGTGCAATGTTATCAATGACATTCTTAACTTTTGAGTTAAAGGACTCCAGGAGAAGATCAACAGAGTCTGCAGAAATGCCTGGCATTGAAGATATAGCCTTCATAAACAGCACACTAGTGTTTTCGTTAATGCATCTCTTTCTGACATACATAGATCTAGATTCAGTGGTAGCAGAGATCAATATATCAAAGAAAATACAGAAGTGATCAGTACATCCTTAATGTAGTACATCCCAAATGTGCATTCCTTTGGGCAATAAAAACCGGTTATCAGATGGTCTTCCTGGCAACTGAGCCCTTTTGGGGTGTTAGTTGCCTTGGGGGGGTTATCTCTAGAGCTCCAGCATATAGCTGGCTTGTTGGGTTTAAAGACTATTTGTTAAATGTAACAAATAACTGTATGTCTGATTGGTCCAGATGCTACAACATTTCAGCATTTTTCTTCATATAATTGAATTCAATTGTGCACCCGATTTTGAACTTCCAAAATGCAGTTTAAATGCAGTTTCAAAGGGCTCTAAATGATCCCAGCAGAGGACAAAGGGTCTTATCTAGCAAAACGATTGGTCATTTTTTTCGAAAAATAAAAATTTGTATACTTTTTAAGCACAAAAGCTCGCATAGCACAGGCTCTCGGATGCGCGTCCACGGGTCGTTCTTGAACGAATCTTTAATGTGACTCGTGAAGAACGAGTCGTCTCGGGGAGTGATTGTTCAGTCACCCATGCGCAACATCCTGTTAGGTTCTGTACTGTAATTAGTTCACCTGTTTCGAGTCTTCGGGTTTTTCGAGTTGTTCGTCCATCTTATGGGGCTGTCGCGTGATGCTGATTTTGCTAAAATGAACGACAAGACTCGAAAAAAGATATGTTAATTTTGCTGAACGAGACTCAAAAGTTCAATAGTACGTAGCGTCGTGATCGCGCATGCCAGAACCTGTGCTACACAACCTTTTGTGCTTAAAAAGTATACACATTTCTATTTTCCGAAAAAAATGACCGATCGTTTTGATAGATAAGACCCTTCTTCCTTGGCTGGGATCATTTAGAGCCCCTTGAAGCTGCATTTAAACTACATTTTGAAAGTTCAAAATCAGGGGCACAATTGAAGTTCATTATATGAAGAAAAATCCTGAAATGCTTTCCTCAAAAAACATAATTTCTTTATGACTTAAGACAGAAAAATATGAACATCTTGGATGACAAGGGGGTGAGTAAATTATTTGTGAATTGTTGTTCTGGAAGTGGACTTCTCCTTTAAAGCAGTGGAGGACCCTGCAAGTGGAAAAAAGGCGCTAAAGTGGTACCCTGTGCCTCAAAAAGTGACGTTACGGGGTCCGCCCTGACCAAGCGTCAGTATGTGAGAGTTGGGAGTGAGAATGTATTGGCTCCTACAGTGCTGTTCTTAAAAGTGAGTGGGGGTAATGCTGGGGTGTTTATTTAAAGTCCACGATAATCGCTACAGTTTTGAAGCTTACTGTCTTGTGTTTTTTGAAGACCTGACTCACATCCTTTACACAAACCATGACTGCAGGCTGAATAGCAGGAGGGCAGAGGGGACGGGTTGAAACAGATGTTGGTTCATGTGTGAACTGCAGATCAGTGCGGGTGTGAGGCATGAGACTGGGCTTTTCAATTCTACAGTAAATGCCATTTTTGCTGCAGCACCAGGGAGCAGTTGGGGATTCTGGTCTTACCTCAGTCATGGTATTGAAGGTGGAATACAGCACTGTACATTCACTCCCCCCACCTACAATCCCTGTCGGTTACAAGGCCGACTCTTTATCCATTAGGCCACGACTGCTTAATGGTTAGAAAAGTAGCTTCTTTTAGCTACCCTGATCTCGTTTGTCACTATGTTTCTTGGCTGTACAGGATTTTGTTCCTGCTGACAAAACAAGGCTGTTTGAGTTTTGCTGTGAACCATGGTTCATTGTTTTTGAGTGATGATAGTGTCCTATTAGAGATGTACATGCTGTAACTTTAAAAACACAGAATTGAAACAGGCTTGTAAATCCTGTGCATAATTAGTCCATCATTTTACAGCAGTTATTACAGGTTTAGCTGATTTCTGCTTGCATGTCAGTATAACCCTGGTGAAAAAACCAGCATATGTTGGTAGGTATGTTTTGATGCTGGTTTAAGCTGGTACTTTGCTGGTTTATGCTGGTCATGTTGCTGGTCAAGGACCAGCATAAACCAGCAAAGGACCAGCTTAAACCAGCATCAAAACATACCTACCAACATATGCTGTTTTTTTTTTTTTTCACAGCCAGTTCAATCAATTTAAAGAAATCACTCAATATTTCACCAAAGGATGCTGAAACAAGTCCAAAAACAGCATTACCATGTTTACTTGCCAACCAGTTCAGCTTTTCCCCCTGCTTTTCATATAGCACATATACTGCATAACACATGTTGATGTTATTTTTAAGTCACTAGCATAGTAATTTAGTGTTCAGTTAAATTGAGTGCTTGGCCCTTGATGTGAAGCTTAATACATAATTTAAGCACAATAATACTAATTATTTAAAGCCTGACCAAATAAGTAGATGCCATGAGATTAAACTTTTTTTAAAAGGCTGTTAATATACACATACGCTAACTGTTTACAAGAAGCACACATGTAAGAGGCTGACAATTAGCTGAACATATGTGACCCTGGAACACAAAACCAGTCATAAGGGTCAATTTTGTGAAATTGTGAGATTTATACATCATCTGAAATGGATAATATTTGGCCAAGATACAACTGGAATCTGGGGGTGCAAAAAATTAAAATATTGTTTTTTTTTTGGGGGGGGGGGGTAAGTTCTTAGCAATGCATGTTACTAACCAAAAATTAAGTTTTGATATATTTACAGTAGGAAATTTACAAAATATCTTCATGGAACATGATCTTTACTTAACATCTTGATGATTTTTGGCATAAAAGGAAAATCTATAATTTTGAATACAATGTATTTTCGGCTATTGCTACAAATATAGCCGTGCTACTTAAGACTGGTTTTGAGGTCCAGGGTCAAATATACTTGTGACACTTAAACTGCATTTTCTTTATTGCATTTAATTTTTAAAATGATCTATATAACATGAAAGTATGTCTACAACTCTTACAGTGTAATTGTTTTTGAATTGTCACTAAAATACACCTGAAGTGTTTGAAGTATGATGACACCTGAGGTTTTAGGAGGTGTTGCTGCATGTGTGAAGTGCAGATCAGAGGGATTGTGGGGTGTGAGAGCGTGCCTTTTAAAATATCAAAAAATCTGATGCATCATGTTACAGTATCGGTGAGTTCATCCAGATCAGTGGCTGCAGCTTTAAAAACACAATCAGTACAACTGAAGCAGGCTTGTGAATACCATTCTGCTTCATTTGTCCAAGAAAAAAGTTTGAAGCAATCAGAGATTTGCTGGATTACTTGAGAGTGCAGTTCGGAAGCCGCGTTCATGCAGCTTAACCAATGTGCCGGTGCATTTCCACCGTTTGTGCGAAACGCCTTGATCACGCCCAAGTCGTGATCTTATTGGTTGTTCTGTAGGTGCGATTGCTTAAAAACACAAATCCTTTTCCTAAACTTTGCAGAAGTGCTCTGTCCTCTCCTCAACTGCAATGAAGACTATTGTGTTCATTCTGCTGCTTGTGGCTGTGGGTATGTAGACCTCTCTTATTCTGGTAATACTTTATTCTGATAGACATTCTACTAATTATAAGTAACTTTGCAACTACATGTCAACTAACTCTCATTAGACTATTAGTAGACCATCTGCTTAATATCTGCTAACACTTTATTCTGATGCTCCCCAACAGACATTCTGTTGACTTTAAGGTGAGACGCTGCAGGCAAAAACACTGTTTTTTCATGCACCTGTCAAGTTTGAGATTTTTACAAATAGAATTTTGTCTATTTGTATCAATAGATTTCAATTACAAGACATATTTTTTAAGGCCATTTTCTCAAAATGAGTTTTTTCTCCTACACTGAGCCATAAATCTCCACTTCAGTAGCACTTACACACACCAAACTTTACACTTTCATTCTTGTCTATATCCTGAAGGTTTTTATAGAGGGATTTGTTCATATATAATTTGCATGATTATATACATTTTATTTTCCCCCAAAATAGTTAAAATTAATTGTTTTCTGTCTGTTCTAAGTATTTTCTGAATTATGAAGTGACAAAAATGAGATACCTAAAATTCCCGCTGTAAAAACATTTGACACTAATATGTCAAAAAAAAAAAGATTCAGATTTTTGTACTAGAAACTTATGCAAATTAGCGCATACACTGTAAAAAACAAACAAAAAACACACAATTTGTTGAGCCTTAAAATGTTACGTTCGGTCAACTAAAAAAAAAATGAGTCAACTTGAAATGTTAAGTTGTACTAAGTGACAATTTAGATATATGAGTTGACTAAACTTTGAATTTGGTTTGTTAAACTTATAAGCTGTGTTTGATACCCAGCTGCCTTAAAATTTTAAATTGGATGAACTCATATCTAAGTTGTCACTTAGTACAACTTAACATTTCAAGTTGACTAAACTTTTTTTGAGTTGACTGAACTTAAAATTTTAAGGCAGCACAGTAACACATTATTTTCAGTTGACTCAACAAATTGTTTTTTACAGTGTATTTCATTAAATAACATTTTAGAAAACTTGCAATACAAAAAAAAAAAAAAAAATGTTTGCAATTATCAGTGTAATTAATCAACTAGGTAAGTAAGGCGATAACTATTAGTAATTTTTTTTACCCTATTCACCTGCAGTGTCTCGCCTTAGTAACTTTGCAAAATCAATTTATTCTACTAACTCTAACCTAACCAGTCTATAAATACTCAGAGAGCTAGTTGCATGTAGTTGCAAAGTTACTTACAATTAGTAGAATGTCTACAGTGGACTGTCGAAATCATGTATATTCATGACACTGACCTGTATTACAGAAAGTCTTTAACATTAATGTTATATATATATATATATAAAGGTTTCAGCTCAGGTGACAAAATCATTGGAGGTTATGAATGTGTGCCCCACTCCCAGCCCTGGCAAGTGTACCTTAATGATGAGAGAATATCATGTGGAGGATCTTTGATTAATGAAAGATGGGTTGTGTCTGCTGCTCACTGCACATTCTCGTGAGTATAGAACCTCACTTTTTCATTTTATCAGTCTTCCTTTTTATTATACAATACTTATTTATTTTAAAAAGGATGAAATGGCAATTATTAAAAGGTTTCCTCTTTCTTAACATGTTCACTGTAATTGCAGGATTTCTAACCCAACACATTCAGCTTATTGATGAGAGCTCATTAAGCACCCGGTGCTACTTTTGAATATTGTAGTTTTTAAATGCATTTGTGCACAGTATTTAAATGTGCCTGTTTTCTGCATTCAAGAAATAATCAACATACCACTCAGCATACTAATGCAGTATTTGTCTTGTTTTGGCATACACTGTAAAAAATAAAAAACACAATTTGTTGAGTCAGCTTAAAATAATTTGTTACCCTGCTGCCTTAAAATTTTAAGTTCAGTCAACTAAAATAAGTTTAGTCAACTTGAAATGTTAAGTTGTACTAAGTAACAACTTAGATATTTGTGTTTGCTAAACTTAACAGATGGGTAAGTAACCAAGCTGCCTTAAAATTTTAAGTTGATTCAACTCAAATATCTAAGCTGTCACATAGTATAATTTAGCATTTCAATCTGAATAAATAAAATAAAATTTTAAGGCAGCCAGGTTACAAATTATTTAAGTTGACTCAACAAATTGTTTTTTACAGTGTATGTGACCCTGGACCACAAAACCAGTCTTAAGTATCACGGGTATATTTGTAGCAATAGCCAAAAATACATTGTATGAGTCAAAATTATACATTTTTCTTTTATTGCAAAAATCATTAGGATATTAAATAAAGATCATGTTCCATGAGGATATTTTGTAAATTTCCTACCGTAAATATATCAAAACTTCTTTTTTGAACCTCATTTGGACAACTTTACAGGCAATTTTCTCATTTTTTTTTCTTGATTTTTTTGCACCCTCAGATTCTTTTTAGTTGTAGATTCAAATAGTTGTATCTCAGCCAAATATAGTCATATCCTAACAAATAACATCAATGGAAAGCTTGTTTATTCAGCTTTCAGATGATGTATAAATCTCAATTTTGAAAAAATGACACTTATGACTGGTTTTGTTGTCCAGGGTCACATATATCAATCAGACTACGTGAAACACATGTCAGACTGTTCACAAACCTAGAATGTACCTGATTAGAGCGGAATAAAATATGAGTTCTTTGTCAAACAGACGTGATCGTCTCTACATCCGACTGGGAAAGCACAATTTGTTGGTTGGTGAAAACACAGAGCAGCAGATCAAGGCAGAGAAGATCATTCCTTACCCGAGATATAATGATCGGCCTCATAACAATGATGTCATGCTGATCAAGCTGAGAAAACCTGCCATCCTCAACAAGTACGTGAAGTCAATCCCTCTGACCAAGAGCTGCTCTTCTAAAGGGCAGAGGTGCTTGGTTTCTGGATGGGGCAGAACTGGAGGTGAGATGGTGGAGTAATGGAAATATTATATATATTTTTATATACTTTCATTCAAGTTGCAAGTTACTTTTTTTTATTGTGAGAAAAAAAAAATCTGAATTTTGAGTATCTCAGAATTTTGACTTTATTTATATTTCAAAATTCTGACTTTATATCTCGCAATTTTGAAAGCCTGAAAAGTCTGAATTGTGTGATATCAACTAAGAAATGTGAGATAAAAACAGCTAATTAGTATGTTTGTGTGTGTTTATATGAAGAGTTCAGATGCAAAAGCCTCTAAATCCATCCTACGTATTTCTTTAAAATGAGGATTTCTTTCTGGCTACTTTGTATAGGTTTCTATGTAAGTACTGGTACTTCTGATTGGGCTGAGGCTGGAATTTAGTGAGTTTGATAAAAGTATTTGATGGACGTATACTATGTGTCAGGAGCATTCACTCCAGGAGTATCATTATCTCATTTTTG
This sequence comes from Cirrhinus mrigala, assembly GCA_036247105.1. NCBI lineage: Eukaryota > Metazoa > Chordata > Actinopteri > Cypriniformes > Cyprinidae > Cirrhinus > Cirrhinus mrigala. The sequence goes on along the minus strand of CM070024.1, from coordinate 34,077,090 downwards.
ACCGAGATGGCTTTTAGCTGGTTTTGCATCTGAACTCTTCATTCATATATATACATATACGTATATATATAACACTTTTAACAATACAGATTGTCTCATAACAGCTTTAGGAAAATAGTGTGTCAATAATGCAAAGTAAAAGTCAGTTCTTCATTGAATTCAGTGAAGTCATCATTCAGTTCAAATACTATCTGTGCATTCAAATTGACAAAAGCGCTGCAAATTAAGTGTCCCCAACTGAGCAAGCAAAGTGTCCCCCAATAAGCTTCCATAACCAGTAGATATGTGGAAGATGAAGTTTTAACACTGTCCATGTTCTTTTTCCAGCTGGCCGTACTTCTGTCTTGCAGTGTTTGAATTTGCCTGTACTCTCAAAGAGGAAGTGTAGGGGTGCGTACGGTCGCACAATAACTAAAAACATGTTCTGCGCTGGATTCATGTGGGGAGGGAAAGACTCGTGTCAGGTATGTCATCGACTTCCTTTTTAGATGCGCTGTACATTTATATTACACTTGCACAGATCTGTCCTTTTCATTTTCCGATTCTCTTCTCAGGGGGATTCTGGTGGCCCTGTGGTGTGCAAAGGGAAACTGCAAGGTGTTGTTTCCTTTGGCCGAGGCTGTGCAAAACGAGGCTATCCTGGGGTGTATGTTGAGTTGTGCCGCTACAATAGCTGGATCAATCACACCATAGCTACTAACTAACTGTTTGTTCAGCCTGGTCCTTTACAAGTTTATTATTCTAATTACCTGTAATAAAAATGAAGCATGAGATGTGTACGTGTTTGTGTCTTTCTTTTTATATGGACAGTATGTCTCAAAAGTTGCTCCCCAGCTCTAGAACTGTGTAGATACAGCATCACAACGAACCCCATCATGTGCAATATCACAATACCTCCAGAGTACTGACAACAGGGCCATCTGCTGGCTTGTAAAGTTTATAGCAGCCATAAAGCCTGCAAATGTAATGCATGTTTCTTCAACTGAAAATGAGAAACGTTTTCTTTTTTCAGCAGATGTAATTTCTTATTACATACAGGTAGTTGACAAAAAGTCTTAAAGCTATGAACAATCACTCTTCCAGGAAAATAAAAAGTTATCATTCAAAGTTATCCAGTGCAAAAATGTTTATACATTGTATATATATTGTTTATGGAACGTTTTTCTGAAAGATGTGTTGCTAAAGACCATTCATAAGTAACATTTCCATAAAGTTTGTAAAAAAAACTTTCTTTGTAACTTTTTATTATGTTTTTATCATCAAATCATTCAAAATATCATTCAAATAACCCAAGGAAATTTAAACATTTAGCGAAATGTTCTTAGAACAAATTCTATTTATTTAAAGATTTCAACTTAAATCCTGTAAACGTTTGTAAAATGCTCGATTCATATGGCCTTTTGTTTGGTAACCTGGACTTTCTACCCTGCTGAAAAAGAAAAAAGACAGTAGAACCATCACAGAAAATTCTATTGGTTTCCACTACAAATACCATTACAAACCATCAACTTTTAACCATTAAAACCATTAAAAATGGTTTCCTGTATTGTATTTTGTGACATGTTTCATTAGGATTTATTGGTTTTAACAAGCCACCAGGACAACATAGAGGTCTAGCCAGTAGCCAAAACGAATTTATTTACAGAGAATCTGAAACTTACCTACATCCAGAAGTTACAAATGTTTCCCACCCGAGGCTCCAGCGAGATCGCTTGTATCAGTAGCCACGCCCCAAACTCTCGCTATTGGCTGCGCGGAGGTGTGCCAATCATTTGATTTCATCTTGAAGTTCTCTTCACATCCTGATAGCAATAAATAATTAAATCATAATTACATTGATAACTGAATAGCAATAAATAATTATAGTTGTCTAAAAAACTGGGAAAAAATATCTACCCCACCTTTATTGATCTGGAACAATGTGAGGGTAAATGATGAGAGAATTTGTTGTTGTTGAATTATCATTTTAAGTATACATCGTAAAATTTCGATGCATAAATGGTTAGAAAGATATCGGAACCTGTGTGAAGGACAAAATACGTTATTATGTTGATACACTCGTGCCTGATAAAAGAACAGCGTGTTGGTAGAATTCCACCAGAAAACAATAGATGGAGACATTGAGCAGATTAAGAAGAGCTGGATGCCACAATGTTGATTTGACAGCTTTATAATATACTCCTCTAATGACCTAAATCAAAAAACTTAACGAAACCCCTTGACACTTTACCTTTTTCTCTTTAAGTCTGTGCCGCCTGTAGCAGGTCAGATGGTGTGGAGACCAATCTGCATTCATTTTGCACGACTATGTGCGGTTCAGACTTTTCATTTTGCTCTGCTCACAGTTTTGCTTTAATGTAATGCTTTAATTCTGTCAAAAAAGGCCAAAGTTAAGATCTAAATAGTTATTTGAAGACCACATAAGTATTTTCACTGATGAACTACTGGACCTTAGCTTTAACCAGCTTAAGCAGTACTATTTGTGAGTCTCTGCTCCATGTCTGTCTCTGACTGGCTACTATTTCTGCTGGTAAAACTTCTCCAGGGTTTAAAGCCCTAATGCTACTGTAAGGAGCTTATCGCTTGCCTCTCTCCCAGGCTCAATCCCTTTCTCCAGCCTGCAAGTACACACCTGATACAAACATCTTTTGAAAGGTAAGTTTAAATAAATCAACTTTGCTGAACATGTAAAGCAAATGTGGAAAATGTCATGAGTGTTTACAGGTGTCTGATGGTGTCTATGAAACAAAAGACTGTCCTTTTTTGACTAACAGCACCGTTAACTGCTTTCTTTAGGTAAACAGATTGTGTTAGTGCTTTTGAATGCACTTTGAATGAACATTTACGTTTCTTTTCTTATGCTGGTTACAGCTAAATGAAAGATTCATTGATGAGCAATAATAGTCCTATGTGGCAGCTGCTTCTTGATTTTATTTTCAGTGCACAAACCATAGAAAAAATAAAAATGTAAAGATCTCCTAAAATGGCAAGACAAGTATTTTCTTTTGAAACAAGAAGTCTGGTCAGGAGCATATCTTTTTAAAAAAGTAGTGTTACGTCTATGAATTGTGTGGTCGTTGGCTTTTGGCTGTTGTTAATACATGCTTTTTTCCTCCTTATGTGTACAGGTCCAGCCTCAACAAGACGCAAAGATGTGCGACCAAACGTTTTTGGCCATCACGTTTGGCCCGTGTGATAGCTGCGGTCTGAACAAACCTCTGATGAATATTTATCTGAAGAATGAGCCCATCAACTACTGCTCCCTGTGTGTGGAGCTGGTATGTTATCACACACTATGGCTGCTTCAGGATCAGTTCAACAACACAATGTGTATTTAAAGACTTTCAATCTCTCGGAACATGATTTTTGTCTGCTACTTTGTTTGTAGAACTTAACTGAAAAACAATAACACATAATAAAGAAAAAAAAAACTGTAGGAAGTTTTATTCAAACTGATAACATTACATTAATCGTAATGAGGTTAAAAACTCAGGAAATAAAATGCTTTATGAAATGCAGCAAAAAAAGAAAAACAACAAAACAAACAAACAAACAAACAAACCCTATCAAAATTACCATTTAAAGTATATGACCAAACACATCCTGACATTACAAGATAAGTAACTAAATGTGATACCAAAATCAACAACAGTAATGTAAATGAAAATAAGAAGAGTATGGGACTCAAATATTACTCAAACACAAAAATTTTCCCCCACTTTAGGCCTATTTGAATTATAAAACCACATGAATCCAACTCAACCTGCAATGCTTTTTGGATTGTTTAAAAAATCATTGTTTGTTTTAATAAAGTATAGCATCAATATGCATTACTTCTGTTGAAGATGTTCATGTTTTTCACCACATTTACCTAAATTTTATGCTCTTATTAGACTTGACTTATTTTATCTGAACATTAAAATTTGTGAGATTTAGTCTTGGATAAATTTAAGTTGTGTTTTCCTTTTCTTTTTTTGTCATTTAAAAATACTGATCTGTGCATTTCTTTATTTTATTTTTTGAGCTTGTTTTTTTTATATGAGGGATTTGTGGATATTAATTTTAATTAGTTTAAGTTTGATAGTAACACGTTTTGAAGCAAATATTTGTTTAATATTGTTTCAAAATTATTTATTTGATCTTTAAGAATTTAATAGTGTTAAACGGTCACATGGAAATTTTAAAATCTGTTACACTATGATACTTTTGTCCTGTTGATTTAATGGCTCAGAGTTTTTGTCTCAGAGGTGTCAGATACTGCGAAACACATCCTCATGTCAGCACTTACACAGAACACATGTCTAAAGTGCTTTATCAAAGAGCTTTCTGAAAACACATTTAGGCTCTTAGGGAACAGCAGTGTTACTAAGACCAATACCAACATGTTATTGTGTTGCAGTCAAAAAAGTAACCAATAAAATAACAATCAAATTTACAAACAGCATATATGAACGCAATACATTAATCATAAGTTACATCAAATTTATATGTTTAAATTAAAAAAAAAAAAAAAAAAAATCAACCAAAGTGACAATTATGTAACATATAAACCAGTTATAAATGTGATTTTGGTCGTCATTCGGTGAGCTCCAGAAATAAATGTGATGCTGATGGTGGCGGTGATGTGTCACGTGACGCTCGCGCTAACGTCAGAGCATCATCAGCTGTGCAGACTGTGCTGTATCAGTCTCGCCTCATAATAAAGAGCGTATTTACTGACACGTCCGTCATCCATCTGTGCTTTCTTAAAGATGGCCTGTCAGGGACTGGCGACGGGCGAAACCATCCACACGCTGAAAGCGGAGTCTGAGTCTTTGAAAACCAAACTAGAAGAGGAGAGAGCCAAACTACACGACGTCGAGCGTGAGTAAAACACTCAGCGGCTGTGTGTCAAAACCCAACGAGCTGCCTAGCTAGACTGCATTTATGGACATCACAGCTAATGCACGGAATGCCCAAATATGCCGAGTATTTAGGCAGCTCCATTGAAATGTAGCAATATCTGCCAAACACCAGCTAAATGTAAGACATTAATGCATTTATTCTATGTCCATATGATCTAGTATGCATAAAATCGTGTAGACGTTTTAACATATTACGATATTATTATATTATATTTAAGTCGAGATTTAAGTTAACATATAACCTTTAGATATTGGTAACTACGATTCAGACCTGTATGCTAGAAATTTAACATTTTAATTGTTAAAAAAGGCATGAATTTTTGTTGTCTTTTAGAAGTTTGTGGCAGAATTTAGTGCAAAGTCATGGGGGGAAAAACATACATGATTTATAGGATACCATACAATGACACTGGCTAAGTCTGCAAGTCTTTGTACATATTTGTACATATTAACTGTGATAGTTTGCTGCAATACTGTACTGGCATCCAACATGCTTTTTTTGCTACTGGTTTTATTTATTTATTTATTCATTTATTTTTTTGGCAGTGTTTAGAGTTGATTGTCACTGTTGCTGTGTTTTTTTTTTATATTATGTTTAGGTGTGTGCATGTTTACTGTTCATAACAGCTGAGGCTGTATAATGCTTTCACATATTTTGTTATTCACATATATATATATATATATATATATATATATATATATATATATATATATATATTTTTTTTTTTTTTTTTTTTTTTTTTAACATAAAGGTGCAAAAAGAAAAAAGATTTTCTTTCTTAGTATTTTTTGCCTTGTTTTCTAGTATAAATATCTAAAAAATTCTTGAATCAGGATGCATTTACTGGACAAGTAATATTATGTCTTGTTTTCTGAAAAAAATGCTTAAATTGTGAAATTTGAAATTGTAAAACAATCTTGTTTAGCCTTTGATTTAAGATTATTTTTCTTACCCCATTGGCAGATATTTCTGCTTGTTTTAAATGTAATGTTGCAAGTTCCCAGTTAAGTAGAAAACTAATAAACATAGTTGCGATTTCAAATGAGCAAAATCAACGCATGTGTTTTCTGGTGACTGATTTGTTTCATTCACAAAGTTTAAAATAAGGAACTGTGATGCAGATTGGAATTACAATATGAAGGATTTTGAGAATATATTATAAAACATTTTATGAATGTCATGTAGACACCATGACAACTATACTCACTAAACAAAATGCAATAATTGTGTTAATGCTATTTTTGGATTAAAAAGACAAAATACTAAACAGTGCAACAGCGTAACTTATTCATGCTGCACTTCATGCTGTTTGCCATTATAGTACTTGAGGATGATAGCGTTTGTTAACAGTAATTATTGTAAAATTTATAGGCATATATCCATCGAAATATAATAGAGCAGCATCAGGAAGATGAGTTGTTAGGGAAAGTGCTGCTTCGGGTGATGATGTGGTAATGGAGGCTTGTTTTTCTGACTTCAGTGCATCAGGTGGCAGAAAAGATAGAGGCTCTGGGTCAGTTTGTCATGAAGACTAGGAGAACCCTAAAAGGGCATGGAAATAAAGTGCTGTGCATGGACTGGTGCCGGGACAAGAGAAGAATCGTGAGCTCCTCTCAGGTAACAGGACGATTCATCACCATACCTAACCACTGCTATCATGCATAGACACAGAGAGCAGCCAGCCTCTACCCAAGCAAAGCAGTTGAAAAACACACCTCGTCTGCAAGCACTTAAACAGCCCACATTCTGAAACCAATGCACTTGAGACACACACTCCTTCAAAACAATCTTCTCTACATTTTTCCTTTTCTCTACTTTGCTTTCTAATCTAGTTGTCTATTCACCCTAGCATCATATTACGAACATTGTTGGCTCCTTGGCAAATTGCTTGGAATTCCTCCTCTTTGTAATTCACTTTGCATAAAAGCTCCATCTAAATGCATGAATTTAAAAAAAGTCTGAAATGTTGAATCTCTCCTATAGGATGGAAAAGTCATTGTGTGGGATGCATATACAACCAATAAGGTAGGTTTTTCTATCTGTGTCACACGGTAGCCTAGGGAGATGTTTTGCAATGCTAGAGCTGTTCAAATTAATAATCTGCATGTTTTATAGTTGTAATGCACTCTAATGGAAACCCAGGGTATTAGTGCCAAACTAATCTGGCAGCCAAATAAACACACACAGTAACACATCATACATGCAGAATCTTTTTCTTCTGCATACAAGACCATTGGATTACTCAGACGTATATGTGTACATAGTAGTATTTTTAATTTTTCTTTTTAATAACCTGCATTCCCATAGCATGAGTTTAATAACATGTATCCACCTTATTTTTCAATGCGGAAGTAAGCTGTTTTCTGGTAATGTGTTAGACGTCCGGTTCATAATCTGCCATAGGGAAATAACGAGAAGAATATTGAAGTGCAGTAAACGGTAAAACAGTTTGCACTACAAACCAGTGTGTTCATAATTAAGATAATACATTCAAATAATATGGTACAACACACCAGTTTGCAATATCAAGCAGCATAACCAGCTTTGTGTGCAGCTAAAAATAGCTGGAAGTGGATGAGACCAGAAGCCAGACACAAAAAATGTACAAATGGCTGCACCCACTCTTATGGGAAAAATAAGGTGGATAGAGAGAAGCAGTTTACACAACCAGTTTTTCTATTTGTGCATGTGGTTTGTTGAAAAAAAGAACAGAAATTTCAGTTTAGACATTATTTACGCATGTTTGCACCTGCAGTGCAGTTAGTTTAGTTCTTCCACAAAAATCCAGATTGTGATCAGTCACCCATTCCTCATTTTCATGTATATTAATAAATAAATAAATATTGAAATAAAGTATAAATGAATTTATGGTGTAAGTTGTTCAGCGCTGAATTACCTCGATTGGTAATAAATATCTGCAGAATGCATGCACACCCGTTGTCTTGAGCAAAAATGCAAATGATTTTTTGTTGAACAGGAGCATGCGGTCACTATGCCCTGCACCTGGGTCATGGCTTGTGCTTATGCCCCTTCTGGCTGTGCTGTGGCTTGTGGGTAGGTATCACGAAAGCTTCATAAGTATTATTAGTAGGTTTCAATATTTCAGTGCTGCTATTGACTTTAGGGAATATGAACTACTGCATTATATAAGAATGCAGTAATGTTGCATAATTCAGCAATCCACAGGAATGAGTATCTTTCGGTTACAATTAAAAGGGCTTAAAGTGCAGCTCTGAGAAAGTAATGAAATCCATATATCAGTCCAAATAAAATATACGATTTGCTGTGCATTTTTGCAAAATGTTCACATTTGTGTTTGTCTTTCATTCAGCGGTTTGGACAATAAATGCTCCGTCTATCCTCTCTCGCTGGACAAAAATGAGAACTTATCAGCTAAGAAGAAATCTGTGGCCATGCACACCAACTATCTGTCTTCTTGCAGCTTCACCAACTCCGACATGCAGGTGAGAGTATGCACTGCAAAAAAAAAACCAAAAATGCTTTTCCTACTTAGATTTTTTGTCTTGTTTCCAGCCAAAATATCTTAAAATTCTTAAATCAAGAAGTAAAAGTAAAAATTATCAACTTGTTTTCAGAAAAAAGAAGTCAAAATTAAGTGAGTTATTGCTTGAAACAAGCAAAGTAATCTGCCAAAGGGGTTAGCAAGATAATCTTGTTTTCTGCTTGAAATAAGATTATTTTTCTTACCCCATTGGCAGATTATTTTTGCTTGCTTTAAGTGAAAACTAACAAAATTTGAAAATTTCTTTCAGGAAACAAGACATAATATCTTAAGTCATTTTACTTGTCAAGTAAATGCATCCTCATTCAAGAATTCAAAGATATTTATACTAGAAAACAAGACAAAAATCATTTTTTGCAGTGCAGGCTGTTAAATCATGTTAAAAACTAACAATTTTAACCCTTTAACTGTCACCAAGTTTACTTCACTATTTTACAAATAAATCCTAATTTAATCATGACAAACTATATATCGTTGGGAAGGTCTAAGACTCCTAAATAGATTTTTTACCACTCTTTTGTGTTACAAATTATGTAGGAAAAGTAATAGATTAATATATGACAAGAGTTCACCTCAAAAATCTACATCATAACAGGAGTTCTGACCTTTGTCACAAAAAGACTTTCTTTGTTGCCTTTTTACCTATCATGCAATAGAAATTATATATCACCTGAAAACTTAAAATCTCAAAATGCATCCTTTGAAAACTATTTTAAAATCAGACATTGCATTACCATGGAAATTGTGCATCAAAATCATATTACAAAATGTTTTCGTTCATGAATTATGAAAATTTTACTCTGGATAGTGCATTTTCATGTCTATGTAGGGAGTGACAGTTAAAGGGTTAAGGTCATAAAGGTTTATGTAAGAGTTAGAATTAGAGTTTAACAGGTATCATTATTACCATTATTAGATGCAATTATAAGATGTCTTCATGCAAGGTATTTGGTTTTTGTGTGTGTCTCATTTTCATTTTCTTTTATTTACTGAGTGGTTTAATCTATCTACACTTTGTCCAAAACAAATTCATTTCTATTTATGTTTGAGTGTTAATGTCCTATTTATTATTGATACATTGATTTTCCACCGTAATTTGGTAACAGACTGTTTTTGCATTGGCATCAAACCCTGTGTGATGTTGCATTCTTGTTTATATAGACTGTATTTATTTATTCATTTATTTATTTTAAATTACACAAACACATTACATTCACAGCTCTTAAAATCAAGAGAAATATTTTTGATCTGCGTAGATCAGTTGAGCAGAGATGGTCAAATTACATTAATTCATAGTTTAATAATTCATCTCTAATCAGTGCGTCCGTGGCAGTGATGGTTCTGTAATGATTTAGCTGATATTTATAGAGCATACACACATTTCTCATAGCAAATATCACAGCAATCCCCCAAAGTTCCCCTGATGTGATTTCTGCTTTTAAAAAATACCCTGCCACGGATCAGTAAGAAAAACTTGTTTATTGCCTTTTCAGCATGAGTTCTGTGATTTGCTCTGTTCTGTGAGTGTAACGGTCATTTGGAATAATTAAGTCTAAAAATAATCGCTACAGTTTTCTGTTGGGTTTGTGTTTATCATGAGGATGTTTTAAGCAAACGGTTGGGGTTTCCTCTGTCTGCACCGTCGCACATCACGGCTCGTTCCACTTTTGAGATTATGTTCCAGTCATTTGACAATGATGGCAAAGATAATAAAAAGACGAAGTGAAATATTTTGTTTCCGTCAGAGCAGGGGATTCAGTATATCTATTTATAGATCGACAGAGAGTGAAAATTCTGCGGCTTCCAGTAATTATGATTATGATTTAAAGGGATAGTTCACCCAAAACTGAACATTCTGCCAACATCAACTCAAAGTGTTGCTGGCTGTTTTTATTTTAGGTTCTTCAGGTCAGATGAGGAAACAATAAATGTTGTATTGCTGCATGTGTTAGTGATACTGAGGTAATGATCAGTACCTCCACTAGAGGGAGATACAGGTGTTATGTTTTTTTTTTTGTTTTTTCAGGTCATTGCGAAATGTCAGAAAGAATTTAAAGTGATATGTACTTGCTTATCCATTTATTCGAGGCAGACTCATAAGTGTGTGTCTGTGTGTGTGTGTGTGTGTGTGTGTGTGTGTTGCAGATTCTGACATCCAGTGGTGATGGCACATGTGCATTATGGGATGTTGAGAGTGGGCAGCTGCTGCAGAGTTTCCATGGTCACTCAGCGGATGTTCTTTCATTGAACCTTGCTCCTTCTGAAACAGGAAACACCTTTGTATCAGGGGTCAGATCCTCAAAGCGCCATCTTCACACAAACACACACATATCCCAATTCCCACTCACATAACACATGTAAGATGACTATCGTTATAGCTGGAATCAGCTATAAATGATCGTTTGTAAATAATCAAGTCATGTGGATTGATTTTACATGTTAGGATGTTGTTCAGTCTCAATGTCAGTTTGGGGAATGTGCAGCTATTTTTAGGACATGATTCTCCTGAGATTCACCCTGTTGTGTGTGAGTGTTGTTCTGCCGGTCTCTAAAGTGCTGTGTGTGTGTGTTTCAGGGCTGTGATAAGAAGGCTAATGTGTGGGACATGCGCTCGGGACAGAATGTTCAGTCCTTTGAAACGCATGAGTCTGACATCAACAGTGTGAAGTGAGTGACCCGCCGCACTTTCTAATAATGCTCTTGAGCCATGTTGACAGTACTTTTTCCCTCACTGCACGACACTGTGAACGGCAAAAATCACACTGAATCTGATATTTTAAAAAAAATAGCTTTCCACTGATGTATGATTTGTTAGGATAGGACAATATTTGGCCAAGATACAACTGAAAATCTGGAATCTGATGGTACAAAAAAAAACAAAATATGCAGAAAATCACCTTTAAAGTTGTCCAAATAAAGTTCATAGCAATGCATATTACTAATCAAAAATTAAGTTTTGATATATGTACGGTAGGAAATTTACAAAATATCTTCATGGAACATGATCTTTACTTAATATCCTAATGATTTTTGGCATAAAAGAAAAATCGATAAATTTGACCCATCTGATGTATTTTTGGCTATTGCCACATATATACCCGTGCAACATAAGACTGGTTTTGTGGTTCAGGGTCACATTTGCTGTTCACCATCTGTCTTCAGTGCAAACAGTTGAGTTGGACATGGTTTTATTCCAATCATAATTGCTTATTTGGCATGAAAAGGCTGAAGGGCAACAAAAGCAGCCATTGTCATGATGTTGAGTTGTTATATAGTACAGTTGTAGATTCATATTTGTATACACTGCCGCTCAAAAGTTTGGGATCAGTAAGACTTGTAATGTTTTTTTAAAGAGGTTTCTTATGCTCATCAAGGCTGCATTTATTTGATCAAAAATACAGTAAAAAAACAGTAATATTGCAAAATGTTATTACAATATAACATAATGGTTTTTATTTTAATATACTTTAAATTTCTGTGATTTTCATCAGCTGTTACTCCAGTCTCAAGTGTCACATGATCCTTCAGAAATCATTATCATTAGAATTATCAATGTTGGAAACAGTTGTGCTGCCAAATATTATTTTGGAACCTGTGATTCTTTTTTTAAGGATTCTTTGATGAATAACAAGTTAAAAAGAACAGCATTTATTCAAAATATAAATCTTTTATAACAATGTAAATCTATGCTATCACTTTTTATTACTTTAAAACATCGAAAAAGATTCATTTCTTTCAAAAAAAGAAAGAATACAAATTTACTGACTCCAAACTTTTGAACAGTAGTGTATATTGTTAGAAAACCTTTCTATTTTAAATAAATGATGTTCTTTTTATCCTTTTATTGATCAAAGAGTCCTGAAAAAAAGTATCACAGGTTCCAAAAAAAAACTGTTTTAACATTGATAATAAATCAGCATATTAGAATGATTTCTGAAGGATCATGTGACACTGAAGACTGGAGTAATGATGCTGAAAATTCAGCTGTGCATCACATAAATCAATTACATTTTATAATATATTGACATAGAAAACAGTTATTTTAAATTGAAATAATATTTCACAATATTACAGTTTTTTTCTGTATTTTTGATCAAATAAATGCAGCCTTGATGACCATAAGAAACATTTTTAAGAACCATTAAAAATCTTACTGATCCCAAACTTTCGGGCGGCAGTGTACATATTAATGTATAGATATACACTGTATATATACAGGTCAAAAGTTCGGAATAATTAAGATTTTAACATTTTAAAGACGTCTCCTATGCTCAGCAAGGCTGCATTTATTTGATAAAAATAGTGAAATATTATTCAATTTTAAATCAGCTGTTTTCTGTGTGAATATCTGTTAAACTGTAATTGATTGCTGTGATCGAAGCTGAATTTTCAGCATCATTACTTCAGTCTTCAGTGTCACATGATCCTTCAGAAATCATTCTAATATGCTTTGAGATTTGCTGCTCAAGAAAGATTTGATTATTATCAATGTTGAAAGCAGTTGTGGTGCCCAATATTTTTGTGAAAACTGCAATACACTATCATTAAAATATTTAGGGTAAGTAAAACTTTAAAAAGAATAAGAAATTAATACTTCTGGTCCGCGAAGCCGCATATAATTGACCAAAGTCATGCAACAAATGTTACAGAAGATTTCTTTTTTGAATAAATTATGTTTATTAGAAAAAAACAACAGCAAATTCAACTACAGCAGTGTGAAAATACCGCTGGATATAAGTGGCAAACACAAAACACTTAAGTGTAAGATTGTGAGAGAAAGTTATTATTTAACTCTTCAGATCTGTATTGTGTTCAGAGTTTGCTGCACAAGTCCAGGGTCTTTAGATACAGTATGCGGCCATCCGAAAAGTGCACTCGTATGTGTATTGAATATTTAAATGTAAACCCATCAGCACTAGTTGGCCTTTGCTGCTATAACAGCTTCAACTCATCCGTGAATAATTTCCACTAGATGTTGCATCATGCCTGTGGGGATTCACTTCCACTCGAGCATCAGCGAGGTCAGGCACGGATGTTGGAAGATGAGTTTTGACTTCTGTGTTCATTTGGGTTCATGTCTGGGTTATATGCAAATCTGTTCTTCCACATCAGAATCTGTGAAGCATTGCTAAATGGACCCATTTTCACAGCCAGTTTTATGCTAAAACACAAAATGTCTCAATTATACTTAAATCGTTTAGATTAGATTGCATACCTAAAAGTGTTTAAAGCTGAAATTGCCAAACCTATTTATGGGAATGGTAAAAGCTGATGTGACCAGCCTTACAAACCAAAAACTTTTAGGAAAGAGTTAGAATTGGGGATTTGTGATGTGAACATAGTTCGTAGTGTTGTCTTTGTGTTTATGGAAATCTTAACTTTCTATATGAATGCAGGTATTACCCTAGCGGAGATGCTTTTGCAACTGGATCTGATGATGCTACGGTACATTTTTCTACATTGCAACACACCAGTTACCCCGTATGATTTCAAAACAATCAACAGGCCTCTCAAAGATTACAAAGGATTGATTCACAATCAATAATGTAAATAATGTAAAACACACAAACACACACTCTTGACATTAAATGGCTTGATAATTGGTTCAATTATACACAATGATCTTTTGATGACATGATGATCTTTTAATAATGCTGATCAAAGTAGAGCTGATTATGTGTGAGTGAATTAGATTAGATGTTTGTGTGTTTAGCGTTTAGTAAGCCTGCTGTTTGCAGTGTGTCTTTGTTTTGAAATCAAACAGGTCACCCGTTCGTCACTGAGACTCGATGAATCAGACTCTGTAAGTTCATACTGATCTCACGGTGAACTTTCGCGTTGTTTCAGTGTCGTCTGTATGACCTGCGAGCTGATCGTGAGGTTGCCATCTACTCCAAAGAGAGTATCATATTTGGAGCCTCTAGCGTGGACTTTTCCCTCAGTGGTAAGAAAGCAGACACAGGTCCTTAAATCAGAGTGCTTATCTAAAAATAGAAATATAATCATTTATTAAAAATCATTAATTACCTCTCATGCCATTCCAGTTTTTTTTTTTTTTGGTTTTGCAACTCTGAAGTCTCAATTGTGCAGGTGTACTTTCAAATGTGATGTATTATAGGAATAGTTCAACCAAAAAAGTTAACAGTTCCATGTTGTTTTGGACCGCATTGACTTTCACAGTAGGCAATTTGCCTAAGGCAAAAACAGTTGAAACATTCTTCAAAATATTTGTGCTCTACAGAAAAAAGGAAGTCGTGGTAAACTATCTTTCAAAAAACCTGTCATACTGGGTTGATATAAAACATCAATAATGTCAAACATGATGTGACATGTTATGTGTGTCATATTTGAATGTGTAAGAAAGACATTTAAAGGAGAAATCCACTTCCAAAACAAAACTTTACAGATAATGTACTCCCTTGTCATCCAGGATGTTCATGTCTTTCTTTTTTCAGTGGTAAAGCAATTAAGTTTTTTAAGGAAACATTTCAGGATTTTTCTCCATATAATGGACTGATATGGTGCCCCGAGTTTGAACTTCCAAAATGCAGTTTAAATGCGGCTTCAATTGATCCTAAATGCGGTTGTTATCCCAGCCGAGAAAGAACGCGAAACAATCGGTTATTTTCTTTACAAAAAATACAGCCTGAACAGCCTGAACTCTGTGTATTCTGGCTCAAGACAGTTAGGGTATGTCGAAAAACTCCAATCGTATTTTCTCCCTCAACTTCAAAAATCATTTCAAAATCATCTACATCACTGCAGAAGTACCGACCCAGTGTTTGCAAAGTGAACATGCAAAGAAGATCAAACTCCCTTAACAAAAAAGGTAAAACAGCGATATAGGACGATTTTGAAGTTGAGGGAGAAAATACGATTGGAGTTTTTCGACACCCTAACTGACATGAGCCAGAACAAAAACAGAGTTCAGGCAGAGCAAGACAAGATGAGCGTTTGACATTAAAAAGTATATAAATTGTATTTTTTAATGAAAATAACCAATCATTTCACTAGGTAAGACCCTTCTTCCTCGGCTGGGATCGTTTGAAGCCGCATTTAAACTGCATTTTAGAAGTTCAAAATCGGGGCACCATATCAGTCCATTATATGGAGAAAAATGCTGAAATGTTTTCCTCAAAAAACATAATTTCTTTACGAAAAGAAAAAAAGACATGAACATCTTGGATGACAAGGGGGTGAGTACATTATATGTGAATCTTTGCAATAATATTGCTCTATAAGACTTGTGTATATGTCATGAAGCCCAGCTGATTCGTTTATGAGCTTTTTGAAGCTTGAAATCCAGTTTATTTTCATTGCATTTTAAAGAGTGCATTTCTCTTTATGTTGAACAGAATTAAGTCATACTGGTTTGAAACTGCACGAGGGTGAGTAAACGATGACCAAATTGGTATTGTTTCATTATTTCATGAACTGGTCTTTGGGCATCATGTTGCTCTGACTCCTCATTTACATGTGATACACTGACTCCCAAACACTGCTCTGGCTTTTTATACACAGTGTGCTTTAGTCCTTATTATACACAGGACACATGGTTAATGCTCACAGATATCTGCTGTAATGAAACCCAGAGTTTCCAAGGAATGTTGCTCAACAGAGTCAAATAAGAGAACAGGCAAGTCTCTCAGCTGTGATGCCTACCCTTGCCAGGATAGCATGTGTCTAACATGTGTTTCATTAGGGAGTGTATAGACTCATGACAGTTATATTGTTCAAAAAGAGTATTATTGTTGTCTTCAAAAACACTTAGCATGCAGAAATACTACAATTATGGCAATTCTGTCATCTTTTACTCACCCTCATGTTGTTCCAAACTTGTATGACTTTTGTGGAAGCCGAAAGGAGAAGTTTAGCAGAAGCATATTTTTCCAGACCATGAAAGGGACGGACAGTGGCTGGCTACAAAACAATGACAAAAAGCTCCATAAAAGTACCACAAAAAACCATACTCCTGCTTCCAAGACTTTCAAACCTGAATCTAGTTTTATCCTAAGCATATGTTTTGTGTGAGTCTTGTGAAACCAGCATTTCACTGATAGTCTGTGTGCTGATCATTTACTGATAATCTTCCTCTCAGGTGTAGTTTTCAAATGACAAAAAGGATGAATGAAAGAAAATTACAGTGCATTTATACTAAACAATATTTGAATAAATATGCAATTAAACACACCAAAGACAATTAAAAGAAAAAGGACAATTCATATTCTGTAATATTTTCACTGCATTGACACTGCTGGATAAGAACAAAAACAGAACTGAGCTGGATAATGACACTATTTTCCTCATACCCCTGCTTTATAGCTGAATCGGATTGATTACCTTTTCAGTTATTGAACTCTGATGAACTTTGAGACATTGACTCTGCTATTGAACTGAACTAAATCAACGCTGAACTGTTTTGAGCTGAATGATGACTCTACTGCCTTCTGTACACTGTAAAAAACTTGTTTCAGCTTGAAATAATTTGTTACCCTGTGGCCATAAAATTTAGTCACTTAAATTAACTTAAAATTTCAAGTTGACTAAACAAAAAAATTTTAAGTCAGCAGGGTAACAAATTATTTTAAGTTGAAACAGCTTTTTGGAACAATGTTTTTATACAGCATAGAGCTGCTTTACAGATGACTTGAACTCATTTCATAATATGCATATGGTGAATCATTTGATTCAGAAAGGGACTTCAAAAGCATGTATCATAAATCATTTGATTCAGAATGGGACTTCAAAGTGCATATGGGGAATCATTTGATTCAGAACGAGATGACAAAGCGCGTATCATGAATCATTTGGTTTAAAACGGGACTTAGGAGCGGGTTTGCAGGATGTTTTTATCCCCTAACTAAATTAACGCTGATCTGATGCATTTTGCAACATTGTTATTGAGCTAAATTAAATCAATGTTAAATTAGAGACAGTATTGTTTATTCAGCCTTAGAGCTGAAACTGAATTCATTTCGTAACTAATTGATTTTGCAGCGTTTGTGTTATCCCTGTTTATTAATGTGAAGCTGCTTTGAAAAAGCTGTATAAATAAATTTCACTTAATACTATACTAATCACCTTTTCCCCTCGTTTTCTACAGGCCGAT
Organism: Cirrhinus mrigala; assembly: GCA_036247105.1. Taxonomy (NCBI): domain Eukaryota; kingdom Metazoa; phylum Chordata; class Actinopteri; order Cypriniformes; family Cyprinidae; genus Cirrhinus; species Cirrhinus mrigala. The sequence goes on along the minus strand of CM070024.1, from coordinate 34,059,553 downwards.
TGTTGTTTGCAGGACATAATGACTACACCATTAATGTGTGGGATGTCCTGAAAGGCACCAGAGTGGCAATTCTCTTTGGCCATGAAAATCGGGTCAGCACTGTCAGGGTGTCCCCCGATGGGACCGCGTTCTGCTCGGGATCGTGGGACAACACTTTGAGGGTGATTGTCTGCTTCAGCTCCTCTGGGGAAAGTGGCTTACGTAATATACTGTAGAACACGGTTTTGCTTTTACTGGTATTTAAGACTAACTGTAGATGGTAAGGACTGGCAGCGGTTAAAGGTGTTTTACACCATCCTGTGATGTGTCTCCTCTGAGAGCAGCAGGGGAATTACGCAACATAGGTCACAATTTCCCACTTGGTACTTTCTCTCTAACCTTTGTTCCTCTTTTGTAAATAAGTGATTGTTGTGATGATTAAATATCCATTTGGTGTCCTAATTTCATCTCAATCCTTTGTTGCAGATCTGGGCTTGAGGAGTTGTTCTCCACCAGTGTGAGAAGATATCTGTACTTCGGCTTCTCAGTGTCGCAGCGCAAAGTGTGACTGTAGAGATTCTAATTTAGACATCCTGACTTTTTATTATCTTAGCACAATTAGATGTCTCTGTTCCTTGGCTTCTCGCCCAAATATATATATATATATATATATAAAATACACTATTTGAAAAGGATTGCTGTTCCAGTATTAGTTTGTAAAATATTTTTTTAAATTAAAAACCTAAATGTTTTAATATAATTATCTATACTTTTGTAGGTATATTTTATGGTAATGATTTGAAGAGAGTTGATTTCAGTACTTGTGCATTTGGTCTAGATCAAACATATATTTCGAAATGCTTGCACTAGAAAACATATTACTGGAATTGTTGTTGTTGTTGCTGTTTTCCAAGTGCAATATAGTCGATCAGAATCAACAATTAGTAATCACAGTTTCCTGATTGCTTTGTTTGTCCACATCAGTATTGATACCAGTTTCCTGAAAATATACATTATGTGTTTACTATTGTTTGTCATCTTTAGTTGTTAAATGTTGCCACTGTATTCAGATAAATTAAAGTTAAATTCCTGTTTTGTGTGTAACTGGTGGTGTCCCCAAAGGTATTATCAGTCATTTTTGTACTTGTGTGGACATTTTTAGGTCCCCATGAGGGAATCACACAGAATGTAAAAATGCCTTTAGTTTTGTGTGAGGTGTTTAGGTTTAGGGTAAGGGGATATAAAATACAGTTTGGACAGTATAAAGCCATTGCGCCTATGGAATGAACTCATAAAACGTGTGTGTGTTTGATTGTTAATGTTGTGTGATAAAGGAGTTAAATACTTAAATATATGAACATAAAATACAATACAAAAAATAAAAAATAATAAATAATAATAATAAAGTTAACATTTGCAGCAGTCAACACGTCCAAACAAATAGAAAATCTTACATTTTATTGATCTTTTCTGAGTTACAGAGTAATTATATTTGTCTAAAAAAGCCTGTAGTGTCGTAATACGCAAAACAGATTATCAATGTGGCCCAAAACTCCTGAATGGAAAGCACGTACAATACAAAAGGAAAGCGTGATGACGCGGACAAAATGGGCGTGGTCTACGTTGATAAAGCTTGTGCTATAGGGTGGAGTGACTGAGCGTTTCCTATGAGATCTGACTGCTGTTTGCGCAACTGTCGGTGGAGAGCGCAGTCTGACATCGCTGGGAGGGTGAGCTGCTTTATTCTTTTCACTTTTATCGAGAGAAATACTGCAATGCATTTATAAAATGCCTTCCAATTCAGACTTTGTTTAAGTGTGTTGAGAAAAACGTATATTTAAAGCCGTTCTGTCGGCTCGCTTCTTTGTGTTTCCGTGCGCAATGGCGCAGCCGGCTTTGTGTTTCACAGCACTGCCTGCGCTGTCTTTCATTTCTCAATGCCGTGTTTTTATCAAAATTTGCTCATTCAGACGCATTCTGTGATAATACTAGCGGCAAAAGTGACGTAAGCAGGTTTACGGTGGACGTTGTTGAATCTGAATGTCATATTTTCATATAAGGCCTGAATACAGCCGCTGCTTATAACAGCCGTTATTATGAATCATTCAGCTATTTATGAACTGATCTGCGTTCTGTGAAATTAATGCTGCACAGGGACATGAACACAAGCACTTGTTTGAATTAGCCTGTAATGCCATACAACTGAAATGAAATTACATCGCTATTAATAAAACTGTGGTAAATTGATTTGAACCATAATATGACATCACAACAAATGATACAAAATGAAAACATTCTGATATCCTGAATAAGTACAATATACATAGTACATAGTATTAATTATGACTGACAGCAGTTACGATAACTGCAGTAACTACAATATTTTAGTGAAACTTTTTTTGAGGGATGTTGGGGTAACCTGGCAAAATAAATACATAAATAAATAGAATAATAATAACAACAACAACAAATAAAAAACATTATAGTTTGAAAATTGTATAATATTTAGATGGTATTTCAAATAATAATTTATTTAAATACTGTAGAGTGGCAATTTAGTGTTAAACATTTACACATATGTGACCCAGGACCACAAAACCAGTCATAAGGGTCATTAAAAATAAATAAATAAAAAAAGGTTAGGATAGGACAATATTTGGTTGAGATACAACTATTTGAAAATCTGCAATCTGAGGCTGCAAAAAATCAAAATATTGAGAAAATCACCTTTAAAGTTGTCCAAATGAAGTCTTACCAATGCATAATAATATTCAAAAATGAAGTGGATTTATTTATGGTAGGAAATTTACAAAATATCTTCATGGAGCATGATCTTTCCTTAATATCCTAATGATTTTTGGCATAAAAGAAAAATCAATAATTTTGACCCATACAGTGTATTTTTGGCTTACGACTGGTTTTTGTGATCCAGGGTCACATTCAGTCTCTTAACTAATATAAGCTGCATGAATGAGAATTAAACGGTAATTAGATAAAGGTGGATTAATTTTGTTTAAAAACAATCAATTTGTTTGATGTTCCTGTCAAGGGGTGGACACGTGATGCACAAAATTCCTAACATTTGACCGCAGCTTTTTATTTTGCAGAAAATGTCCTGTTGGTTGAGGGAACAGACTTTGTTGCTGGCGGAAGATTACATCAGCTTCTGCAGCGGGATCCAACAGACGCCTCCCAGCGAGTCGGCAGAGGCCATGAGATACCTGGCCAAAGAGATGGAGCAGCAGCACAGAACCAAATTCCGATCCCTCTCCAAGGAGTTCCTGGACACCTGCGGATCCGATCCCAGCAAGTGTCTGCAGAGCGTCATGAGGGAACTGGTGGGAGATGGGAAAATGAACTGGGGGAGGGTGGTCTCCATCTTTACTTTCACTGGAGTGCTGGCCAGCGAACTCCTGTCCAGGGGAGACAATTCTGAGTGCTCCCGGAGACTGGCCGAGACCATCGCTGACTACCTGGGAGGGGAAAAACAGGACTGGCTGGTGGAAAACGGAGGCTGGGTAAGCATCGGACAGAGCCCTTTGTGCTAGTAAATGAGGGTTTTACGGCCATTAAGAGCCTTGATGTGTAGGTAGTAGGAAAACCCAGTGTAGTTGTCATGTTTCTACCGAAACATTCAGTGAGGGGTTTTTTCGACAGCAGTTTTGGATGATGTGAAACTGCGTGGGTGTTTAAAGTGCATCGCGTTTGATCTTTCATGTGTGCTCTCAGAAACCCAGCCTGTTTTGTACAGTGTTTGATACTGCAATCTCTTTGAGCCTTTCATACCTGTGTACTTCAGTGTGCACATTTTAAACTGTAATTGGAAGCTACTGCAGCGATACGCCGGTCTAGTTTTTGGAGCAGTGTTCAGTGGATCCCTTCTTGTGGCTTCCATGTTTTTGTCAATTAGAGAGTGACACAAGCCAAAGAATTCTGGGAATGCTTGTGGGGAAGCAGAACTGCTCTTTAAAACACTTTTAAACAGGCTCTCAAATGTTTCACCAAGGACTGTGTGGGCGTCCAGTTCTTCAGATTCCCAGGCTCTGACCTATGAAAGCAATACTTGTTTCAATTCTAAGTACTCTCAATAACCCCAGGAGATGTTGTTTATTTATGCACACTGATATCTGCACACATGATTATTAGTCAGTCAAATGCAAATGTTATAACTCCCACAGAAATGCTCCTGTTTAAAATATTTGCGTCTAATCGATGTGCTTTCTGTGGCTTAAAAAAGTCAGCAGAACCTTGAACTTATTGCAAGAGCAACTTGATTCCTGATTACGTGGATTCCTATTAAAATGACTGGATTTTGGCTATGAAAATTGGCAGATCAATGGTAAACTGCAACTTATGATGATGATCAGAGAATTCCATCATATATCACCAGGCAGAAGTCTGTCATTTCAAGATTTCGGAAGAATGAGTTGCAACATTTTGATTACAAATTGGATCAAAAACTTTAAAAAAATAAATAAACCATATGCATGGATGCATTGCTCATTATTAGTGTAATAACATGCATTTAAAATTTCCAAAAACCACTAGACTAGTGTTGTATATTTTGTTGACTTGCTTACTTGCGTCATCCCAAATGTTTCCAAGAATGTTTAAATCCACAGAAATTACTTAAATAGTGTAACGGGCCGTGTCATTGCGTCGCCGACATCACATACCCACGATTTCCAGTTTTATTTTGCAGAAACAGAAACACCAATCATGCTTTAATATGTTATGCATTTTACTAGACATGTGACAAACGCACAGAGTAGCATTATAACAGAACTTTCAACACACTCAAATGTATCTAGCATGATAAAACAGCGCTGCTTTACCTCACATACGCAAGACCGGAAAGAGCGGAAACGCTGGACTGTGGCATAATAAAAGCTCCGCTGCTTTCAAACTGTTTATCACACTCGTCTCTCATTAGCAGTCGCTCCAGCCTGCTTCATACTACAGTGACCTTAATAAGTCTTTAATACATTAGCGCATCCATGAATATGATTTCACGACGAGTCCCGACGGATTACGTCGACTGTGGGGATGAAGACGACAACTCCCATGATTCCACACTCGATCACAGTGTCATCAAACTACGCCTTTGTGTCATTGTTTGTTTTGAATATGCGCCCTCTAGTGGCGAAAATGACATTGTGCCTTTAAAAGAGTAGTTGAGCTGCAAATTCTTGTGATTTTTCAAAAACCTGCTTTTCTTTTGCATAGAATTATATAGTAACCAATCTGTCAAGCTTCAAAAAGCCACCGTAAAAGTAGTCTATACAACTTCTGCTTGTTATATTTTAAGGCTGAAGCCATATAAAGTCGTTAATTTACAAGAACTTTGGCATCTGATGTGCCATGTACGTGAATGAGATTTGAGAGCTTTGGCAAAGTGGAAGGTTTAAAGTCTGTTCCTCATAGAATGCTTTTGTACGACTTCATTAGACTTGGAATGTCATGCCCAAGTCATATGGAGCACACTGTCCGCTCTCTTTCACTTTTGTTCTTTGGAAAAGAGTATCTACCGCACTTCTTCTTTTGTGTCCCACGATGGAAAGTCACACAGATTTGCAACGTCATGAGGGTGAGTCAACAATGACATAAAGGTTGAACCAACCTCGAAACCAGTTTCATCTTAGTCTAATCTACCCTTTTTACAGTGAAGTCATAAGGTCATAAATCTCGCGACTGCTAGTTCAAGTCAATCGGCAGCTTGTATTTGCATGAACAAAGAGTTTGCGAGCTCTTTTCTGTCTCTCTTCCCTATTTTCTCTTTCTCTTTTATTTGGCAGCTGTTGAAAGCAAAGCCAAAGGCCACTCAGCCATTTAGTCTATTGTGTTTACCATACGGTTGATCTCCATGCTTCACTCAGAGTTTGTGCAGCATATGATTGTGAGCTAGTGCACCTGGACTCCCTCTGACCAGTACAGCAGGTGTCTGTCTGAAGACAGCTGCTCTGCCCGACTCCTCAAGCCTTCTGCTGTTTGTTCGGGTAACCGGGTGCAGTTACAAACAGCAGTTACGCCCGCCTGTGCTTTTGCCTTCTGCTTCTGAAACGGTCATATCTACATTTAACCTTTGAAATGTCAGTTACTTTCTGAAACTGGTACACTGTTTCACAGAAAGACTAGAGTAGAGCCTAGAGAGTAATGTCAAGAGTAGAGGGGTGAACACACAGAAACTTAAAGGTCTTCATGGCAACCTGTCAAAATAAAAGTTTAACTTGAAGAAATTGTCACACTACTACTGCTAATAGAATTATTAAAACTTTTTTTGCTCCATGTTTTAATTTAATAGTAAACTTCCTTTTTTTGCCAATCGAGCGAACATGAGTATCAAACACGTGCATTAGGAATATTTCATGTGAAATATTGTTAAAGATGCATGTGCCGTTCCTCCCAAGGGCAGGGTTATGTAATTCTCTAATACGTTGAGAGTAAGTAGGCTGTGCTGTTATATAATATCTCTGCACACTGTTGAGATGTTTGCTATTTTGTCTAATGAGGACCAAAATACTGGTGAATTAAAATGTGAATCTCATCCTGCTCTTTCCTGTGTTTTGTAGGAGGGTTTCTGCAGGTTTTTCCACAACGCAAGACAGCTGAACCAAGAGTCCTCGATGAAGACGGCACTGTTCGCAGCAGCAGGAGTGGGTTTAGCGGGTCTAACCTTCCTCTTAGTACGCTGATGATTTTAGGTTTTCTCTCTTTCACACACACAACACACCTGCTTTCTGTTGTCTGTCATACGGCAAAACAGTCAAAACCGCTCTGGTCTTTAGGTTTTTTGCACATTTTTTTTTTCCAAGTCCACGCCTGTAATTACAGCAAACAGTCATTCATGTTGATTGTACACTCTTCACATGGCCTTCAGGAGGAAATGACGGAAGTTGGAGTTCTTCGCATATCTAACATGGTGCTTTTTATTTTATAATTGCTTTTGTCACTTGTTCTTGTGTAAATCATGTTAGTTTAGATAGTATTTACAGTTTGTGAAAATGACACCACAGTTTGTTTGTAATGTTTGTTTCAGTCTGCAAGCAAGACGCCCACTGATCGCAGTTGTCTCAGAAACCATTATAATGCATTAGAGATTTTGTAATGACAGAGCGATTCTCTTGGTTAGACCACTGTTTGCCTTGACTAGTGGTTTACACATGATCATTTACACCTTTGGGATGTCTCAGTTTCATCCTGGCAGTCATTTGTTTGAAAGGTGCTAGCTTGTTTGGTTCCAAGCATCTCTGATATTCTGCCCATTGTAAGTTTACGTTGTAAATTTATTTATTTACCTTCTAAGAACAAATTATTACTATTTAGGCAATTCCCAACAATTGACAAAACATTATATTTTTGCATTGTTTTATTTATTAACTTCTTAATAAAATAATTTTACTGTGAAAACTATTTTGTTTTGTATTGTAAGATGTAAATAAGACTTGGTTTGCTTCTGATTGCTTATCTAATGTGTAAGTGCCCACATATTTTGTTGTGTCCTGAAATTTCAAATGACAATTCATTTTGCATAATCGCAGAGCCCCTGAGATTCTCCAAGCTCCAAGGGGTAAAAGTCCACTTAAAACATACAGAAAGGGTGCATTTAGCCAGTACATAGGGGCTGTCTGAAACCTAAAATGCTGAATGCAGTTCGATTTTACAAACATGCATGATGCTCAAGTTTTCTCTTTCTTGGGGGTGTTCCAGAAAGCAGGGTTAACATACTGTCATATAAACCCCAAACTCTGATGATTTAACATAAAACTTTATTACCTGCAGTTATAGGTTCCAAAACCAAACCTATTAGTTCAGTCATCTCAAAGTATGTTACCAGTGAACACACAAAGACAATCTTAACAATGTGCCAAATCTAGAGCTGCATCCAAAACTGCATCCCTGTTGTATAGTATGGGTATGAAACCCTGCTCCGCTTTTGCATTGTGGTTCCAAAACTTGTACAAAGTGAAATATTGCACTTGTTAGAATGTTACAACTAGATGCATGCCTCATATTCACATGCTTTCGAAAATCACAAAAACACTGCATGTTGTACTGTATAAAGGTCTCAACGGGGTTAAGAAGAGATGTTTTATTCTTATTTGTATCGCCCAAAATTGCATTCAGAGAAAACTTGATAGCATTTGGCAATATTCAGGGATGCTACACAATGCTAGAGCATTCATATAAATGGGTCACGTGCTGCATTTGTTTAGTTAATGTATCTAGTACTGCAAATATGCAAACGTTAACCAGGGCTTGGGAATATAGAGTTTGAAATGTCAAAGTGTGAAATGTGAAGCAAGATAACCTGAGAAAACATAGCCTTTAGGATGACCCAGGGTTAACTATTTCAGGTGTGAAAAGCCATTAGCTGTGTTCCAATTCAAAGGAAACAGCCCCTGAATTGGAATACAGCTATAGAGAGCATGCAATTTCGGATGCAGCTGAGGAGTCGCCACAGAAATGGAAATGGAAGAATACCTCTGAAGTAACCCTGTTTAAAAAAAACAAAAAACAACAACAACAACAAAAAAAACATATGCTGGTTAGATATGTTTTGAAGCATGGCTGCTGGTTTGAGCTGGTCCTTAGCAACTACACTCTTAAAAATAAAGGTGCCTTGAAAGGTTCTTCACAGCAATGCCATAGAAGGACCATTTTGGTTCCACAAAGAATCATTCAGTCAAAGGTTCTATAAAGAACCATCTCTATTTTTTTTACTATTTTATAATCTGAAGAACCTTCTTTCGCAACAAAGAACCTTTTGTGAAACCGAAAGGTTCTTCAGATGCTAAAGGTTCTTTATGGATCCATTTAGACAAAAAAGGTTCTTCTATGGCATCGTGAAGCACCCTTATTTTTTTTAAGAGTGTAGCTCCTGCTCAGGATCAGCTTAAACCAGCTCAAACCAGCAGCCATGCTTTAAAACATACCTAACCAGCGTATGCTGTTTTTTTAAACAGGGAAACTAAGTTAGGTTAGCTAAGTTAAGTTCAGACCATGAGTTGCTATACGCTGAAAGTTACATCTGTTTGTGGAATTAAAAGATGAGGTTATCTGTTTACCTGTCCAACAACCTACCCAGGTGTGTGGAATAACCTACTTTCTGGAATTCCCCCAGGTCAACACTTGTTTACATAGTTTAAAGCTTGCTACCTGAATAACGACACAGACATTTGAAGTTAATTTGTTCCACTTTGAGTACTAAGGTCGGTTACTCAGAAACAACAACAACAACAACAAAAATTGCAAGACTGCCCACTTGCAATGGATTGGTCAGGGATTTGTGTCTGCCTCTGCATACTTGAGTATGTTTTGTGCGCACTTTGGACTTTTGTAAAAAAAATCCCCTCTTAAACGCAGACAAATCTGTCCCACTGAAGAGAAACTGGATACCATTTAGCTGACTATCATATTTCCAAACATGCTGTGAACCCCACAAGCTGAGAGAGTCAAATCCTGTCTTTAGCGTACCAGCAGCAGTCATACGTGAAATGTTCTGAAAGAGAATCCGACGCTGGCAGCAGATGTGAGACAGTCTGGAGTAATGCAGCATCCCAGTAGAAAAAAGTTATTGCTCAGCTTGCTTGGCTTAAGTTCAAATCAAGTTTGTTTTAGATGTTCCTCCTAAAATTATTGCGGATGTCAGATTATTTGATTTTTGGAAGAACCAAACATTTGAAAAGCAATGTTTGAGTTCATATTGAGATCTGTTACTTGTGAAGTACAGACTTTGATATCTTGGCAAGCTTAAGGAGAGATAAGACTATACTGAGATTTCTTTTGAGAGAGACTCATGTGAGATTATGTGAGTTCTTCTTTTTCAGAAGGAGCATCTGGGAAGCAGCCTACACAAACATCCCCATTTGCTCTTCATATGATGTCACCACTGTCTAGGAAAGGAGAAACATTATTTCATAGAGGACTGAAAATATGAACATTGAGAGCTCATGGTGTGCAAAAATGCATCTGCCAACATAGCAGTTCTGAAGTGCCATTGTTACAGTCTAGGTTACATGTTTTCTCTTCTCTTTCTGCTCTTTTAAACCCAACTGTGTTGGTTTCCAGTACGGCTGACTTAGCAGAGCATTCCAGCTGTTCCATTTAACAAATGCTGACGGTACAAAATAGAAATGCAAAATAACAACTGCTTTCTGCTATGAACAGTTAAAGGAGAGGTCCACTTCCAAAAGAAAAATGTACAGAGATCATCCAAGATGTTCATGTCTTTCTTTCTTCAGTCGTAAAGAAATTGTTTTTTGACTAAAACATTTCAGGATTTTTCTCCATATAATGGACTGATATGGTGCCCCGAGTTTGAACTTCCAAAATGCAGTTTAAATGCGGCTTCAAACGATCCCAAATGTGGTTGTAAATGATCCCAGCCGAGGAAGAAGGGTCTTATCTAGCAAAACGATCGGTTATTTTCATAGAAATAATACAGTTTATATACTTTTTAATCTCAAACGCTTGTCTTCTCTTGCTGTGCCTGAACTCGGTGTATTCTAGTTTAAGGCAGGGTATGATGAAAAACTCCAAAAAAATCGTATTTTCTTCCTCAACTTGAAAAATGATTTTAAAATCATCTTACATCACTGCAGAAGTACCGACCCAGTGTTTGCAAATATGCAAAGAAGATCAAACACCCTTAACAAAAAAGGTAAAACACCCATATAGGATGATTTTGTTGAGGGAGAACATGAGATGGGACTTTTTTCACATACCCTAACTGTCATGAACCGGAACAAAACAGAGTTCAAGGAGAGTAAGACAAGATGAGCGTTTGAGATTAAAAAGTATATAAATTATATTATTTTTATGAAAATAACTGATCGTTTGGGATCGTTTGAAGCTGCATTTAAACTGCATTTTGGAAGTTCAAAATCTGGGCACCAATGAAGTCCATTATATGGAGAAAAATCCTGAAATGTTTTCCTCAAAAAAACATAATTTCTTTACGACTGAAGAAAGAAAGACAGGAACATCTTGGATGGCAAGGGGGTGAGTACATTATTTGTAAATTTTTGTTCTGGAATATGAAAGACTAAGACCAGGGACCTCATTTATGCTGTATAGAAACCGTCCTACCAGGGTCGCCAGGTTTTCACAACAAAACCTGCCCAATTGCTACTCAAACTCTACCTCGCTGTTAAAAATTGTGTTTGGGGGGGGGGGGGATAAAAATTCATGTTTTCATTGGTAAATTCATATTTCAGGGGCTAAATCTGACATTGTTGGGTTCGCTTCAACCCGCGGACATCAAAAACAACCCGCAGCAACAGTGTTAAAGTAGCCCAATTCCATGGGAAAACCGCAGACTTGGCAACACTGCATCCTACATTTAATCTAAGATCATTTATGTCCAAATACTTGCAGTACTTCTACTCTGTCACAAGGAAAAGTGCATACACATACTTCGAGCCTGACATTGCCCTAAGCACTCCACGTCAATTAAATGCTTTCCTTTTTCATTTCTAGTTCTTTCCTTTCAAATGGCATCCTGTTTGCACCATTATTTCAAATTCAGGAACTGTAAAGTCATCACAGCTCATTTCTAAATGACACACAGCCCTATCTGAAATATGTGTGATAACTGAATGACTGTCTGTGTCTGTATTTACACAGCTTTACATTATCTCGTAGTTTGCATTGATGGGCTGAATTTGTCAGTGCTTTGCATGCGCTCTTCCGATTTAGCCTGTAGATCTGATGTGGGAACCAGAACAAGGATGTATTCCCTTCATTCACAGCCGGTCTAGACTTTTTACGTTGCTCTTTGTCTCTGTTGGGTCATGTCTGCATTTGCTTAAAGTTTCATCTACAAGCCAACACACTCATCTTGTGCTGGGCTCCAGGACAGAACATACTTCAGAGCATACTGACGCAAAAACAGAAACAAAACATTTTGCAGACAGCATGGACAACAAATAATATTTGTATGTGTGTATTTTTGCACATTGTCTGCATATGCGTCCTTCATCATTCATCTTTATTCAGCTTCTTTCTTAACTTTTCTCATCATGCCTAAAATCATAACATCAGTTTTCTCTTTGAAGTCATTCTTCAGATACCTGCATCAAAGTTCTCTTTGATGGTATTGTATGTAACTGGTTCTGCAAAGACACGTTGGTCCTGAAATCACGCTAGTTTCTGTGTGTGGTATAAAACACAAAGAGAAAGTGGTATGAACTGCTATTGTTGGTTCTATTCTGGTAGTCATACCAACACTCACTTCACCCGGAGGAAAGTTATATTGCTCAGAGCATGCTTCTGAAAGTTACTTTTCTGCAATATCTGGCATTTCTACAAAATATGCAATGTTTGCAAATCTGAGGATCTGCATCCATGATTCACCACTAAATAATATTTTTACCCCCAATATTTGATATCCTTGAAGCTGCCCTGCTGCGCTCCATTACACACAGCTTTGTCGTGACACGTTCTCACTCCCAACTCGTCACATATTGACGCTTGTCCAGGACCCTTTGGCGTCGCTTTTTGACGTGCAGGGTCCTCCATTGATTTCAGTTGTTTGCCTTAATGTAATGGCTTACATGCATTCGTAAAAAATATAAATAATTTTATATAAATGTATACTTTCATTGGAGCACCTAAACCCACCCTTACCCCAAACTTACCCACTTCTGAACAATATAAAACACTTAACAGGCAAATATAAGTACAGACACAGGTATTTATTGCAGAAACTGACCATAAACAAGCAGTATAAAAGCATTACAATCAAGTCGTGTTGCATTCTGAGTCTTCTGAAGCCATACGATATCTTTATGCGAAGAAGAGAGTAAAACATAAGGTTTTAATCGCTGAAAATGATTCTGCTCCGTTAACACGCTCACATCTCATTCAAAAAGATACTCCCGAACATTAGCATGACTCAGTCGGTCACGAGACACACAAGAGCCAATGGCATTTCACAAACAGACTGAGCTTTATGGCGGAAGGAGACAGATGGTGTCTATTCTTCTCACAAATCAATCGTTTTGCCTCAGAAGAGTTGGAATATTAATACTTTTTGAATAAATTATGACTGTAGGTGTATCTGCCAGGTATATCTTGTGTTTTATTGACAAATGGTAGGGTGTGATGAGTTGGGAGTGAGAACGTGTTGTGACGTTTGTTGTTAGGAAGACAAATTCATTTAAATCTACATTTTTAGGCTTGTCTGCCTTAATGGTTTAACAGCGTTCATTAATATCACAATGACTGAGATGGTCAATCAACTCAAAAAAGGCAGATGATACTGTTTAAAAAGCCAAACATGAATAGAATGTTGCAGTGATGATGTATTTTTGTAGCCCAAAACGTTTGCATCACTGTGGTTTCCTTAACAAAAACCCATCTGTATTTTTCTACTGGCTTTGGGATTATTGCAGAAAATTAGCTCTGGGTTGCCAGGTCTGTATAACAAAACCAGCCTAAGTGGTTCTCAACTAGCCAAAACCTCCTTCCAGGGAGTCCCGCCTTAGTCGAAATCTAAAAGGATTAAAAGAACAACCAACAGCAACAGTATAAAAGTAGTTAAATTCCACAGGAAAATCATGGATTTGGCAACACAGTGACCAGCAAAAGTTTATGATTCTCACACACTTTGTTCATCATGATAATCTTCACAAATGAACACAAGTTTTATGGATTTTGGAAATCTAAATATAATCACCATATGTAAAAAGTTAAATATAGAAATGAACACAGTTGCGTGACTTAAACATCACCACCATTAAATATCCATCCAACACTTTGCATCAAAGACTAAGTTGGAATAGAGTGTGAGGCTGTGAAAGTGGACTAGTGATTAGATGTGTTTACTGTTTGTTGTGATAATGTTTAATTTCCCAGATAACCTCTGTAGTCTCATTTCAAGTTGAAGCTTAAAAAAAAAACTGCAAGGTGAGAATAAAACGTGAAATGACTTGAGCTTGTGTTAACCACAGACTGTCTTACAGACGTTTAACCAAAACACACTGACTTCAGGAGGATGGAACCAGAAGAGATAAAGTGCAAACTTGTTTTTGGGTTCATCCTACAAAAAATCTTCATCCTTTCATCCTTGCTGAATGTGAGTCTGCAGGATAAAATGCATTCAATATCTGACAACCGTTTTACGATATAAACGTTAAATGATTTACAGTGATATCCAGTGACGCAATCACGTCATAACTGAATGTGGCATGACAAAAAACCATCAACAGATCCGTCATATTATGCATTTGATTGAGTGCATTTTAAAATGTTATTTGCAAAAAAGCAAATGAATATTTCCTTTTCCTTAAATCCCATTAAAGTATTCAGTTAATCGTTTAAAAATTCCAAAATAATTTAAAAAACTTTTAAAAAATGTATGAGAAATGCAACATTCTCAAGTGTCAGGATTATGATTTTCACCTGCCTGATGATAACATGCATGAAAATCCTGTAGACTTGCATTGTCAGTGGGACCAGAATAATAAAGACTCTTGACTTGAGCCAATAGTTAGCCATCTAGAAACCACCCAGTAATCAACCAAAACCACTCAAAACACCCCAGCACCAGAACACAGAACACTAGCATTACGGTCACACGAGCAGGCACCAATTTACCTAATTAAATGTAAAAGGCTGTTCAATCAGTAAATACACATGCACATATTTCACGTAATGCACAAATGAAGATGTTAAACCGCTGATTCTCAACAAGGTTTCTGAAGCCCTCCAGCAGACATGCTTCATGTGCAGTGTTGGGGAAATGTGGTTGAGACCACTGAATAGAAATGAGTATAATTCTCATATCAGTCTGCACAGCTGATGGTTGCAGATCGTCTGAGTTGAACATAACGGTTTCGGTCTAGCACTGTGAGATGTCGAGAGCCAGAGCGCTTTCCTGTTACAATTCTAAGAATTTCTACCAATAAAAGCGCTGAGCTATATCCTGTTCTGTGCTGCTTCTGAGATCACAGATGACTCGTCTCACCCTTTCCTCTAAGATAAGTCCGCACTCACACTTACAGCAGGCAGCGCTTAACACTCGCACAAAGTACACCTCAAACTTTGAAATGAGATGTTTTACAGCATAATTAATAATGGTTTTGCTGCGTCATTTTCAGTTGTCTGTGTTCAGGCGGCGTGCAGCAGCATGTGTGTGTGGCTCTCCTCTGTTTAAAGGGTGTTTAATTACAGGACTTCAGGAAAGAACCAGAAGTACTGAAAATGAGCTGGAACAATATGAACTCGGCCCGGCCCTGGGATCACGGGACTTTATCATCCAGACAGGCTGGTGGTCTTATCAGCTCGTTTTTACGGAACGCAGGGTGGGCCCTTATCCTGACCGACATTCCTGTTGTATTTCAGTGTGAAGAACAATCTTAAAGATCTCCAGTTTGGACTTGTGAGGTCAAGAATTGGGAGACATGAGAGAGAGCAGAAGTCATGTGGGCACAAAGGCATCATGGGAATCTGTTGTCATTGGTCAAACTGCAAAGCTTGAAACCTTAGTAGAGCATTTTCTGAGTAGACTTGGCAGGATTCCCGTTAATGTGCAAAAAAAAAAAACATCATCAACATTCTGCGAAAAGTGCAAACCGTTTCTGAGCAGTTCCATATTTCTTAAAATTATAAAGCACCCATACAGGCAACCGACACCAGATAATTTTATTGAAATTTTATTGTCAATAATAATGTTTTTACGTAGTTGTTTTAAAATATTGTCCAGTGATTTGATGTGTGCTAAATGTATTACCGTTAAGTATATCACACATTTTGAAAGTTTTTTTAGGCAGCTTCTCAGATGGTTTGTCAGTTTAGAATCACCATATTGTTCTAGATTTTTATTTTATTTTATTTTATTTTATTTTATTTTTATTTTTTTATTTTTTTTTGGGGGGGGTTACTACTGCCAGTTACTACTGAAAGTATCTTTATAATAAATAACTGTGAATAATAATATTTTTACAGTTTAGAATCACCTCATTATTTTAGATGTTTTGGTGAACATTATAATATTTAATTTAATTTAATTTAATTTAATGTGCTCACATCTCATTCAAAAAGATACTCCTGAACATTAGCATGAAGCAATCAGTCACAAGACACACAAGAGCCAATGGCATTTCACAACCAAGGCTACCAAGTTACTACTGGAATCACCTGAGGTTTAGAATCACCAAATTATTCTAGATGTCTTGGTGAACATTATAATATAATATAATATAATATAAACAATATAATATAATTATTTATTTATTTATTTAATTTTATTTATTCATTTTTTGGGGGGCCATATAGCCAGTACTGAAAGTATTCTCTTTGAAATTAAATTGAAGTATTCCCTAGTATTATCTTAAATAACTGTTTTATTTTATTTTATTTTATTTTATTTTATTTTTTTTATTTTTTATTTTATTCTATTCTTTTTGGGGGGCCAACGTAGCCAGTTACTCTTGAAAGCCAGTTACTTCTCTTTATCATAAATAACCGTGAATAATAATATGTTTATATTTTACAATCACCTCATTGTTCTAGATGTTTTGGTGAACATTATTCTTGCTAAATTCATGATCTTGTCTTTCAAGTAAATGCACATAGACTATTTTAAACTATTACTAACTGTTACTCATCTGCTAGACTGTTACTTTCCACAGAACTGCAAAAAGCAGCATGACTCCTAACATGGCAAATGTCTGTCCTTTAAAAATGAATCAGTATTGAGCGTGTGGATCTGTACATTGTACCTGTCTGGGACACTCTGTCCGCCTCATTAAAGGTGTTTCAAGCTGCAGTGTCATGTTGCCTTTTCCTGGCCTCTGATCTTTGCGTCAATCATTCACTGTCCAAGGGCCGGAGGCTGTAACGGTGATAGCGACGCAGCACGTTCTATCCTCTGATCCCTATCATGCGCTGAAATGATAGCCAGATATGAGAGATCTGATAAGCATTTGCTCCTTGTGCTCATTCCCCTGGAAAACTGTGTTGTGCATGTGTTCAGTCAGCAGAGGTGAGATGTCACACACTCCTGTGGCTTTTTGTTGCCCTCAGTTGAGCCTTTTGGCTACCAAAGAGCCCCTGCCTGATTAATAAGTAAACACAAAGCATTAATAATAACAAAACAAGCAAGTATGTGACAGTGCATTCTGGGATTGTTTTCTTCACAAAATAAATCACAGTTGTGGTCAAAATAAGGTGCCTTTGAAAGCAAGCTAACCTTTTGGTGTGAAAATGCCGCCTGTGTTTTGGAAGTCCCTGTGTTTATTTCATACACCAAATGATTCATCGGGGGATGGTTAAACATTCATTGACCTCATTCACGTTATTACAAACAACAGATGCTGCATTATCAGAGAGGTGGGGGATGATGAACTTTCCGTGTTTTTGTAGGAGGACGCTGATCCTGAGGTTATTAGTGGCGTTGCTAAAGTTGTAAGCTGCTCAGATGACCAGTGCTCCATGAACTTCAACACAGAATGTCATGTAGCTTCTTCAAATGAATAAACAAGAACACAAAAAGAATATGAAAACAACACAAGAAGACAAAAAAAAGTCATTTACCTACGCTACCATTTTTTAATGTTCTTTTTTATTTTTTGCTTCTCACACCTGCATTTATGTGACCAAAATACAACATAGCAATACTGTGAAATATTACAATTTAACAAAATGGTTTTATGTTTTAGTCTTAAGTGTCAGATCATCTTTCAGAAATCATATGCTGATTTATTATCAATGTTGGAAACATTGGCTGTTTATTTATTTATTTGGAACCTGTGATTTTTTTTTATTATTATTATTATTATTTTTTTAGAATTCTTTGATGAATAAAATGTTACTTGAAATAGAAATCTTTTGTAACAATATACACTACAGTTAAAAAGTCAGCATGTTTTTTTTTTTTTTTAATTATTATTAAAAACTTTTTTTTACATTTTAAAATATATTAATACTTTTATTCAGCAAAGACATGTTAAATTAATAGAAAGTGATAATAATGTTGACTTCTATTGTTACAAAATATTTCTATTTCATATAAATTCTGTTCTTTTTAACTTTTCATTCATCAAAGGATACTGAAAAAGTATCACAGGTTCCCAAAAGTATTAAGCAGCACAACTGTTTTCAAGAAGTATCATAAATCAGCATATTAGAATGATTTCTGAAGGATCATGTGACATTGAAGACTGGAGCAATGATGCTGAAAATTCAGCTTTGATCACAGAAATAAATTACATTTTAACATAGATTCACATACAAAACAGCTGTTTTACATTGGAATAATATTTCACAATTTTTATTTTCACAATTTTTTGATCAAATGCAGCCTTGATGAGCAGAAGAGACTTCTTTCAAAAACATCGGACTGATCCCAAACCTTTGAACAGTAGTGTATATTAAATAACGTAAAATTTTACATTTCCAAACTTTCCTTTTGCTATTAATTGTAATAATCCAGTGAGATTCTGACAACAGCCAGTGCTCCATACAGACATCTGATCTCATCATCATCCAGTTTATCTGACATGAATAAACAGACAAAAAAGGAAGAAACTGAGACAGAATAAATCCAGAAGAACTGTGGCAACATATTCAAGACACTTCAAGAAACCTTCCTCCAAAGCTACATGAAAAAACTATGTGCATAAGCTGGTTTAAATTTAAAGGCTGCTCAAACCAAAAGTTAATTGATAAATAAAATCTATTAATGACATTATTTTTGAACACATCTTCACCTTACAGCTTTTTGCACAAGTGCTTACAACCTTTCACAGCACTGCAACTTTGAAGATAGGTTTCTTCAAGTGTCTTGGAAATGTTGCCAGTTTTTCTGAATTTAGTTTAGTCTCAGTTTTGTTTTGTTTTTCTGATTCTGCATACAAACATCTCACTCGATTATTACAATTAGTGGCTAATGGAATGTTTGGAAATGTAAACTGATCATTCCTACTGACACACTACAGCTAAAGATATTAAGATATTATAAACATTAACATCATAATTTTCTGTGAAGCTGCTTTAAAGCAATATGTGAAAGAAAAGATACGCAAACACAATATAAACCTTGAAGTCATAATAAATTTGGCAGTTAAGGACGAGGATCCATATTCATTCCTCAGAAAACGGCAAAGACTCGGTTGAGTTCCAGACCAGAGGAGAGGCGCAGAATGTGTTTCTAACTCATTGTGTGCGTGTGAAAAGCTGTTCTAACAAAACATTTCTAAAACAAAGGCGCTAAGTGTCGCTAATTCTACAAGAATCCATAGGGAACATCGGTGACCTCATTTCCTCCTGCAGTAATCATGAATAGAGTATTGTTGATAATGGCATTGTTAACGTTGAGAAAATTAAGGACATCAAGCCTTCATTTAGCCCGGTAACATCACAAAGTGTTCCTGTTTATGTCTGTTTCATGAAGATATAAATCTAAACATCTGGCCTTCATAATTTGCACTCCTGTTTACGAAGATGTTTGTCTTTGGGATTACAGAGATTATTAAAATGGGGAAATTCCCAGATTTCCATAAAACCTTCCTTCACAGAGTCAACGAGAAGCCGGAGATTAAAATCTAGACTATCAGCAATTTCTTCAGTAGCTGAAAACCAGGAGCGTGTTTTTAAGAGACGTCTAGTCAGCTGTCTTACAGGTAACTGGGGTTACTGGGAGGCAGTCGTCTTAATGCTGGGAAAAGGAGGGTCGAGACACACGTCGAGCCCTGATATTACAACAAGTCCTGGCAGGACGATCCTTTATGACATCACTGGTGTTCCGCCCAATGAGCTCACTGCGCCAGCTGATCATGTTTTCCAGCTGTGAACAACCGTAGAAAACTGCCTGACAACATCTGCGACATAAAACAGAGTAATTCTCAGAATATGTTATTAATGGAACAAACGACACGAGCGAGAAATAAGTCTGGGAATGTAAACAGATCACCAAACATGAAAAGACTCTTATTTTCTCACAGTCAAAACTGTTGAACTAAACTGGCCTGATATATAGTGGAACTGACTTTGTTTCAGATTTGATGACACTCTTATTGAACTAAACGGAATTAACTGTAAACAAACTTGAGCTGAATAATGACGCTATTATCCTCTGTAGGGCTGCTTTTTTCAGCTGAAATTGAAACAATTTCAGATTTGATTAATTTTGCAATTCTTTTTTTCAGGAAAGCTGCTTTGAAACAATCTGTATTGTATAAATGAATGTTACTTTTCAAAGCTGTACACTTTCTGGAAAACAAAACGGAAACTTAGAGTAATGAAAGTGTGCAAACTATAAGTCAGAAGAGCAAAACCCTTAACATTTGTACATTATATTTACAGTCATATAAAAGCTGTGTGTGAGGCTGAATTGGCCAAAATGATATGGTTTTCAGAAAATATGTCAATTTTGCCATGTTACGTTTATATTTAGACATTTAGCAGACGCTTTTATCCAAAGTGACTTACAAAAAAGGACAATGGAAGCAATCAAAATCAACAAAAGAACAATAACAAGCAGTACTAACGCAGAACATGTAGCAAGTTTTTTTTAAATTGTATAATAAATAAAAAGAAAACAGAATAAAAAAGAAAAAGCAAACTAGTGTTAGAGGCCTTCAGTTTTTGCTTTTTGTTAATTCTAAAATAAACAAAGAGAAAAAAAATAGATAGAATACAAAAAGAACAGAGAAGCTAGTGTTAGTTTTTTTTTGTTTTTGTTTTTTTAGTAAGTAAATCAGTATAAGTCTAAAAGGGCAATTTTTGTTTT
Organism: Cirrhinus mrigala; assembly: GCA_036247105.1. Taxonomy (NCBI): domain Eukaryota; kingdom Metazoa; phylum Chordata; class Actinopteri; order Cypriniformes; family Cyprinidae; genus Cirrhinus; species Cirrhinus mrigala. The sequence goes on along the minus strand of CM070024.1, from coordinate 34,038,840 downwards.
TTAAATAAAGAATAGAATTAGAATATTTCTTATGAACATTCCTTAGAATTAGAATGTTCCTTATGCAAGATTTCATATGACTTCTGAAGACTTGAATCATAGAGCACAAGTTGTACATGCAACTTTTATGACATTTTTATGATACCTTTATAGTGCTTCATGTACTTTTTGGAACAAGCCCTATTTACTTTCATTATACAGGTACAGCGGTCATATACAGCAGTAAATGATGATGTCATGAATATTATCTTTAGGTGAATTACATCAATGCACATTAAAATAATAGAATCGATATTAAAGTTATGGAGCGTTATCTATTGCTAATTACACATGAAGTGACAATGTTGAACAGGATGTTCAAATGTCCACACCCTCACATCCCACACCAAGAAAACAGAAATTATACATGTTATCACCTTCATTTATGGGTGTGTAGTGCTGCTAGAACCTGGAATGGCATTACGTCATGTTTGATCGGGCGTGAAGACAGGTGTTTTCCTATCTGAGATTTATTTCCATGATGGCCCATTGATGTTAGGAGACGAGCCGGTAGGAGAAGATGAAAATCATTGGAGGAACTTCTCTGTGACTGATGGGCGCTTCAGACACAAAGATCTGATCTGTCTGATCCTCACAATACAGATGGTATGTAGGCCAACCACGCTTCAGCAAGCTCCGCTTCCCTTTGTACCTTTGTTCCTGTCTTTCAGTCTGTTTCTGCTGTACTCATTCTTATTTTTCTTCATCAGGAACATCGCTGTGGTATTTGTGTGCATGCATACATGCACAATCTCTAACATCAGTTGCAGATTCTACATCATTTCATTACTTCACCAGGTGTGGTTTTCCACAAAATAAGAACAGCACTTTGTGTTAAATCATACAGTGGCTCCAGAAATGATCTGGATAATGGAGCGTGGGGCACAAACTTATTATATTTCCACACATGCCAGCATAACCAAATTACGGTATTTACTAGTTGCCGTATCAACACTATAGAGAAAAAAAGTGTGCTAAAATTCAAAAGCCTTTTGAAGATATTACTAAATATTTATTTTACCATAATACAAGTACATTTCTGGCTGAAGTAAATTTTTCATCTCAGTTTTTAGTATTCATTTAAAATGAGACAAATCTGCTGTTATTTTAATCTCCAATCTGTTATTTATCAGTTTAGATTTTTGTAATCCTTCGCTAACTAGCAGAAGAAACTTTAATTTTACTATTATTATTAAACTATGCTATTCTGTGACATTATTGATGTCATTTACACCATTTACTTCTATGAGTTTTAATGAGAAACCACAAGAAACAGGTGAATAAAAACTGACAATTGATGTTTAATGTTCAGAAATTCATATTTCAAGAAATTTACAGCATTTTGTCTCGTTTATGTGTCTGGTGTTCTATGAGAGCTGTGTTTGGAAGGAGGGGCGTGTTTTTCTGAATGTGTTTCATCTATTTGCACACATTGTTTTGAACTATACTGTATAGCTGTGTTTTGCGATCAGGGCCGTCCCACGCATGGTTGTAATGTGTTCACTGTTAAACTCCAAAATTAGATTATTTTTCATTCTTAAAAAATGCCATTATCCATTATTTTACTTTAAAAGAAAGTAAATAATTTTAGTTTATTGACAAAATATTTTAGTTTGTTATGTATATTTATTTTTCATTCGATCAGATAATATTTTAAGCAATCATATGGTCATGTTACAATGTACCCCGCCTACGGGGCATGTTGTCACATTTCACTTCCATTATTTTTAAGGGAAATAACGAAAAATTTACACTGTATTTATGAAACAAAGAGACATTTTTGTACTAGACAAGTGTGAAATTAATGTGGATAGTCCGAACCACACAGGGATTTACACAGAGAAAGTCAAAAAGTTTTAGGTTGTGCCCCGTGCTCCCCTACTTTTGGAAACATATAATCAGACTAAAATATCTGAATGTCACTGCATTAGATAATAAACCATCAAACTAAGTGTAATCAGAACACTGACGCTTTTCTCAGAACTAAAGTCACTTTTCAGAAGCATTTGTGATTATGTTTTTTCTTTTTTCAGCTGGTGTTTTGGTGATTTTTAGTGGATACATTGTTTCTGAAACAGTCTCATTGTAATTTGTTACTGTTTTACGTTTTGGCTAATTGACTTTTTTTGTTATTATTATTATTATTAATTTCTACAATCTCAACTGAGTTTTCATTCAATCTGCTTAAGCCCCATTGATGGTTATATTTAGAACTAGATCTTCATGATCATATTTTTTTTTTTCAAAAAATCTACATTTTTCTACATTTTTCTACAAAATCACTGCGTCATATAAAAGCTGCTTTTTCTCATGAGATTGAGTTTGTTTCCTTTAAATTCACACAGGTGTTCTGGCAGAGTAACTACAGTGTTGTTCATTAAATTAACCATCAGCATGGTCCACTATTAACATGATCAACTAAGTGTCCAAATACAGAACAATTTTGAGTCCAAACAGCTGATAAAATCATCACAACAATCCACAGCACTCCAGTTCAGTTAACATCTTGAGACGACAAAAGAAACAAATCCATCATTAAGGTTTTTCAGCCATCACTTCTGGCACCCATTCGCTGCTCTGATGAAGAAACAAACTCTTGGATGGCCTGAGGATGAGTATAATTTTTCAGCAAACTTTCTTTTTTGGGTGCACTACCACTTTAAATTTGGAACTTCTGAAGATTTAGAAATGCCCTGATACTTGTCTGTTTTTGCATGTATTTGATCATTCTTAGCTTCTGTGTCATGTATAAGCAGTCTGTTTAACTTTTATGAAAGATTTTAACAATGTACCATACCATTTACAATCTCATGCGTTCTATTAGATAATGTTAATTGATTGAGTTTGATGTCTGTTACATCCCAGAATTCATTGTGTTTTGCTGACCATCTTCAGACCAGGCAGTTCCTATTGGCTGAGGGCGGCTGCTGTCATGCTCTGGGTTCCTCACTAGAGGGCACAAAACCTTCATTTATAATAAGGCTATGACACAAATCCAAAACACACTTTGATTCCAGTTGTCTTTGTTTCCTGATATAATAGTCTTTGTTTTGTAAAAACCCCAGACCAGTGAACTCAGTGTGTGAATGTGGTAAACGGCACAAAGCCTGTGGTATTCAGACACACGCATATGATATTGAGTACATACAGGAGCTGTGTGTGTGTGTGTGTGTGTGTGTGGTGTGTGCTTTGTGTGCGTCTCTATCACAGCCTGTCTATGAATGAAAGCTTGAGAGGTTCTGTTTTAGACACGTTCAACACTCATTGACTCTGCGGAAGAGCTGTTTCCATCTGTTTGAGAATGCTGATGGACTAAACATAGCTCCTGCCCTTACATGTTAAGGAAAGTGAGATGATTTACTCGTGCCAGTAACTGATAGTGAATGACTGAGTGCATGACACATTTCTATCGGCCAGCTCATACTGATATTAATATCCACACGGGGATCAGCGCTGCGGGTGCTTTCAACTGATTAAAATCAAACACAACTTCACAATAACCACAATGAAGTACAATAAACAGAAAGAAAATTGTCATGTTTTCAAGATGTAAAATACAGTGCCCAACAAAATATATCTCGTCAGGTGCTAAAATGGGTTTATTTTAGTTTAAAGGCATTTATTTCATATTGCATCCCTGCTTACTTTACCAAATACTAAATGTACATGAAATACAAATAATACGAAGAAACAAATTAAACTAACACATCTAGTTGTAAAAGTGGAAAATCCAACAACAATTTACAGTTTACAAAATGCAGCTACTGACCGATAACTAACAATCACTAACAATAGTGCATGTAATATTTCAGAATAAATGCTAATTGATCAAAGGTGAAACTAGAAAGGAACACGTCTGAAGTGTGATCAGATGAGTGGAGTTAGCATACTGAATAGAGTTGCTATGAGGTGACTTTTCACAGCAGCTGAGGCGGAAGGAATGTGTGTTTATCAGCTCTCCATGAATTCATACTGACCACACACTCATACTGGGATCCTCTGGCTATGTTCAGAATAGCATGCTCCATACTACTCTAGTGTTTCTGCAATACTATTTGATATGTATATGCACAGTGTGCAAACTGTATGAATGGAATTGCATTTGCCAAAATGTGCAGTATACGAGCAGAGCAGTTTGAAATGGAATACTAGCTTTCTAGTTACGGAGTATTATAATATGCACTGTGTGCTGCTTACTTTAACAAATAATGAGATGGGAGCCATATGTGACCCTGGACCACAAAACCAGTCTTAAAGGAGAAGTCCACTTCCAGAACAACAATTTACAAATTATTTACTCACCCCCTTGACACTTAGTTTGATAGATGTTCATGTCTTTCTGTCTTCAGTCGTAAAAAAATGATGGTTTTTGAGGAAAGCATTTCAGGATTTCTCTCCATATAATGGACTTCATTGGTGCCCCGATTTTGAACTTCCAAAATGGAGTTTAAATGCAGCTTCAAAGGCTCTAAACGATTCCAGCCGAGGAAGAAGGGTCTTATCTAGTGAAACGATCTGTCATTTTTTTTCAAAAGTATAAAAATTTGTATACTTTTTAAGCACAAAAGCTCGTGTAGCACAGGCTCTGGGATGTGCGTTCTTGAACGATTCGTTCATTTTGAACGAATCTTTAATGTGACTCGGGAAGAACGAGTCGTCTCTGGGAGTGATTCGTTCAGTCGCGCATGCGCAACATCCTATTAGGTTCTGTACTGGAATTAGTTCAGCTGTTTTGAGTCTTCAGGTTTTTCGAGAGACATTCGTTCATTTTATGGGGCTGTCATGTGATGAACAAATGACTCAAACCCAAAAACATGTCAGATAAGAGGTGAGGTGAGCTAATCATAGACTAAAGACTCAGGTAAACAATGAATTAATTCTTTCTGTTTCTTATAGCATTACAGTTTTGTCTTGTTTGTAGTGTTTCAATGTTTGTGTAAGGAGTAGATGTGTTGGGGAAGTAACACATAACATTTTAATTATATTTTGCTAAAATGACTCGAAAAAAGATTTGTTCATTTTGCTGAACGAGACTCAAAGGTTGGTAAAGTTGGTAAAATGATCCGAACTTCCCATCACTACTGCAAATCACGTCTAAGTTCATCGTCTGTGTACTCCGGCTCAGAAACGTAGAGAATGGCAAAAAACTCCATCTTATTTTCTCCTACAACTTCAGAATCGTCTGACATTGTTGTACGTTTCTGTTTGTAAACAGCGTTTGACTTACTTGCACTTTCTTAGTCTTTGCGCGTTCGCTTTGTAAACACTAGGTCTGTAGTTCGGCCTACGTTCCGCGTGCCCTTTCAGCGTGATTCAATAGTACGTAGCGTCGTGAACGCGCATCCCAGAGCCTGTGCTACACAAGCTTTTGTGCTTAAAAAGTATACACATTTTTATTTTCCAAAAAAAATGACCAATTGTTTTGATAGATAAGACCCTTCTTCCTTGGCTGGGATCGTTTAGAACCTTTGAAGCTGCATTTAACCTCCTGAGACCCCGCCCATTGACTTGTGTCCTCTGTAGTGGACCTTGGGTTTTCATGAATTTTCTTTGAATTTTTTGAGCTACTCTGTCAAGTCCTGTTGTACTGTGCAGAGGACATCCTGGGCTTTCTAGTGATATGTCATTTGATTGGCTGGCATGCTAGGAACCACTTCTTACACTGCATCCAAAATGGCCGGCATACGAACGAGCACATTTTATGGGAAGGAGAGAGGTATGTAAAATTTTGCTTTTTAAATGTTTTTTTACTATTATTATCACATATATATTTGTTTATTAAAGTGTCAGGAACAATACATTTAGCTTTCAAAGCTGTTAAATTGTTTGTGTTTCAAAATATCATCCTTTTTTAAATGTCAACTATAGTGGACACCAGGACCATCTTAATGTAATTAATGACTGCATGTTGTAGGAGGCAGAACTGAAGCAGAGAGGATTCTTTATAAGATAGTTGAGGGAGACTCCAGGAGTGACACGTATGAATTAATTCTGATTTATTTAGCAGGATAATTCAGTTCTAGCATTTAACCTCTGTTATAATTGAGTCCATGCACACACACACACACACACACACACACACACACACACACACACACACACACACACACACACTATTTACTACATCATATGATAAATCATTGATAAAATTTATTAGTGAGACTTAAAGATTAACCACATGGGATCAAATGCAATATGTACATGCAAAATGACTAAAAATGCAAACTTTGTACTTGTACTTAGGTGTTCAGTAAGACTCATAACACAAAGATCTAATACATTTCTTTGGAGTTTTATTATAATTCCTATTAACTTGCATTTATACAAATTTTTATACTTTTGAAAAAAAATGACAGATCGTTTCACTAGATAAGACCCTTCTTCCTCGGCTGGAATCGTTTAGAGCCTTTGAAGCTGCATTTAAACTACATTTTGGAAGATCAAAATCGGGGCACCAATGAAGTCCATTATATGGAGAAAAATCCTGAAATGTTTTCCTCAAAAAACATAATTTCTTTACGACCGAAGACAGAAAGACATGAACATCTTGGATGACAAGGGGGTGAGTACATTATTTGTGAATTGTTGTTCTGGAAGTGGACTTCTCCTTTAAGTAGCACGGGTATATTTGTAGCAATAGCCAACTGTACAACTGCCATTGTATGGGTCAAAATTATTGATTTTTCTTTTATGGCAAAATTCATTAGGATATTAAGTAAAGATCATGTTCCATAAAGATATTTTGTAAATTTCCTATCGTAAATATATCAAAACCTAATTTTTGATTAGTCATATGCATTGCTAAGAACTTCATTTGGACAATTATAGAGGCGATTTTAACAATATTTAGATTTACTGGTTTTGTGGTCCTGGGTCACAATTGTCCATAATAAATGTTTCAAACATTCATGTTGCATCTCATAACATACACTGTAACACAGTAATAAAAGTTATTTTGTGCTTTTAACTACACAATTCTGTGTACATATGACTTAACTTTGGTGAAGTTGAGTCAAAAAATTTGGGGTGACACTTTATTTAATAGTGACCTTGTAATTATTACAATAATACTGTAAAATAAAACCTATTTCTAACCCTGTACTAGGTACTTAATTGTATAATTACACTTTAACAAGGACACTTTAAAATAAACAATCAAGAATAAGAATATGTAGTTACACTATCTTAAGGTGTTTCTGTTATAGTGCAATTATACATTGACATGCAAAGTAATATAATTAATAACACAGAATTGTGATTAGGATTTGGTTTAGGACTGGTTGCAACTTGCATGCAATTACGGATAATTTACTGTTACTAGACTATAGTAAGCACTTGTAATGTGAACACACTAAAAATGAAAGGTCAAGTGGAGTTCAGTGACCTATTGCACATTGTGTGAATGTAAGAATCACACTGGTATTCTATGTGTGCAGAACATTTGCAATATTGTCCATGGTATACAAATAGTATATCTCTATACTGCAGAACTAATAAGAGTAGTGTGTTAGAATGATATTCTAACATATAGAATGAGATACACTGAGAAATGTAAAGCATTTGTTTTTATGTAATAAGCTGGAGCCACGTAGGCAGTGCTGTGATAGTGGAACAGTGCTTCAGGCAAACTGAGTTCAAGTCCTGGTTCATTGCTCTTTCCTGATCCATCTCACTTCCTGTCTCTCCTCTACTGTCTACTCAAATAAAGGTAAAAAGCCTAAAAAATAACTTTAAAGAAAATAACAACTTTTACTTCTCAGATTGTAACTGGAGGTCACTCACTCTGTAAAGCACACAGTGTCACCAATTCAGTCATTTAAGGCAGTATTAAGTGTAGAACGATAGCATTGCATTATGAACATAATCTCATACATTTTAGTATATATTTACTAATGTTTAAGCCTTTTAAATACTGAGTGTGTATTAAGTATTCTCATGCTATATCAAGGTGAAGTGTGTAGTCACTAGTGTTGTCAGTCCATGTCAACTGCATTAAACTGCTTCACCAGAAGAGGGCGCCATTACTAGACGTCTATGGAGAAACTGATTACTTTCACCTGGTTTTGATGATGTTTTTAATAATCTCACTAATCTCAAGATCTTTGTGAAGTGTTGCTAGCACCTACTGCACTGCATCTGCGAGTGTTTCATCTTTTGTTGTCTTTACTGGGCTTGGTTATTGCCATGCCTTTAGATTTTGTTTGCCTTCCAGGTTTGGATTATTTACTTGTCATGTGTTTGATGTTGATGCTTACAACATTTTGCACCTTCACTGATTATATGACTTAAACTCAACAGTTCAGACAGATTTCTAACACTTTTATACAGACTAGCCTGCTAAACTATACAGACCCATAAGTAATTGTGTCACATTTGAGATTTGAGTTTACATGGTTAATGTGACAAATTGTCTTATTAGTGGCCTATAGAAATTATGTATATTCTTTGATAATCTTAGATTGTTGTTGTTGATTTTGTGTTATATTATTTCTATATATTTTTTCTATAGTTTTTTTTATTTATTTATTATTTTTATTTATTTATTTATTTATTTATTTATTTATTTATTATTATTATTATTTTTATTATTATTTTTTTTTTTTTGGTATGATTAAGATTCTTAACTATTCTGAATTCTTAATAATTTTACAATAATTGCTATTGGATTTGTTTGTTTGTTCAAAGAAGCGAAATTTTGACTAAAATAAATGCAGGCTGCATTTATTTTAGTCAAAATACAATCGAAATAGTATGGAAGCCCATTTCCACCACTAAATAAAAAATAAGGTAATTGCGACTTTTTATCTCGCAATTCTGACTTTTTTTCTCAGAACTGTGAGATATAAATGCACAATTGCGAGTTACAAAGTCACATTTGCAGGATATAAACTCAGAATTGCGAGAATTAAAGTCAGAATTACGAGATTTAAACTTGCAATTCTGACTTTTTTTCCCGCAATTGTGACCTTGTATCTCGCAATTCTGCAAAACAACTTTCAGTAGTAACTGGCTATTTTGGCCCCCCAAAAAATAAATTAATAAAATCTTATATTATATTATATTATATTATAATATATTATATTATAATGTTCACCAAAACATCCAGAATAATGAGGTGATTCTAAACCGTAAAAATATTATTTTATTATTATTTTATTATAGTGGCTGGCTATTTTGGCCCCCCAAAAATGAATAAAATAAAATAAATTAAAATAAAAGAATTATTATATTATATTATATCTTAATGTTCCCTAAAACATCTAGAATAATGAGGTGATTTTAAACTGTAAAAATATTATTATTCACAGTTATTTAAAAGAACTGGTTTTGTTTGAATATATTTTAAAATGTAATTTATTCTTGTTTATAATTTACATTTCTTCTTATTATTAATGTTTTTTTTTTTTTTTTTAATGGAAAATGTAATACACAAACATTCATTTATTTAAATTGTACTTTTATTCAGCTAGGATGCAATAAATTGATTAAAAGTGACATTTAAAATATTACAAAAACTTCTCATTTAAATGAACTTTTATTTCTATTCATCAAAGAATACTGAGGGAAAATAAAAAAAATGATTTCCACAGAAATTTACACGCACAGTCTTCTCAATTCATAATTATTCATATGAATCCTATTTTAATCAAATGTTACGAATTATATTTTGAGCCTGTGTTTATTTTCAAGTTATGAGCCTATAGATTTACCAGCTGTTCCACACCTGATTGGAATGCTTCCCTGAGGATTTCCTATATTTTGCTCCATCCTTTCATCAATTTTAACAAACCACCCAGTGTCTTTAGATGAAACGATTCACAGCGTGATACCGCAACCAATTACTTTTGAGTCCCGGATAAACGGTGCAATCCTCAGACCACAACTATTGTCCCACATCGTAAGTGGGTCACTACTGTGCTTTTAGGCAGAACCCCATGTGTGCAGTCAGATGGTTCTGTTTAGGAGCTTCGTACTGAAAGATGAACCGCTCAGCTGGTGCAACTTTACTCTGATACTGGGATCTTTCTGATAATTAAACCACAAATCCCACAGAACATTTTAGTATGTTACACCTTTAAATAATTGAAAATAATCCTAAGAAATCGTCCCTCCTATGTTGTTACAGCCAGGTAAAAAAAAAAATTATTTTGATTGATTTTTTATGATCTGAATCACGTGTCACTAAATGATCTGACTCAACACGATCATTCATTCATGAACTGGCCATTGCTACTTCTCACTTAGACACAGTAATGAGAGTCAGGGTGGATACTGTTCACAGTCCAGTTACTCACAATATGAATAAAGATATTTATCCATTTAATGTAATTATTGTAGTAGTCAGATTTATTGTTCCTCACAGAGTAAGAGTGACGGACAAATGTGAGGTGTGTGTGGGAGAGTCTCTGTATGCATAAAGCTTTGGTGGATCTGATGTTCTTTGATTTCTGAGAATGATTTGTGAGTCATCTTCTTAGTAACTTCACAGCCAACAGGTGCTCTAAATGCTGAATTACCTGTTTAACAAGGCCTGTCAACCTCTTGAGGTTACTCAAAGACTATTTCATACCCAACCGTAAAGTCTTTCCTCATTATGTTTCTACGAGCGGATGGAAACTGCAGACCTCTTGAGTCCGATCCAAGATTTTATAGAGCCTTCTGGAAAATGCGTCTATTTCGAAGAGCAGGGCCACACTAAATTCACAGTACTTTAAAATACTTTTTAACAACACAACAGAACAGAGCCATGGAGGGAGAAAGCTGTCTATTAAGCGAAGACAAACACGAGTATAGATAAGGATCTTATGCATGTCACATTAATAGTCTTTGTTGTGGTATGAAGTGCTATTAAAAAACAATGATCTTCTGATCTTCTCCTTCATTTAATGTACTTTCCATGACATTCAGTGTTTCTCTGTTTCATGTCATTGCTGAGTGCTTCATCAAGAGCAAACAAAGGATCATATTGCGTCAATAGTGCCACTCAACATGGTGCTTCAGTTTCAATATCTGTTAACATTGAACAATAACACTTCACTGAGGTTATGCACACACACTGGACACGGAGAATATTATGTAAAGCCTGTAGGGCAGAGCGAGGATATTTGTTTATTCTCTCACAAAATATTTTGCCTCAAACAAGCTAAAAACATGTACCTAAGCAAAAATAAATTTGAGTGACTTTTTTGTTTTTATTTTTTAAGGTTCACACTCTAAAAATGGCTGGGTTAAATACAACCTAGCACTGGGTAAAATATGGACATACCCAGCGACTGGGTTGTTTTGACCCAGCGGTTGGGTTACTACCCAGAAAAATGGGTTTAACATTTAACCCAACCGCTGGGTCAAAAAAACAAGCAGTTTTTAGAGTGCACTCTGTTTCACCAATCAACAGTAGCAAGCATATTTTGGCTCCACCAACTAAACAGTTCCAAACTAAGGTAAAGCACAATGAAGCATTGCATTGCCAAACAGCACACAGGAGCGATGTGTCATTAATGAATTTATCAAATTTCACGAGTTCGCCTGCCCATCCAGTCCTGATGGGCGATGGTAAACAAACTTGGCTTACTGTCCTTAACGGAGGCTCGAACTCGAGGCTCGGCTTGAGCGCCGAGTTCAACCCCCCACTGCGATAATACCTAGAGGGAGAATAACAGAAATAGAGGAGGAGAAGGGGAGGTGGAGGGATGCCGGAAGAACTGAGGCTGGGACGGTGCAATGAGAGCTGCTTATATAGGCTCGTAATGATGATTGACAGAACTGAATGATTAGGCTCCTCCCGAACCTACGTTTGGAACTTCATTTGTTGAACAAATTGGTTGAGTGAATGATTCAGTGACTGCATCCTTTGAGACCTTTGGCGATAGCTAAGCAAATACTGAATTGCTACAATACTAATTACTCACTAGATCAGGGGTGTCCTAACTTTTTTTTTAAAGGGGGCCAGATTTGATGACCTAAACAAACCAGATGCTTCTCCATAAACAGTAGTCAACATTTGAAGTGGATCAATAAAAGTTCATCAGAGTTGTCCCAAGACAAAAAGCGGTTATTGTTTTGGTTTTAGGACAACTTTGGTGAAAGGCTTCGATCCACTTCAAATGTTAACTACTGTGTATGTATATATATATATATATATATATATATATATATATATATATATATATATATATTGACAATAGCAGTGGTGGCTTCAGTTGTGTTGAACACATTAGCAACCTTGTTTTTAAAGGGTAAAATTTTAATAATTATAATAGCTTTATGGTATTTAGTCTATTAACACATTTATCTTTTATCAAAAGAAATGCACAAAACTGCATAACAAAAATATCTTTGGCCTAAGTTTTATTACTCCCTTACATCACATTCAATTGGCCTATACACTGCTAGTGATAAGTTTTTGAACAGTAAGATTTTTAATGAAGAAGTCTCTCCTGCTCACCAAGCCTGCGTTTATTTGATCTAAAGTACAGCAAAAACAGTAAAAGTTTGAAATATTTTTACTATTTAAAGTAGCTGTTTTCTATTTGAATATATTTTAAAATGTAATTTATTCCCGTGATTTCAAAGCTGATTTTTTTTAATCATTACTCCAGTCACATGATGCTTCAGAAATCATTCATTCTCAAAAAAACATTTATTATTATTATTATGTTGAAAACAGCTGAGAATTTTTTCAGATTTCTCTGATGAATAGAAAGTTCAGAAGAACAGCATTTATCTGAAATATAAATCTTTTGTAAAATTATAAATGTTTTTATCATCACTTTTCATCAATTTAAAGTATCCTTGCTAAATAAAAGCAATATTTCTATAATTTATTTCCAAAACAGACAAACAAACAAAATAAATTATACTGACGCCAAGCTTTTGAATGGTATAGTGTATAATGTTACAAAAGCTTTTTTGTTTCAGATAAATGCCCTTTGGATCTTTCTATTCATCAAAGAATCCTGAAAAAAAAAATGTTTTAAATATTGATGATAATAATAATAATAATAATTGTTTCAATGTTTCAAAATGTAGTGTATATGTCCCCATTAATAATATAATTAAATTCGGTATGAATATTCTACATTTCTGCCACCATACCACAGTTACTGTTACTACAGTAAATCCATTGTAAATGTGGGTGATTTGTGGATTGAAAAGAATTCTAACTGCATTGTTGTCGCACAGTGCTTCTCCTGTTTTCCACGTCAGTGTTGTTGTAGCGCCGTTTCTTCTGCCTTTAAACTAGTTTAAATCACCGCGACATTCGTGATTTGTATCGGAGATATCTGCTCCAAACTCGAATGCTTCTCACGGAATCTCACGGAATCTCACAGCGCTGTTTAGTGGTCGCGTGATCAAATTATGTTTCGCGGGCCACATATAATACATTTCAGTAGTCAAGCTGCAGGCCGTTTGACATTCATCCACAGCCGGACTTTAGACACCCCTGCACTAGATGAAATCTAAAGTCAAAAGCATACATTTAGACACAATCTGGCAAATGCAACTGAAAACCAACTACAGTTATCACATGCTATTTTATTTTTTTTATCTCGACTGTCATAAAATCGAATGCACGGGACAGTGGGATATCAAAGAAATGAAGACACAGTTGTGTCCAATGCTGCTCCTGGAGGGCTGATGACCTGAATTTAGCTCTGACTTGCCCTATATTACACATTGTAAATATGAGTTTCATAATCGGAAATTGGATGTGAATGGCCTCTCAAGTCATATTTACTACTGGGAGTTTCTGAGTTGGGCGGGCCATAAACTTTAAACATGGTGGAGGAGGCAACAATTGTTTTTGTTTTTGTTTTTGCCATTCTTTATTAAAGCAAAAAGCCCAGAGAAGCCGTGGTTTACAGTGAATTTATAACAGCTAAGGGGCGTTGTTACACTGTAGTGTAATAGTTGAGAAAAATGTTTAAAACGTAAGGATTTTGAGTTCTCTCAACAATATTTTTTTTAGTTTTTTCTCAGTAAAGGCACTTTGTTTAGCCAACATAAATTTGTTTGTTCATGCAATGCTGATTGTCTTATTTTGCTAATAAAAAAAGTCTTGTCACAGCAACGGAAACAACAATTACTGTCGTTGAGGTCATTTTTTTTTTTTTTTTTTATGTATGAATTGTTTATTTACAAATGACAAACAGTGAATTGTTATAGAAACCTTAATAGAGAACTTAATCTAATATGCAGACAACATTGTCTTTGTTTGTAAAGCATCTTACAAGACTAAAATATCCAGAAAACAGACATAAGTGGTTGAACATACTTTAGACCTCAAAACTAAACACACAGACCTCAAGAACGGTTGCAATCAACAAATGTTAAAAAGACAAGCTCTTTACATCACAGTGCAACAAATAACTAACAATAATGACAAAACAACAGTAAAAAAGTTTAAGTCAGCAAACAGCAAAACAATAATCCTATAGCATTACCTGAATAATTTATTCATGCTGCAATGCTTGCTGGGAACTCACAAAGCCTTAAATTCTTTGTTCAGACAACTGTGTTTGACTAGTTGGGACAACATTTGGGGCAATTTCATGGCCTGACAAGGGTTTTTATGTCATTTCACGAGTTCGCCTGCCCATCCAGTCCTGATGGGCAATGGTAAACAATCTTGGCTTGCTGTCCTTAATGGAGGCTCAAACCTGAGGCTCGGCTTGAGCGCCGAGTTCAACCCCCCATTGCAATATTACCTAGAACAGAAATAGAGGAGGAGAAGGGAAGGTGGAGGGATGCCGGAAGAACTGACACTGGGACGCTGCCATGAGAGCTGCTTATATAGGCTCGTAATGATGATTGACAGAACTGAATGATTAGGCTCCTCCCGAACCTACGTTTGGAACTTCATTTCAAGAAAAGAGTGTTTTTTAGTATTTGATTCGTAAACTGGAAAATATGCATTTGCATTTTTTACAGTATAGGTACGACCCCCTTAGCTGTTATAAATTCACTGTAAACCACAGCTTCACAGGGCTTATTGCTTTTCATAAAACAGTTATTCCATATACGTAGTAAGGTTTCACAAAATAAAACTGAGCAAATAAAGTGTAATGATTTTAATAAAAACATTATTCTTCTGCCAAACAATGTAGTTCCTCAGAAATGGTGGTTGCCGAGCAACACACAAATTTAAACAAAGGTGTATGTTTGTAAAGTAGTTTACAATGGCTTCGAACACGGCTCAACCAATCAGAATCAAGGACCAGAACTATCCGTTTTATAGACGTTTTTCCTGAATGCGGAAGCCACGCCTGACTCTTAACCGAAAGGATGCTTTGATTTTTCTGGTCTCCGGTGTTTCTAGTCAAATTAGTGTATATTCTGAGCTGATAATCTAATGTTAAACCTATTAAAATGTTTTTTAAAAAGCACATGGCTCCACAGCGCCATCACTTTACAATGTCGCAATGACTGTCATTTGTCAATGCCTCACTCCTCAAAGTTTAATGAGTGTGTAGATGACACAAAGCTGCTGACGTTAACTACATTAAAAACAGATGGGCACTATTTGAATGGGTTCCTATGGAGACCGGAGCAGAAGAGCATCCATTCGGAAGTTAGAATTCGTAATGGAGGAGCTCATCATTTTCTCAGAAAAAAGGTCTATACTTACCTCGTCTACTTACCTAAAGCAGTGCATATTGATAGGCTCTATGTGAACAAATATTGACGCATATTGTATGTTTTATAAACAGTGAATTAAGTATGTATTTGACTGAAATTCCAGAATCATTAGCAAACTATCTTCTATCAACAAATGAGATGCTACATTTTATTCTTTCCGACAACAAAGCACCTGAATGCGACGAGCTCGTAATCACGACTTCATAAGTGGGACACGGGACATTTCCGACAGCACGTGAAGGCAGCATGAGCGATTGGGATTTTTCAGTGACACATCTTTCACTTTCAGATTTCAGACGCAGCCAGTGGTATGACCCGCAGAAACGGAACAACCTTCAGTTGATAAAAATCTTCAGTGAAAGCTCACTGAAAAACTAATTCACAGACCAAGAATTTACAGTTATACTCGCTTTCCTGCAGAGTTTAGCCTCAGTCCTGATTAAACACACCTGGACTCTTCAAGGTCTTCAGGATCACTAGAAACTTCCAGGTAAGTGTGTTGGAGCTAAAGTCTGCAGGACATTTGCCCTCCTGGAGCAGGATTGGACACCCCTGGAACAGACATACACGCTGTGTCTCATTTCGAAGGCTGCGTCTCTTAAGGTCACATTTGTCAACTGCATACATCATAGAGATGGCTCATTTCAGAAAAGTAACCATTATATCACAAAGTGGCATCACGAGAAATAACAATCGATTTTTTTTTTATAATAGTTTTTTTTCTGAAATGAGACATCCTCGATGACGCATGTGGCTGACAAATGCGACCTTTGAAATGAGACACAGCTAGTTTGTCTAAAAAATGCAGATAAATGAGAGAAACAGTAAAAAGGCACAGAAATGCTAGACTGTTATATTAGCCGTTCAAATTCAAGAACTGAAAAGACAGAATATTCAAGTTGTATAAATTATCAGATTTAGCATGAGGGGGCTAAAGCCCTCAATGTTTTTATTACCATGTCTTGTGCTATTAAGAGTTCTTATGAGCATTAAAATCATTTCTATTAAACGGCAAAATGCCGCAGCTTCAGGTATCTTACTGTATAACGACATAATTCCGATCTCATTGTCTGTCAAAATTAGGTTATTGTTACTGTAGCAACAAATCACAGACCTTCTAGGACACACACACACACATTTAGAGCGATTAAATGCACGGTTAGCATTTTGCATGGTCAGTAGCAGACTTTCAGTGTCAAATACTGTCTTTTTGCTCTTGTTCTAAGCAAAGCCATGTTGTGCCACTCTGCACACTGTGGTGTTTTGATACTGAATGAATTTCCATTTTTTTAATCAATGATTTACTGACCCTTTAATAAAAACAGTTTCTTTCTTTGTTTTTGAATGAATACGCCGTTTTAAGTGAATCCATTGAATAAATGACTCCAGGGCTCTTAAGACAGTGGCTTGCTGCCACCTACTGGCAATTTTAGTCTCACATTTAAAAGTGTCATTCTATTTTTTCTATCATTTCATACTTCCATGTTCTAAATTTTATATTTAAAACACTAATCTCATTATATTATTTATGCAATTTGTAAGTGCAGTGTAAATGCATGCAGGAGCTCCTTAAAAATATGTGTAGGCTAAAGAGCCCTGCGTGTTTAATTATACTTGTTCTTTAAAAAAAAAAAAAAAAAAATAAGCCACTTAACCTATATAACTTTCAAACATTTTATTTGAAGGACATCTGGGCTAAACCAAGGATATCCACTCACCCTAGAACCGGCCATGGCCCTTATTAATGTTGTCACTTGCTGACTGATTTTTGTTATCAGGTGATCAAATCAGACTATAAAGCAACACAATTTAGCAAAAACGTGGGCCTGGGAATAAAAACCAAGAACACTTTGTTATAAAGCAGCATGGATCAGAACCTCCTCTGATACAACAAGCATTCACATACTTTGAAATATCAGGTTTATTAATAGCATATTTTGGGGTAGTTTGCTTTCAAGTGAAGGTTCTTTATCAAAGCCAGCTGAGAATCTAAAAATACTTTATTTGACACCTATAAACTACAGCGACACTCTCCAGATGCTACTTTTAGGCCACGATAGCCTCGCGTGCTAGAAGTTCTTGTGTTTCCTGGGTTCTGTGAGTATTTGGGGGTGTGTAATGCTTCCTGCCGCACACACTGCAGTAATTGGCACGCCGTGAAAACGAACGTCTGTGACCTTGAGTTAAACAAGTGCTGCATTAAGCTGCTGTCAGCTGACTACCTTCAAAAGCAGCTTATCCTTTTGTTCCCTCGGCTCGACAGCCATTATTTTTATCCTAACGCCGTCTGACAGTTTGACTGCGATTGTCAGTGAAGGGTCACTCCGCTCGTGTGTGAATGGCACAAACCTGGTTTGGATGTGACACGCACAGTAAAGCATACTCTCACATGGGCTCGGTTCACCGGAGGTCACAGCCGAGAGCAGCAAAGACCTGTTGGTTTGTTGTAATGGATCTCTTTCAGTCACGGGAAACAGAAGCGTGTGGCGCTTCTGTCACTATTCACAACCTGTTGATGAGTGTTGCAAAGCATGGGAAACGCTAATGGAGAATGTGGTGTGGGAAAATCAGTAATGTTTGCCAGGGCAAAAATCACTATTATTATTTCTTTAACTGGACTTAAGAATCTGAACAAACCCTTGACTTTGATATGTAACTTGTCCAGCATATTTTGTATAATACACGTGAATGATATATGACATTATACAGTTTGACAGATAAGGCAGTGCTATTACTTTTGCCAATAAAATGAATTTGTAACCTAGCAACCAGCTAGAACATGTTAGCTACATGCTAAAAACCGCTCAGAACTGATTAGCAACTACATATCCACACCGTCAAATCATGTAGGCAAATGCACATCCAAGCAACACTTACTACTGCAGTGTTTTAATGCCATGCAGTGTTGTAGTCGAGACTCTGAGGCTATTAGCATTAGTTCTCAATACCAGTTTATTTGCTCAGATCCTATTTTATGTATGGCTGTTCACATTATCATCATTTTTAAATGTGGCCAATATCAGATTCCAGTGTTAACGAATGATGGTGCACAAATAAATGACAAGATGGCATGAAGCACGCTGTCACATGTGTCATCAGGGGTGGACTGGGACAACATTTCAGGCCGGGAAATCTCACACTCATCCAGGCCATCCCATACACTCACACCAAATTTTGAAACCATGGACAACATTTTTTTTTTTTTTTTGTAAGGCCGTCATCATCATCATCCCATAAAAAAAGTTTAAACTGGCTGGGGCCACGCAAAATTATTCAAGGTTATCTTTTAAACCTCCAATTTCCTTTTAGTCTCTTTATTTTCCCTGACATCTCTCTGTCCCTCATGTGTGTGTTTACTTTTTCCATTAATTTTCTTGAACCTGTCACTTTTTCATCAACACATCTCCACCTTGTTGAAAAACAACCACCTCATTGTAATTTGTTTGCACATAGTATAGGCCTACATTTATTTCAGAAAAAATTAAGTATTATGGGCCATGGATTATTGTTTTAGCTTGACTAAATGTCATAATTAGTACAATAACACATCTTGAATATATCTTTATAGAAAAATCTTAAAACTGAACATGTTTTTGCATTATCATGGGTCGTGTTTTGTCCTAAGAAAAATTAACCATGGTATTATTAGGCCTATGGTAAACGTACAGTAACTATGTTTTTTTTTTTGGCAGATTGATTACCATTTGTATAACCAGAGTTTTACTAGAAATACCATGGAGAAACTAGCCTATATAGTGTAGCAAAACCATTAATTTTCATAAGGGTTGTTGTTGTCTGCCTTAGCTCCCTCCTCTTTTAAATTCCTACTCTTTACAGTTGTAATTATGTTTATTTAACCAGTTGTAATTAAATGTTATTTTTGCAGTAATTGACTGCTCCTGCTAACATCTTCTAGCACTTTAATGCTTAACTAAGTAAACAAAGGCAAAACTGCAATAATCTATTTACAGATGTAACTGACCTGCACTTGAAGTCCTGAACAGGACAGTTTTGCCTCTCTGCTCCACCTGGGCACTTCTGCTCCATTTTCGAGTCTCACATCCTTTCGGCGGACGCGCGGAGCGTGCGCGAGGCGAAACGCGTAGCCAGTCAAGACTAACCGATTCATGGTTTATTAGAGTTTTATTATTGAATGGCGAACTCCAAAATAATCACTTTAGTACGTTCGACAGGCAACAAAAACAACAACAATAACAATATATAAAAAAAAAAAAAAAAAATGGAAGGGCAGCAGGCCAAATTGGCTGCCAGGCCACCAGGAAGTCTCCCGGTGCTTCCGATGGCCAGTCCGCCCTTGTATGTCATATATACAGAAGTAAACATGGAGGCTACTGAAGTAAGTGTTTATGCATTCATTCATAAGCTGATGAGCTGTGAAAACAAGTGAATTCGTAAGTAGGTGATAAGGAGGACGAAGATGAGGAGAAAGAAAGTTTTTGAAAAATTTACTTTACTACTTACTTGAAAAAAGTAATCTGATTACGTAAGTTGCGATGCTTGTACGCTGGTCTACATCCGCAACTGTCTGTGACTGTCATATTCAGTGATCAAAGAACTACTGGTATGTAAAATATTTGACTTGAACCCCGTCAGTGCGGAATTGTGACAAATGTCAATCTAGAGTGAACAGTAAAAGCTGCATAAATTCCATTTTGACTTCAGACTGCGGTTACACTGCCAAACATTAGATCTGAATCAGATTCAGCACACCATATGAAAGTGGCCCAAATCAGAATCAAAAAGATGAGATTCCATGTGGTTTGTGCTGTTTACACTGTCATGAAACTAAACAATCTGATTCACATATGAACAAAAAAAATTCCTGCAGTGTGAACGCAGCCTAGAAGAGGATTGAATCAGAGTCAAGACTGAGTCTACATGCTTCTGAGTATGTGACAAGATAAAAACCATGGTCTTGGACCCAGATTCAAGGCTGAGTCCAAGACCATATTTGTTATGGACACAGGAGCTGGTGGACATGGTCTTCACTCTGACCCAACCCTCTTTTGGTCTAGGAGGTCTTGACTTGAACTTAACTTGGTCTTGACTACAACATTTAGTGCCACATTAAAATAGGACTTTTTCAAGAATAAAGTGAAGATTTTTAGAGTAAAGTTGTATCATTACAAGATTTTAAAAGATATAAACACAATATACATTATACATGTTACTTGAGGAAAAATAAAATATTATTCATGCTGCATTTATATTCTGTTAAGCAAACTGGTTGTAGATAGTGTCTAATATTGATGAGGATAATTTAATCTTTCGTTATCACTGCCATGTTAAGCATTTTACAAGAATGTCTCCTTCGAGTTTTCCTTTTCAGCTGTATTCTTAATATATTTTGATTTGAATGCCATAACACTGTGACTTTGTTGTAATTTTGATTTTATTCTCCTAATACAACTATTTGAATCTTACAAAGTGATGACTTGATTCTTGGCCCAGGAAAGCTAACCTTGCTCCCGGAGGGCTGCTTTTCTAGCAGATGTCAGTTTTAATCCTTCTCCATCACTTCTGATATTTTCTAGTGTTTTGAAGACTTTAATCAGCTGGTTTAGGTGTGTTTGATTAGGTTTGGGGCTAAACTCTGCAGAATGGTAGCCTTTCAAGAACAGGGTTGACTATCCCTGTTCTAGACCAGTACTTCTGGGTCCAGATTTGAGAAGCACTGCTCTAGACTTATCCTCTTATTCACGTTTTTTTTTTTATTGTAAAGTGGCACTAAAATGTCATTGCAACTCAAGTCTACTGTGTAAATGTAAACCATTTCCCCTATACACCTGGGCTTAGAGTAGTATGTTCTGAGGGCATGGAAACTCGTCTCTCCACGGACTGGAATTCAGGTCAACATCTCTAAAGGATCCAAGCTGAAGAAACCAGCTGATTAATGTGTGCCTAGAGGAACTTAACTCCCTCCAGGCGGTGTGGACATGGTAACCACACGCATGTTGTGGCTGATGTTCCTAAGGAACCGGGCAAAAGGATGCAAGGAGCCCTATTATCCTAAAACTCTCAGCTGGGCACAACTTTAGCTTTGGGGTCTGGTGGGAATCATTTTCATGTAGATCTTACAAGCAGCTAAAATTGTATGTATATTGATTTTATTTGATGTTAGAAAGCTTATTTGTTACATTCTCAGATGGTATGACTGTGAACTCTTCATGCACCAAGAGTGTGTAAAGCCTGATTTTAAGGTGATTCTATCTTGATTTTAAGATGTTGTGGTTGGTTTTTTCGATGTAGTTGCTAAGGTGTTCTGGGCTTCCTACTGGACAAAGTCAGCAGAGCCTAGCACCAAGTCTTTACAATATTACGCTCTTGCTTCTGTTGTTTTTCTCCAGAAGTAATGAACCATAAAATGTCTTTGTACTCTTTTAAACTGATCTCATAACCCTCTCACACATGCACTTGTCAACGTGGGCATCTGCTGTTGTTGCAGCCTCTGCTATTTTGTTGTTGTTCCGTCTATTTAGTTTCATTTTCTACTGTGAAACTACTATCTAAAACCAGCTGCAGATTGAATCAGCTCGCCGGGTGAGTTTCAGACACGGACAGCCCATTACAAACTGGCTGTGTGTTTTCTTTTCGGCTTTTTTGATCTGGCAGACATGCCAGAAACCTAACTTAAAAAAGTGAAAATGTCATCCAGTGTTTTCTTTAGGACAATAACTGCTGTTATGATAGCGGGCAAATGACAGCCTTCTCAGGGAGATTGTTTTTCATCCCCTCCCCCAAGAGTGACCCCATCAGTGAAGGGAGTTTCTCTGCCCCAGGGTCACAAGATCTCAGCAGACTCTGAAAACATCCGTTGCTATGGATGGTCAACAAACACTTTAAAAGCAACTCATAAAACTGATAATCTGTCATATCATTTGCATCAGGGCTCTTTATTAATGGAACATTAAATGTGATCCTGTGATACTGTCTGTGACATTCGTTTGCAATTGTAATCTAATTGTCGGAAATCCGTTTAGTAACAGGAAGACGTTGAACGATTTCACTGGTTCATTTTTCAGACAATTCAAAGAAATCAGACTTCAAAATTTGTATTCAGTTGGGCACTGGGCATAGTAAAATGAGTAACACTGAGTTAAGCTTAATATTTATGATCTAGAATTGTTTCCGTTTTCTTAAATGTCCTAGCGTATGAGAGAAAACTTTGGGAGACCCAAGAAAGAGATACATCTTCAAGTTGTGATGGCATCATTAGAATAAGTTGATGAAACATTCCACAAACCTGCAGCAAATAACAATGACTGGTTAGTTCCACAGGTGTGAACTAACAGAGGGAAACCTTTTCTGAACTTTAAGATGTTTACAACTATGTATTTTCCCACTCAAAAAACAGACATGACGACAGTGATACACTTGCTGGCCATTTTATTGATGTTATTTTACAGTGGAACCAATAATAACAGAATGAAACCAGCATTTAAAGGCAAAATTAACCAAAAAAAAAAATAAAATAATAATAATCTTTTAAGTGTTCTACATGCTATATCTGAACCTAATTCAATCATGCTCGCTTGGAAAAAATATCTTTTTAATAAAAACATACAATTAAAATAAAATTAATGACTTACAATATACTTCACCATTAACTTCATTTTAAATGTACCTTCCATTGGTTTTCTTCCATGCACAATTCCTAACAATATGTATATTTATATTTATATATATATATATATATATATATATATATATATATATATATATATATATATATATATATATATATATATATATATATATATATATATATATATAAAAATAAAAAAATAAAAAATAAAAAAAGGAAAAAAAAAAAAAATTAAGACTTTTAGGCGCATAAAATGCCATAAAGCAGTATTCCACTCGTACAAAGCACCTACAAGTTTAAAAAAAAAAATCCTTATGGTGAATCCTTATGATAACAAAACAAATGGATGAACTTGGGAGAACGTCATGAATTTCTGTACAACTCAAACGGATGAGTGATCATTCACGGCTAAACAAACACAGAGCGCCAAAACAGACCAGAATGGAAGTCCAATGCCTCACATTGAAAAATTACAATGTTCTTAAAATAAATATCTCACATCTGCTAAAAATAAATAATGATCTGAACACTTCACTATGGCAAATGCAAAATGAAAAACAGAAATCACTGTGCACTACATCGTTGCTAGGGCAAGTGTTTCTTTAAAGCACTACAGTTGGGAGACAGAACCTTCTGCTGTTACCTTGAGGTAGATAACGCCTTTACGAACCTACAGTCGACGCGTCGCAAACCTACGGTTAACGCTTGCTGTGCTGGCATCACGTTTGAGGAAGTTTACAGTATGAACAAAATCACAAAAGGCCTTGCTTTTAAATGGAAATGAGGTGGAGGAAGTCAAATAAATACATTAGCCTTAATTAAAAACAACAGGAAGAGAAAGGCCAAGACGCACTGCTCGTGTCAGTCCTATCAGTTGGCTGTCAGTCAGAAGGTCACATTATGATGTCAGTGGAGGCGTCTCCCACACGTTTAGTGCATTTTTCCCCACCCTCTTTTTCTCGATTCCTTTGCTTGAGTAAACCGTCTATTTCGCTACTTAACAGTCGTTCCTCTGTCTTTCCCCAATATGTATATTCTGAATCTACAGTACACTGTGTGCAAATGTCATGGCGTTAGTTTCTTTTCATATATGTATATATTTCATAATATCAGAGTTGAAACTGAAAATCAGAGGGCAAAAATGTATTTCATGTGTAGGAACACAGTCCAGCACTTTGGATGAATTTACGAACTGAATTAACTTACATTTAATCCATAGATTTAAAAAAAAAAAAAAAAAAAAAAAAGGAAAGAAAAAAAAAACAACAAGCTTCCTTAAAAGTAACCGTATGTAAAAAGATTTAAAAAAAAAAAGATTCAAGTACAGAAATACAGAACTCTATAAAAAATAAGCTGGACTCTGCTTGAACGGTGTGGATGCTTTAATTCAAATGCTTGAATATGCTGCTGTAGGTTTTATGGGCGATTTGCGGGGAGCGTTTCACAGCAGAGGGCGTTAATGTGGCCTGGATGGACTTCAGGGGAATGTCAGCCGCTCCCTCGAATCCCGGAATGGCCAGTGACTCCAGCTGCATGTTAAAGACGATCTCGCCGCCGCAGGATATGAAGTCATCCTCCGGCGGCGACTCGTCGACGGGTTCGGGGATCTCGGACTCCGCCTCCTCGCGCTTGTTGAAGAGACGGTCCAAGTAACTGCTCTGGCAGCCGCTGTTCTCCTTCTGGAGCTGCTCGTCTTTGCGGACGTCCCAGCAAGCCTCGTCGATCAGGCTGCTCTCGGTAGCGTCGCTGTCCGTGAAGCTCTCCCAAGGACAGGGCGCTCGGACGCCGAGCTGCGCCAGGTTGACCAGACACTTCTCCTCCTTCTCCTGACTGATGGACTTGGACATGGAGCCGCAAGGGGCGCGGGCGTCCAGCTGGGAAACGGAGGTGTTCAGCTCGTTCAGGAGGTCGACGTCGCCCGATTCTGGCTGAAGGCTCATTTTGATGGTGCTGGCGATAAATGAGTCGAAGTCGAAGCCCTGGTTGTGGTTCTGGTGTTTCTCCTGTTCGCGATCCTTCTCGGCCACGCAGTGGTTCTGAGACGCCTCCTGCAGGGCGATCTGCGCCTTGACCAGTCCGTTCTTCTCGCACTTGGTCTTGCCTTTCTTGTCGATCTTCTCTTTGCTCTGCTGCTCCTTCCAGTTGGACAGGTCAATGATGAGTTTGGGCTCATAGTAGTGGTTCACCTCACTGTCCCTCCAGATCAGATTGTCCAGGTAGGATGGGGACACAGCTTTGTAGTTGCAAGTGTAGCTGCACTCCTGGTCGCAGTACTTGTTCTCGTGGTGGTCTTCTTGCTGCCACGAGCGCTCTGGCGGGAGGTCGAAAGACGGATCCTCTAGGAATTTCTCACAGTCCCCATCCATGTATTTCCTTGGATCGATCTGGACCTCCTCCTCGTCCGTGACATCCGACATGGCTCGAGGATCACGCTGCACGTCTTCCAGTTCGTGGGTGCTGTGCAGATGCCAGTCTTGATCAGAGAACTGACTTTCATGGTACCTACAGCGTGAAAAAAAAAAAAAAAAAAAGAAAGAAAATGATTATGACATTGGCTTTTTCTGAAACTAGGGCCCTATGATTTCCACAATGCGGAAAACACGGACGGAATTGCGGAATCCAGTCATAAAAACGGAATTTACAGTTTAACGCGGAATGTCACGGAGTTTGGATGAATTAATTAAAAGTAGGTCATGACACTTCAAATATTAATATGGACTAATATCTGGAAAATTAAGCCATAAACCGACCATTTAAATATGAATTCTGCGTGTCTGTGTTAATGAATGGCGCAGACACTGTTTTGTTTACTACTCATGATATAAGTGTCTGTTGTCTCAATAAATGAGGACAAAAATATATGAACAACCTCTCCAGGACTGCTGAGTCACTTTGTGAGCATTATACTGTTTCAACTGAGTAAAACTATCATATCATATACACACAAATTTAAAGGTATTTACAGCAACCCGTCAAAATAAAAGTTTGGCTTAACATTACTATTGTTCAGCAGAATGTATGTAATACTACTACTACTACTACTACAATTATTGAAACCTTATTTTTAAGGAATAATCTTTTTTTTTTTCTCCCAATGTTTTAATTGTAATAGTAAATCCCCTTTATTTGGCTAAAATAAAATAAAATAAAATAAAATACAATACAATACAATTTTCATTAATCAAAAGAAATGAAATTAATGCTTTATGTCTTCCTTTTATAACCAGAAAAATGCAAATACACAACACAGAATTTCTGAGAAACGTTTCCAATGCTAGAACACAGAATTTGGTAACAATAAGACACAAGGCAAAAAAAAACAATTTTTTGTTAAACTTTTAATAAACTTACATTAAATTGTTTAAGTTTCATGATTTTAATTAATTTGATTAATCAGATACAATTTTATTTAACCATTAAAATGAGTCCAGAAAAATGAAAACGTAAAAAACAGAATTTTGGGGAAAAAAAAAATGAAACTGAATTTGGGAAAAAATAAAGCGGATTTCATAGGGCCCTACGAAACTCATGACCAATGCAGTTATTTCTCCATTAGGTGTAAGCTCACCTGTCCCAGTTGTAGATGTGACTGTGACTCTCATCCATAAGCAAGATGTCATCCACCTCATCCTCAATGTGGAAGGGGTGCAGGGACACTGGTTCGTCCAGAGGGAACGAGTAATCGCTCATGTATGGGTGAGCGAGAGCCTCTTCCGCTGTAAGGCGGTCCATGGGGTTAAACGTCAGGATTTTCTCCAGGAAATCCAAGGCTACAGTGAACAAATGAACAATAATACTTGAGACTGAGATCACATATTCCCATGGACTGCTGCAGGAGAGTATGGTATGCACATTTCCAGGAACGTAAGAGTCTCCGAACTGAAGTTTCTATGAATTGCATGCGTTCTGTGAATACGCTTAAGCAACTAACCTTCAGGGCTGACACCAGGCAGTAACTTGGCGAGCGGCGTGTGTGGTTCTGACATGTCGTTCTTGATAAAGACAGGGATTACACTTTGGAGCTCCAGTCTGTCTTCTTCATGGACTACCGGAATGGATTCCAAAATCAGCTGCATCTGTTCCAGCTCATGAGCTCCTGCGCCCACACAAATGTTGGATTCAGAAAAACTGTGTCAAGGTAAATGAACTGCCAATATTTGGCACAAGAGACATTTGTGTATTTAATGAAACTGGTCTAGTCAGAGTGCATGTTTGAGTTTGGTTAATATCAATCTTAGGGTCTCAACACCATTTGAGTAATGAATTTGCATGAACTTTTCCAGTTCGTCAGGATTACTGAATAAGCACTTGTAAAAATACATTTACAGAGACTGAACTCACACAGAAGTTTATATGCGATGAAATATATTGGAACGGAGTGACACTGGAAACATTTAAACTCCGTGTAGACATTTCCATGACCATGGTTTTATTAATTTCAATACGTTTCTGGGCATGGAAATCAATTAAAATTCAGATATTTCAATGGCAGTGGCAGCCCTTTAAACCAGGTGTGTTTACACTTGCATCCACTAAAATTCATAAAACAAAAACAACACTTCTGCCCTAGTTTCTAAACATCTGAGTTCACAAAAAGAGCTCCTTGCTTTTACTGCTACAAAAGAGAATAAAAAAAAAACCCTGTCCTAGATTATTATAATACACTGAGAACAGGAAATGACCTTCAGCTACCTGATTATTGTGTGTGCAAGATAAGATAAAAAAGTGGGAGATTAAAAAGTAGACAAACTGCTATAATACAAGATTATAGGACCTATTTAGACACACACACCTGCAAAGAGTGTTTTTCCAGTCAGCATTTCAGCAAAGATGCACCCAGCGGCCCACATGTCAATGGCTTTGGTGTAGTTATTTGGGGAAAGGAGCAGACGAGGAGAGCGATACCATTTAGTGACCAGTCCCTCAGACAGATGTCCCTATGGGAGAGAGAGAACATTTCTTACAACCATTGTCACAGTGTCAGACAAAGATCTCTGGAAACAATACTGCAATTACAAAATATTCAAAGGCTTGTAGAAACTAATTCACACATATATTTACGACATAACACCCCTATTGCTTGAGCAGTTAATAATTCACGTTCCTCGTCTCATCTCGTTCATTGACGAGGCACGACATAACTAAGGGTAGGGACACATCATACCCGTGGTCGTCTTCTTGTGGGTAAAGAATGAAAGAAACAGACCACCAACATAGCTAGCTTAGGGTAACTTTAATTGCAGTACGGAGGTTTGTTCCTGCCACAGTACCCCTGTGATGTACAACAAAACCATGCACTGCCAAACCAAACATGATTTTGGCCTAAAGATCTGAAGGATAAACAGAGACAATGACTAAAGGATGACACATGGACGGACAGACAGACAGATCAAGATGGATAAGAAGTTCCTCTACACAAAGAGGCAGGATAATCTGTCTCGTGCCTGACACAATGGCAGACAGAAAAGTCAGTGACCTCAACCTGCACGTATGGGTCAGCATTCATACTAAACACCCTCACACAAACTCGGTGTTGCCCATCCAGGGGCCCAAAACAAACAAAATCTAGAGAGGTCGGAATTTTCCCCACAGTTCGGTGTGAGGACTATTTTTGACTCCACGGTCGTGTTGATTTTTAGGGCATGTGTCAAGCTGGTAAAGCCAGATTACAGCAGGCCATATGTTCACAATTGGCTATTGAAAATCCTTCTCTGGACCAACAAACACCAGCAGAGCCTCACAGACTAAGACATCATTTCACACCATCACAACCTGACCTCAGTGTCCTTTCACTCCCTCTCAAGAACAACAACTTAAAGAATTACAAAACAATCGTCATAGTCATAGTTTCCACGTAAAAAAAAGGTCTTGCGCAGGGTTACATAATGCAACGAGAGCAGATTACCTGGAAGTAGATTACCAACATTCAGATCACATCATACTCAAAAAAAAAAAAAAAAAAAAAAAGCCTGCTTAAACTGCAGAATGCTAAAGATACCAGATCTAGCCCAATCAGAAAACCAAACACCTGTAAAGACGAACCTTTTAGACAATGTCTAAACAAAATCTGATCTTCCCTGAAGGTGTTCCTTATTGGCTTTAAGTGATTAACGCGTGGCACATAAGTATACATTAACATACATTTCAATTTTTTGAAAAGCATTTAGCAATATAAAGAAAGAGACAGTTCTGTCTGCAGTTTTTGCCATTTCCTACAGACCAATCAGAAACAGCATGTGTTCATTCAAAGACTGACTAAAGCAGTTTTTTAGGGTTCGTAAAACACAAACAGTGCGTAAATGGTGCGCGAGGAGGAGTCAAACTGAACCAGTCATGACACATTTTAGGCAACTCATTTGAATGTTAAATAAATCCACCCTCGCTGGTGGCGTGAGGTGTCAGATGACTCATCCAGACCGTGAGAGTGGTTTTCAAACCAACCAGCAGGAGGTTCAAATGTCAGACAGAACTGACAGATTCCAGCTCAGCTCATATTTTTTGCCGTTTGCTAAGGCTACAGCTCATAATTAGGGGACTCAACTCATCCTGCACCATTTGAATTATGGACATGACACTTTACACACCTTGAGAGAGAAGAAAAAATAAAAAATAAAAAAAAAAAAAAAGCATACAAAATTGGAGAATTTGAAATTTATTTGAGAAAGCAAGGTGTGTATTTAAATACACACAATTGTTCAATATCAGTTCTAAAGTCATCAGAGGCCACAAAAGTGGGTCATGGTCTGGTGTAGGAGTCAAATTTCAGAGCTTCTACTGTCTGTGAGTCAATGTGAGAAAGGCAGCTGAGAAGAGTGAGAAACACTGCAGGCCCAATTTATGCTTCTAAAAGTCCCCTGTGTACCAAAAACAGTGTCTCTTCTCACAGCACATTTAACACGCACATGCGCACTACGAACAAAGGAGCCACTTTGCAGCCCGATAGGGGAAAAAAACAGCCTCTGGTAACTTGACAAAAACTCCAAAACCTCAAACGGCTGCAGAGATGAGGCAGAACAAGTCTGAACCCAATGACACACGCGAACATCAAAAGCAAGACTTAGAAGGAAGACCAGAATCCAGGGAGCTCAGCCAAACACAGACAAAGAGAGAGAGAAGGGGGAAGGGAAGATGGAAGGGAAGTAGGGGGTTGATCCGCTCCGCACGTGAATTCCAGAGATTCCTCAGACTGGGTCGGATTTCTAGGGCAGAGCAGCTCAAGATAAAAAAGACCCTCTGAAAACAAACTGCCTTTTAACACAGACACAATCCCTCTCACAATACTTTAAGAGTTATTTTTTTTCCTCTGAGGTCTACTAATCAAGCGGGGTTTTTTTTTTTTTTTTTTGGCATCAAAAACAAACAGACCCTAGCTTTACATGACTCTTAATCTTCTGTTTTGCCCTTCAAATTGAACTGGCTACAAGCCTTGTACTACATGTAAATGAGTGCTGTTCTTAAATAATCAGTACGGAATACTTTATGCAATTGTGTATGAGATAATGGGTTTCATTAAATACCAAAATGTAATGAAACAATAAGTTAAAGAACTACAAATGCTTAAAAACTCAAGCCAAACTCTATTAAAATCAATCAGTTGAGTCTCCTGTAAGCTTCACGTGATGAATACTATTTGTATGACGAACAGAATTCCCGCCCATGTAGAGTGCTCCAAATTAGTGACTCAAGAGGTTCCGTTATAGCTGCCAGCGTAATATTGAAGTCTATCAAAACAGTGAGAAAATATTATTTGCCTTTCGTCATAAAATGTTGCAAGACAAAGACTAAACAAAATGACCTTTAAAATAATACAATAAAGCACCGTTGTTCCATACACAAGGCACGATCTGTATATTCCAGTCACGGGTGAATCATTACCTCTCTAGGTCTGAGAAACCTCGTTCAAACATTGCCTAATTACACTTTCTCTAGCCCTGACTAGTACTGCCATGTTCCAAACAATGATTTTTCAGCCAGAGAGCCTTAGCTTATGTTTAGTGCTTAAACAGCCTGTCTAAATTATAGCTTGAAGCTAGATCATATTTAGCCCTTGAAAACTGACCCCATTTTCATGGAAACAAGCCCTGTTTTACTGGATGCAGGCCATTTTAAAGACTTGCTTTATTGAATTTTCCACTCACAGATTATGATCACAGATTTTATATGACTTTCTAACGTCAAACACAAAAGGATGCGTTTATCAAAATATCCTAGCCATACAATAGTTTTGTTGGATGAGGAGAATGTAATTCTCAGAAAAGTTTCCCCCACATTTGACATCAATGACAATTAGTCATCTCTTGCATTTAATGGAAGTCATACAAGTTTGCACCAACTATTCCTTTAATGAATACCATGAAAATAAAAATATTCTAGGGAACCCAACAGAAAAGCAGACACATTGGCAACCAAAAAAATATGAATGTAAAACTACAGACAGTGAAATGGCTGAGGTTAGCTTCCCAAATACCTGCATAAACCACCTCTGAAGTGCTGACTGCAGAAAAGGGTCATTTCACAGAGGCATCACACACATACACACACACACACACACCCGTCCTCCATGTATCAATGCACAAAACTGCTTAAACAGGTCAGCAAAAGTGAGCACACAGCAGTTTGACAATAGTCTGCAGCAAAGAAGGGAGGGTAGAGAAAGAAAGTGAGGAATGGATAGAAGCAAATTAAGTCAAATGGTTAGTTTGGTTAATTTGGTCGTACTCTGACTGTGTATGCACCACGTGTGTTTAATCAGAATTCTAGGATCATAATATCCTCAGTTCCCTTATATCTGCACGTGTCTAAATATTATTAATGAGCACTATGAGAAACAGACAGACAAGTTAAACTACCAAAGATAGATGCATTTCTAGAGTCAAAACAGCAGACAGATTCGTTAGAAGATTACAACACAAGGAACAAATCATTCACAGATGGCTAAAATCATAAGAGTTTCAAGACCCACACCGTGCTTTTGTGAATGAAAATTAATGAGCTGGTTAAATTACAGTGCAAGTTTAATAAAAACAAACTTAAATGGCAAGAGAGAGCATGCCTCCACAAGAAAACAGTGGGAAAAGAACATGCATGTGTTAATTGAGTGTTCGGAATATGCAGATTGCATTTATATGGAATACTATAATTGAGACTTTTTTTTTTTTTTACAGAAACAAAAATTTAAGTTTCATTCAATGACCCTGAAAATAAATTTAGCTTAATAAATGAATCAAATCCATGTAATAAGCAACACTCAAATGAACCATTTAAACTGTACAAAATAAAAGCCTTTTAATGATATAGCCAATAAATAATTATGTTTTGACTCCAATGCATTGCTGAAATAATATTTAAAACGTGATTGTACTAACTTGTTTCCATATCAGAATCACTCTGAATAACTTTCCACATTCTCATCTTTTTATACCCATGTAAACATGGTCAGTGAGTCTGATTCCTCAAACTTTCCATTCTCAAACTTGAGCAAGTTGTCACAAGTCAGCAAAGCAGCCGACTCCGTAATTACAGGACCAGAGCCCGATATTGTCGTTAAATTTTCCTGTTTCTTGTAGGACAAACCCAGACCAGAACAGTACGTGCGGGGGAGCGACAGCAGCTATTCATAGACCTGAAGCAGGAACAGCTCTCTCTCTAAAAGGCTCCGAAGGAGGCGTCGGAGTACATGTGTGTGAGAGGAGATCTGGCTGGCATACGAATCATGTGAGCCCACAGAAAAGAAACGATTACAAACGAGAGACACGTGTACGCTTGGATCCAGCCACATCCCCCAACATCAGCCAGTGAAATCTTTCCACAACACACTTGAAAAACCACACGCAACTGAACAGTTCAAGCAAAGGAACTGAGACACACCAACTTTACTGAAACGTATTCAGATTTCCCATTCAGGATATGAAGAAACACTGGGTGTTCAACTCCTGATTCAAAAAGGAACAGCTGCGTCGTTCTTTCGTAACGTTTCTGGAGTGTCCCCGTCGACTTCCTTTCAAAACATGAGAAACACACAACCGGATATGCAGAAACCATACTGGTTGTTAACGTACAGGAAAGAGTGTCACAGAAACAGGAAGACTGAGGTGTCATTTCAAGGACTGTGGCGCTACTGTTTACTTCCTGCGTCACATCGATCAGTGAATGGAATGAAAGCTCATTCATAGCTCAGCCAAACAAGCCGCCATCTGGATGAAACAGACTTCAAATACTGAAAGAGATAAACATGAGGAAAAAAACAAATACCTTATGGGAATAGTGGGGGTCCATGATGCGGGCGAGTCCAAAGTCCCCGATTTTCAGTACCAAGTCCTCAGTGTTGACGAAGAGGTTGGCAGGCTTCAGGTCTCGGTGAAGCACGTTTGCCGAGTGGATGTATTTGAGTCCTCGCAGCAGCTGGTACATGAACAGCCGTGCGTGATCCTCAGACAACAAGCCCTGTTCCAGTACTTTACAGAGGTCGGTTTCCATGTACTCCTGTACGATGTACACGGAGTTGACCTCGGTCAGAGAGCTCACGTCCTCCGTGAGCCTCCGGCCACTGGGCCCCAGCGTTTCGAACACCTTCACGATGTTGTCGTGATCGAGCCTGCGGATGATCTTGATTTCGCGCAGCGCGTGTTTGACGCTCTGAGGGTCGGTTAAGACGATCTTTTTCACGGCGACCCTCTTGTCACAATCGGTGTCGACGGCGGAAAAGACCAGTCCGTTGCCCCCGTAGCCCAGAGGCTTTAGGTCCATGTAGCGAGGGCCCAGGTCGAAGCCGTGAATGTTCATGAGGCTTTCGAACTTCTCTGCCATTTTATGGACTAGGAGAGCAGCAGATATTGTAGCAGGAAGGATTTCTGATTTAACTGATATGCAGACGATTTTGAGCTAACTAGAGCTGATTGAGAAAGGCAAACCTAAATTAACAACAGAAAAAAATGAGACAGACTCAAGACTCGAGCGTTTTCCCCAAAGGACTGTTACAGCGTATTCTGAGAGAGGCTTGGAACGGATTCGGATATGTCGCCAAGATATGCTGTCATCATCCACAATGCTTTCAGCAGCTTTTTACGTAGCTTCTGGGAGATTTTTCTTTTTATTTCAATGTTTAATGGGGCGAAATGGAATGAATTTGGAGGCCAATCAATTATCTCTGAACGTAACTGAAATAATTAAAGTCACTACTTATAAAACCATCGTCACAGTGCAGAAATTTTCAGTGTTTGACTGGCCCTGAGCAGCAGCATTACTAACGGTCCAAGTAAATGGTGGTAAATCTACTTTTTTTTTTTTTTTTTTTCCCGTTTCCTGTTTGAAGCACCCAAAAGGGTTGATGATCTCAGTGAGACAATTCCTTCTCAATGATCAGGCGGCTCCAGCTCACCGCAGTCGCAATCAAAACTATCCTCCATTTTACACTGGGATACCCTGCAAAAGAACAGAAGAACAACCGATTAGCAATGTGCCACGTGTCAGAAGTTCCAAACTATGAGCACTTTTTCCTCTTTTCTATGGAGAAGACGCTGAAAATGTAATGAATTTGATTGCCGTTCAGATCACTAAAGAGAACCTAACATGATAATCGCTCGAACATGCTCATTTAAAAAGGCAGGACCGCAAATACACAAAAGTATACTGAGCACCCCTTATTCAGATCTGAACTTTCAGAATGAAATCGCTCAAAATAAAATGCTCAGACAGTTATGACAGCCCCCTTGGGCAATGCTTCCTGTGTGTGTGTGAATGTTCATGCACCCCATCTATGACGCGTCTACGCTATCTGATGTCATGGGTTCCCGTTTCTCCTCCTCAGACTGTAAGACACCACAATGATCGTAACACACATGTAATGGATTAACACGGGTCCCGGCCTGTGTCTATAGGCACAAAGGTTCAGGGTGATTTAGCCACGTTGCAGTGGTGTGTGAGGGAAATGATGGCCGACAGGCTGCCAACCATTTTGTTAACTGAAGGAGGGAGCCAGCAAACACTGAATCAGCCCTGTAGTGACATTAAACCAACACCTATAAGTCATATTTAAACAATGATAAAGTAAAAGTGTGTGAACTAATAAACACAAACCCACTAGATGTTTTGGATCTACCACAAACTCCATTAAACACAACAATGACAACATTTACTGCTACATTTAACACCCAACAAGTAAATATTTTAAGGTTTTGTTGAAATAACTACAGCAATTAAATAATTCATTATTAAATTGAACAGTGTGAGAAACTGAAAAACAAAACACACTAACGAGGCAAAGTAATAAACTATTGTGTTGTACATGCGTTGATTGTTTTTACTGCAGTCCTGTAAAGTTTATAGATGATCGGAATGTGTTTTTATTGGTTATTTTCGGTCCTCCATTTTGGTGTCAGGCTACATGCTAAAGCTAAAACCAAACCGGCTCGGAGTCTAAACACTATTTCAATTCAAAAACTATATTAAAAAAAAAAATCAATAACCCAGTGAAAACTGTAGAAGGCACAAATACAAAAACACTATAAACTGACGTTTAAATGAGACGAACAATAAACAGCGGCAGGATTCACATAAACACCAATTCACCCTAAAACCATATCTTAAAGAGATTAATAAACTAGCTAGTTGTGAAATACAACTGCTAAAATGTCATACTAATGTCTTATATACCAGAAAACAGTGTCTTCTAATGATTTACGTGTTAAATCTTGATGTTTTAAGGCGCTTCAACGCATTACCTGAACAAAGAAGGTTATTGTGCCGCGGATGATCATCGCGCCGCCCTCGGCCGTTTAAATAAACCCTTTAACCTACCCAAATAGCCATATTTAGGTCCCAGACACGCTCATATATGAGGCAAAGACATAAAACACGTACTTACTCTTCTCATGGGTGTCATGTATGTTTTATTCCTAACCGTTCTTGGTCAGGTCTGTATGCGCTGCCCGCGCGCTCCCCTTGCTAACTGCCGTGTGAAGCTCTTGTGCTGAAGCGCTGTGAATAAGCGCCGCTGCGCATGCGCGTTGTGCGTTTCTATTTCTAACCTTCTGAAGCTCTATGAAGCATTACTACGCATGGGCATTGAACGCTCTTTGCACTCCTCACGCTTCTTTTATTGCTATGGGAACCGCGCCGTATTCAAACTTGATTCAAACACATTAAATTGAAACTCACTGAGGGCCAGAATACTTACTAAATTATTACAATGCACATGAAATGTTGAAATCAATAAATCAGGTAACTGAACAATTAAATTTACCAACAGCACATAAAAATACAACAATTTATGTTTTAAACACTGCAATATTCCTTCTCATAAAACTATAGTAGTCAGCATTTGAAGTGGATCAAAAAAAGTTGTCCCAAGACAAGAACGGGTACTGTTTTGGTTTTAGGACAACTTTGATGAAAGGTTTTGATCCACTTCAAATGCTGACTACTATAGTTTAAATATTGTATTGAATTTTTATTGATTTATAGTTTATTTGCGTATTATCCTTTTAAAAATACTGTCAAACAAGTCAACTAAACAAAATCATTAAATCATCAAAATCTTATTGGTTAAGCTTACACACATAAAGTTAAACTAAAAGTTACTTAAAGTTATTATTATTATTATTATTATTACATTTGGGGTTATTTCTGTCCACTAACGCGTTAAATGGAATTACAAAAAGACTGTGATCGACAGGTTTCACTAATTCATCCCACTCACAAAAAACAAACAAACAAACAGATTCAGTATTTCTCAAGATGAATAAAAACAGTGAAATTGAAACTCAGAATATGACTCAACCTGCAATAATTAAATATGTTAAATAATAGAAATATCCCTTATGTATTTAATCCTGTTTTCTTAATCAATGTCTTTGCTGCTGACCTTCCAGGATCCATTTCAACCACAAGAATAAGCAAAAATTACTTTAGATAAACTAACATTTGCGCTTCATTTTTTAATTATTATTGCTGAAGAATGTTCTTCTCCTGCATGAATTTAATTTTCTTTCAGCCTGAGGTGAATTCATCTCACTTTTGGTGTAAAAGGGCTTTTATGTTTGCTAAATTATTTTTTTTATATATATATTAAAAGCAACAAGCAAGCCGTGCCCAGATTTTAAGTAATGTAATGCATTACTTTCCATAAAAAGTAACTAAGTAACGTAGTTTGTTACTTTTTAGGGAGTAACGCGAAATTGTAACGCATCACTTTTAAAAGTAACACTGCGGTAGCCTACAGTTAGCCTGTCAGGCTAAAAGTGATATTTCGCAAGAGGCAGAGTGTCATGTTATGAAATTTATTTGTTTTAGTTGTTTTTTTCAGGGCTGTTGAATTCCAGAAGCTCACTTTCACGTCTCATTGACGATTAAGCAGGATCGTTGTGTTCTGTCCAGGTCGGTTTGGTTTTTTAACGTCCTGTAATAGTCAATGAATGCGTCGCTGCTGCTGACACCGGATCTGCCGGTAGGGGCAGGCTGCTTCAGATCTCAATGTTCCCATCATTCAGGATTTATTGCCATTAAAGCTACTGCCCTAATAGTTCATGGTCCGTGGTGATGCAATTAGTTTGCGATATATCTAGAACTTTCAGGGTTTACCTCGTAAATTTATTCATTTGTCCTATGTTCTGCACACAGTATATCCATCCTAACTTATCTTTTCACAGTTTCGACAACATCATCATCTAAACTCCCCTTGACCATTTTAATAGTAGCCTAACAACAACAACAACAACAAACATCCTTCATATGTTCTTATCCGATGTACAGACAGCTTGTTCTGATCCAGCTCTACTCACTGCATTTGGGTCGATAGCGGCTCCCTTCCTGTTCCGTCTCGTTTATTTCCAGAAAGCACGTTACGGTTATAATCCGAGAGCCTTCATATGGCTATGAGCAGAGATCTGACCGCAGGACGCATGATGATGCTGCAACATCGCCGCAGACGAGCTGTCCAAAATCCATGATGCCCACAAGCCGCCAGGCTGATACGCAAACGAACACGGTTGAAACACACTAAATGTAGCTAAACTGAGCTGCAGGAGGCGGAACAGAATAATCAGGACTGCATGTCCTGCACCAGTGCTGAATGAATGGATGGATGCGGCGCAGCATCAGCAGCAGACGCGCGCATGTGAATCCCCATGTGCTCGCGTCTGTGCCGCACTACGACTGAGCTTGAGAGGAACACCACAGCACTGCCATGTGTGAGCCCTACTCATCATTTCATATACTCCTAAATCCCAGCAGAAATACATAGCCTAATTTTAAATTATTGTCACAGTATTGTTATTAAAAAAAAAAAAAACAAAAAAAAAAAACGCCATTTATTTAGTACTAATCTTGTGCAGTATCCCAAGTCTTCAGCTCTTAAGGTCATTATTCTCAAAAATTTGCCATCCATCATTTATAGTTATCTATTTTTTTTTTTTTTTTTTTTTTTTAATAAATATAGATTTTTTTGTTTCTTAGATCTCTTTTTTTTGCCTTTATTGCGACAGGACAGATCAGAATTGTCGGGATTCGAACACGGGACGCCCGGTATGCGCTGTATGTCTGCGCGCTGCCCACAAGCCGCCTAAATCGGTGCCGACATAAATCAAATTTTTAAGGTATATTTGTTATAGATTTTAAAAAAAATCAGTAAGTGAAATAAAACACACTTTTTTATATGAGCTAGTTGCCAAGGCAATATTTTTGTTTAGTTTAATTTAAAGTACTAAAATAACTAAATGAATAAAAATGAAAAAAAAAAAAAAAAAAAAAAAAAACACACACACAGGTATGGAAATATAAGAAAAAAATTGCTTTTCACTGTGCCCAAAGTGTATGATTGCAGAAAGATATATTCGTTTGTATTGAACATTTATGGAGCAACAGATTTTGTGTGAAAATAAATCATACAAGTCTTTCTTTTTTTAGGTAGTAAGGTAGTAAGGGGTACACACGGGTAAAAGGGGTAAAAGGCACACAGTATTGATACAAATACTTTAGCTAAAATAATATATTTTTTAAAATAATGTCAAGTTAATACTTGTTCAAA
Source organism: Cirrhinus mrigala (assembly GCA_036247105.1). Classification (NCBI taxonomy): domain Eukaryota; kingdom Metazoa; phylum Chordata; class Actinopteri; order Cypriniformes; family Cyprinidae; genus Cirrhinus; species Cirrhinus mrigala. The sequence continues at coordinate 33,999,535 of CM070024.1, read as the reverse complement.
ACAATCACTTCAGCAAAGTTTGTACTATTTTCTGCTTATTTTGATAAATAAAATAATATTTTTTTTGTTCAATAAATATACTTCCATTAAAATATGTTAATCTAAAACATTTATTTTAAAATACAGAAACAAAATCATTTAAAAATGTGAAGATTCTGAAAGCATTGAAGGAGATCCCATAACTAAATATAGATTTACAGTAGTAACAACAAATGATATTTTATTATATGATATGATTATTATCATGTTTTTAAATATGATGGTTTCATTCTAAATATGGTGATTACCTCTAAGATGGACACCCAACATAATATATGATATTTACCATATGAATCTAACAATGTCATGTCAACAAATGGAAAAGTCAGCCTTCTATTAATTATCATGTTAATATTGTGCCTTTTAGCCCCAACGGAAGGGAGCTTTTTACCCCAAATACCATACTTTTACATATGCGTTATTTAAAAACTGTTGCTTAAACAAAACTGAAAAACATTAAAAAGACCTTTGTCTCAAGATATATTCAAAAATTTTAGTGAATCTCATTTGCTACTTAATTCTACACCATTTTTAAAAACACCAAATATTAGATCAAGCAACCACAGAATTTGCGCTGCTGCCCGCAATCGTGTCAAAGATCAGGCAAATTTGCATGTGTATCTTGAAAAGTGGATGTTTAGGAAAGTGCTACGCCATGTTTTTAAGAAAAATAATTTCAAAGTAGCCTTTAGTACCATATATATATATATATACTGTATATATAAACATTCCTTGAGTGCTCCAGTCACTGTATGGAAAAGATAAATATGGACATTTTGCAAGATGGTCTGAAGGGTAAAGTTTTCCATAGTGTCATATGGTCCAAGATATATTAATTAAAAAATTGGCATTAGCACGTTGTACTCCCATTAATATGATGTTTCCACATTATAATTATATCATGTGCCTGTAAGAGTGTGCCAAATCTACGCTTAAGTCTACAAACTATTCATATGTGGAAATATTAAGAGGTTACCCATCTCAGTAGCAATGTTGTGTAACCAGGAGACATATAGTGTTCCCCCTTATTAAAACTTAATGATGGAAGAGTTTCACATAGCCCGGTTTCACACCAAACTTCTTACAGGTCAGCCACTCTAGAAGTCCAAATCAACCCACACAACACATGTGTGACCCATACAAAGCTTTGTGATTGTAAAAGAATTCATTTGAATAAAAATAAAAATAAATAGAGCCTAGTGGTGTGATAATGTGGACTTTGTGTCTACCTGCAGCATGTGGAAAGAGAACAGTAGGTGTTGGGTAACAGTCGAGGTGTGTCGTTCCCTCACACACGTCAAACATCAGTTTATGACCCTCTCTGTCACCACAACATCTTAAACAAACAAATGCTCTTAACCCACTTCCACAGGCTAAAATTTATAAAATGACGACATTTTGTAGAATTCACGTGTGAGGTTTTCCCTTGTCACCCTTTTCATTTCCCTGTGTCATCTCATACTACCAGACAAAATGTGAACTGATCCTTATATGTGACCCTGGACCACAAAACCAGTCATAAGTCGCACAGGTATATTTGCAGCAGTAGCCAACAATACATTGTATGGGTCAAAGTTATTGATTTTTCTTTAATGCCAAAAATTATTAGGATATTTTAAGTAAAGATCACGTTCCATGAAGATATTTTATAAATTTCCTACTATAAATATGTCAAAACTCAATTTTTGATTAGTAATATGCATTGCTACGAACTTCATTTAGACAACTTTAAAGGTGATTTTCTCAATATTTAGATTTTTTTGCACCCCCAGATTTCAGATTTTCAAATAGGTGTATCTTGGCCACAAACCATACATCAACGGAAAGCTTGTTTATTCAGCTTTCAGATGATGTATAAATTTAAATTTCAGAAAATTGTTCATTATGATTGGTTTTGTGGTACAGGGTCACATATTAATCTTTGATGATTTTATTTGCTAAGTAATCACAGGTATTAGTTTTGGTCATATTTGATGAGATGAGTATAACAACAACAACAACAACAAAACATTAACAGTATTAAACTGCATTTGTGCCAGGGACATCAATAATATCTCAAATCCTTCAGCTTATTTATTTATTTATTTATTTTTGTACTGTTTATGATTTTTGTCTGATCCTCTGTACATTAAAATCCTGACAGCCATATTTATTATAATTATACATTTTATGCATTATAATTATCTCAAGTTAAGTCGAGTCCATTTAGCACTTTTCATATTACACAATGTTTCAGAGCAGCTTTACAGAAAATCATGTTAATGTTTATAACAACTTAATATCTTCATGCCTTATAGTTGCATTTGTATATTAGATCTTTGCGATAATATACTTTACGCTCTGCAATGATACAAGCAATCAAGCGGTTATAAAATATGCTACGAGAGAATACTGCATGTATGCAGATAAAGTTGTGCATCATTATCTACCCAGTTAAGGATGAGATGTGCTGTATAGTATATATATATATATATATATATGGCTTACATGAGTGTATTGTATGTACAGAATGCAGGTTGGGTTCTATATCTAACTTTATATATAGAGCTGTGTGATTTGCAGTTTACATTTCGCAATGATATAGATGTCGCAGCCAAGATCTGAACACAACACCTAACTAAATGTCTGGTGTTTTAAACATTTACACATCATTTAACATGCTTTTTAATGCAAAACACCTTCCAGTACAGGAGCTCCCTTAGGGGAAATCATGTGCTGCTGATCAAGGGCACAATGGCCAGTCACTCTATAGTTCCTGGGTCACAGCTGGTCAACCTGCAAACACTGTGCAAGCAGCCCCATCATTAACCAGTAGGCTACCACTGCAACCATCAGACTTCATAACATAACTCCTGGATGATTGACACCTCCATGCATGGCGAGTGATTTATCTCAGTTGTCGCAGGCGTCTCTGAGAAACTACTGATCAAAACAATAAAGCTGAGGAGGAATGTTCCATGATCTATAGTTTACATAATCCAGTGAGCCGGTTATTACGGTCCACTGAGCCTCCTACACCCTCTCACGACTCTCCTTGCTGGACGCCTGTGTACCACACTCTGTTGACTGTTTGTGAACACATGCTATCTAGAGTTTTATTGGGGAATCAGGGTTCTTCATACCAAGTAGTTGATGTTTGAGTCCTATAATTACATTAGCATGTACTCAGGACCACAACTTTTCACTTCATGATGTTCGGATGAAGCCGTGCAGGTCTGGGGGTTCCTGATGCACTTCTGCTTATGGGAGTTTTGAAGCTTTGCTATGCACCAGTGAGCCATGCCAGCACCTTTCTGTCACTCCTAAATCCTGTGTGCACCGTTTCTGGGACCCTTCCCAACCTGTCATCATAAATCCCCCTGAAACGTTCAGAGTCTGCATTACATGTCCTCAAAGAGAGAAGGACACCAGGAGAAAGGTCTCTTAAACTTAGTCAGCGGTCTTAAAACAGTCACCTTATTAGTACGTGTTACAAATAAAGCAGCAAAGCTCAAACAAGTGAGGTCAGGTACGAAACAGGTAACTTACCATGGCTGAATTCATCCAACAACAGCTGGGAATGCATTTTCAAGTCAGTAATCCATGGAAAAGTGTCGATGAAGTGTGAAAAAGTATCCGAAAAGACAGTATCCAGTACGTAGAGGTTAAAAGCGGGTCGACAGAGATGGCCACAGGGTGTCCAGAGCGGTAGTGGTGTGGAAGAACACTCATCTGTTTCTGGACTCGGGCTCCATAGTGGGCTGTTATAGGCTGGGAGAGAAGGGGTGGAGTTTCTTCTCTGTATGGTTCTGTTAGTCAGTGCCAACTCTAGTCCTATTACAGGTCACTCTCTCTCTCTCTCTCATGCTCAACTACCTCTACTGCTCCTTCAGTCTCTCCTTATTTCTCTCACTTTCTACCAATTTTTCTTTCTGTCAATACTTGGGTGTTCCGTGCACATAAGCAAACAAAGATGATTATAATTTCCTTTTTATAGACAGCAGCAGGCTGCTGTTTGAGAGACGAACGAAATATAAGGGAAAATTACATGACTGTTCACAACAAGACATTATTTCAGCTGACCGTGCTGTTCTGAAGCATAAGGGTTCAGACTAACTACTAATTTAACAGACACACCTTTCAATAGTTTCATTTTGCATGACATGACTGATGCACATAATAATTAGTCTGACAAAGTGCACTTGATCTTACTGTAATCAATTCGTTATTCCAATGAGAATTTCGGCTTTGGTTACTAAGTCTTCTTATTTTTTTAACCACTTAATTCCAACCACCTGTCATAAAAAGATTTTTATGATTCAATCAATTCCCACGGTATACCAATCTAATATTACTTGTTAAACTTGGATTGTGAATTTAGTTTGAGTTTATGATAAACTGTAGTGACTTGAAGGATCTTAAGTTAATAAAATATAGAAATATTTAAAATTATTAGGCTGTTTAGAATTTTTAGCAATTTCTAGCAACATCTAAATCTGTTAATTCCAAAGACTAGTACCTGACATACAAAGGGAAGGAGTGGGAACTCATTTAAAAAAAAAAAAAGTTAATTTTAGAAGTCGTGGTTTACTGTGAATTTATAACAGCTAAGGGGCGTTGTTAGGCACAATGCGAACCCTTAGCTGTTATAAATTCACTGTAAAGCACAGCTTAACAGGTCCGCTTTTATAAAACGGTTATTCCATATACGTAGTACGCTTTCACAAAATAAAACAGAGCAAATAAATGTGACTAGATAAAAAAGATCGTCAAGACAAACTTTGAAGCTGGCTTGAGAAAGCCTGACCAGAAAGTTTGAAAAAGTTTGAAAAGTTTGAAAACGTTTTAAATGTTTGAAAAGATTTTAAAAGTTTTAAAAGTTTGATGGTTTTCAGACTGAAATAGATTGAAATTTAAAGTACTTTTAAAGCTTAAAGCTTGAATGTTTTGAAGGCTAATTTGTCAGTTAGATAGATAGATAGATAGATAGATGGTAGATGGTAGATAGAGATAGATAGCATATTAGCATGTTGCTAGCTTAATTAACATGTTACTAGCATACTGCTAGTATGATTAGGAAGTTATTAGCATGTTACTAGCATGATTAGCATGTTACTAATGTGTTGTTAGCATGATTAGCACATTGTTAGCATGTTTCTAGCATGATTAGTAAATTACTAGCATGTTGCTAGCATGATTAGCAAGTTACTAGCATGTTGTTAACATGTTTTTAACATGATTAGTATGTTACTAATGTGTTGTTAGCATGATTAGCAAGTTACTAGCATGTTGCTAGCATGATTCTAGCGTGATTAGCATGTTAGCATGATTAACAAGTTACTAGAATGTTGCTAGCATGATTCTAGCGTGATTAGCATGTTACTAGCATGTTTCTAGCATAATTAGCATATTACTAGCACGTTAACATGATTAGCAAATTAGATTCAATGAGTTCAAATAGATTAGAAATGGTACATAGAAGGGAAGCTTGACTGAGGGAATCACAAGGGATTCTGGGAGTTTTGACAGTTGGAGTTTGAATAGTCTTGGCTCATTTGAACATTCTGTCTGTGGGATTTTTCATAGTTTTAATCATCATTTTTAGGAAAACTGTGTGAAAAAAGTCTGATCAGTTAGAAAAGATACAGCACACTCGGTCAGATCAGTCTGAGGATCTGGGTTTGGAGTTTGTAGAGTTAAAGCTCTAGGAGGAGATACACTCAGAAATTTTAGTCTCAGAAAAATAATAATAATAAGTTTAAACTGCATTTCAGTAAGTTGGCTTTCTCAAGCCAAATTAATGTTATTAATAAAAACATTATTATAAAACATATAGTTCCTTGATTCTGATTGGTTAAGCTGCATTTAAAGCTGTTGTAAATTACTCTACAAACTCTACAACACCTTTGTTTACTTTGTGTTGCTTGGCAACCACTCTGTTGCAACCAAAGACTATAGTATACCCAAGACGTGTCACTCGTATAGTTTTGAATGGGGAAAAATGCAACGCTCATCATGGCTGCGAAGCCCCGCCCTCGGAACAAACAAGCCAATCGCTAATCGGTAAAGTCAGCGCGTCACAGAAGCTGTTGTTAGAAGTTGCTATAGAAACAGCTAGTGTTCTGAGACGTGCGCTCAATCCCTTTAAGGCAAGTCATTTCACTCGGTTTCTTTGAAACGCCTCTTGGGCAGGCAAGAGCACCTCCTATCTCTTTGAATGGGAAAACATCAAATTCTCCAAATCTGTTCACCAAGCTCACGATTAAATTTCATATTTGAAATCACCAATTAAATCTGACAAGAACTGCCTCATAAATATTGCTCCCTATGCTCCAATAGGGTTTAAAAAAGCTTATTTTTCAGGTGAGATCAGCCAGTGCGCATGCGCAGTACTGAGCGGACATCTCAGATCGCTGACTGTTTCTATAGCAACCGCAACTTCTAACGACAGCTGCAGTGACGCGCTGACTTTACTAATCAACGATTGGCTCTTTCATTAAGAAGGTGGGGCTTCACGGCCATAATGAGCAACAGCATTGAACGCGGCTCAACCAATCAGAATCAAGGACCAGAACTTTCCGTTTTATAAAAACATATTCTTAAAACCAGAGTATTTTACTTACCCCAATGGCAGATAATTTTACTTATTTTAAGCAAACTGCACTTAATTAATTTTTTTTTTTTTCCTCCCCTGGAAACAAGACTAAATATCTTATGTCATTTTGCTAATTTAGTAAATGCATCTTAATTTAAGAATTTTTAGATACTTTGACTAGAAACAAGACAAAAATACTAAATCAGATAGATAACCCTTTTTTGCGGTGAAGAAACTCAGTAATTTCTTGGAGTACCATATACAACGGGATATTCATACGCTCTCATATAAACATCAACGTACAATGGTCCCACTACAATATGTTTTTGTGAGGTTTCAGCTCTGTTGCTGCTATTTTGTTAAGCATGGGGTCTGTGTTTCCACAGAGGGGACTCTGAACGTCTGCCACACTTTAGATGTTTACAGGAGAGAAATACTTGGGTGTGATAAAGTTACAGGTTATATGTGGGGGGTTGTGTGTCATTGTGTGTCATGTTGCAGAAATCCATCTCTTTTCCTCTCTCTACCCCTCGCTAATCATCTGTCTATTTTTCTCTCCGTTCCTGTCGTGCCGTGAGCTCTGCATGGATGTGTTTTGCGCGTCCATGAGGTCAACATTTCCACCAACAGATGCTTGGATCAAGGGTGTGATGTTATCAAAATAAAAGGCTCTAAACAGTTGGCAGCGGGCCTGTGACATGCGTGTCTATTAGTCTTATTACCATCTGGATTTCTGTATTCTGTTTCTAGGGGCACTGAAGGTCCAGGCACCGTCAACCTGTTTACGTGCCCAGATGACGAATAAAAACAAGTCATCTCGGCTCATGAGCTTAGCTGACATACATTTCTTATTGGGGAACCTGCTAGTTTGCCATGTTACAAGCTATGTGTATTTTAAAGCACAGTGATTAAGCTAAACTTAAATGCTTATTTGCAGTATGTGGATAGATATGCCACAAGCTAATAATAAGAGTAGCAACACTTACGTTATATAACCAGTGGTATAAAAAAATCATTACATTTGCAATTCCATTTGCTAATGCAAGGGGTTTAGAAATTAACACAACGTTAGCAGAATGCTTTCCATATGGGCCTACCAAAACATAGTAACAACCTTACAAATATTTACCACAGAGACTATAACATCTACCAAAATAACACAGATGCAATATTCTATGAATAAAACTGTGGTGACTCATTATTAAAAATTGAGGTATTAGTAGCTACTGTTATCCAAAATAGAAATTAATCAAAATGACATGGTGCATGCAGATCTAATATTAATTGTTTTTTTTGTTTTTTTTGACATAAACTATACATTTTTAAAGGGGCAGGGGTTGCCACGACCCAGTCTTTCAACATTTCCCCTTGTTTGGAACGACATGAGGGTGAGTAAGCATTTTGTGTGGTTGTGTTATGCATTGACATCAGAAATAGGTTGCCCTTTCAGGACCCTGATGATGACATCGGTGAATCATTCATTTGCAGAGGCTGCATCAGTTTGGTCTGTACCGGCCTGCACCAGCCCCTCGTTACAATTTTGACTGCTGTGGGTGATCTTGTCTAAATCATTAGGGATCAGAGAACACAAAGCTTTCAGCAGTGAATGAATCTTTAACTCCAAAGACGTGGAGTATAAGTGCACGTATACGTGTGTCTCCCCTTCTCAGAAAAAAAGGTCATAATAACATCCCATACTCGAATACGCTGATAGCCTCAAGGTCATAAGGATTAGAGTTGATGTTTTAGTCTTAAAGTGTTTGAGTCTATCTTTCAAAGCATGCCGCTGCTGCTGATAATGAATGACACATCACAGGTTTGGATGAGCACAGACTTTGACTGATTGATAGGTCCCCAGGAAACAGAGAGAACTTCTTCGAATGTAAGTGTTTTGGCATATTTTTAAGGAGGTCAAAGGATGAGTAAAGGATTACAAGCTCTAACGTTTTACTTCTCATCAACTAGAACAAAGGTCACACACACACACACACACAGAGTTCACTTCATTTCAATATGCTCAGATTTGCATGATGCATGTCGCAGACCGGCATTGTGCTTTCACACCAACAGAATAATTATTTTCTTTAGTGAGACCATTAAGAACTTTTGGGTCACATGTCTTGGTTCAGATGTCTTTGTGAATGGCAAATAACAGATCAACTGAAAGAAAAGCTGTGTACATTTCCTGTTGTACATTTTTAAAACAATATTAATTTAAACGAATCAACATCAAATAGGCCATTTGCCTGCCATTCATTAAGCTTTTTAGTTTAGCTTTTGCTGAAAAAGTGCAGAAGCTTTCTCAAAGCAGCAAGCTCCAATCCGATTGGCTGGCTTTACTTAGTTTCTTAAAGGAGTAGTTCACTTCCAGAAGAAAAATTTGCAGATGTACTCATCCCCTTGTCATCCAAGATGTTCATGTCTTTCTTTCTTCAGTCATAAAGAAATTATGTTTTTCTCTCCATATAATGGACTTCTATGGTGCCCCCAAGTTTGAACTTCCAAAATACAGTTTAAATGCAGCTTCAAAGGGCTCTAAACAATCCCAGCTGAGGAAGAAGGGTTTTATTTAGTGAAACGATCAGTTATTTTCTAAAACAATTTAAAATGTATATACTTTTTAACCTCAAATGCTCGTCTTGTCTAGCTCTTTGTGAACTCAGTGTATTCCGGTGCAATACAGTTAGGGTATGTCGAAAAACTCCCATCTCGTTTCCTTCCCCAACTTCAAAATCGTCCTACATCACTGCAGAAGTACCAACCCAGTTTTTACAAAATGAACATGCAAAGAAGGTCAAACACCCTTTACAAAAAATGTAAAACAGCAATGTAGGACGAAGTTGGAGGAGAAAATGAGATGGGAGTTTTTCGACAGACCCTGATCACACAGAGCTAGACAAGACGAGTGTTTGAGGTTAAAAAGTATATGAATTGTAAATTGTTTTAGAAAACGACCGATCGTTTCACTAGATAAGACCCTTCTTCCTCAGCTGGGATCGTTTAGAGCCCTTTGAATCTGCATTTAAACTGCATTTTGGAAGTTCAAACTCACGGGCACCATTTAAGTCCACTGTATGGACAGAAATCCTGTAATGTTTTCCTCAAAAAACATAATTTCTTAACGACCGAAGAAGGAAAGACACAAACATCTTGGATGACAAGGGGGTGAGTAAATTATGGACTTCTCCTTTAAGATGTAAAAGTTTAACCCTCTATGGTATGCATTATGTTCTAACCATTAAATATTTTTTTCCGTTTTTATTACATGAAATAGCTTCAATTATACAAATTAAACATTTTTTTTTTTATTTAAATTCTATTTTAATTATATTAAATTATGATTTTCTTTTCAATTAAAATGCACATTTCTTTTAGAAATTGATGCATCCAGTCTTAATTTCTATCAAAATCTGCCACACACACATACAAACACACACACACACACACACACATGCACACACACACACTCATTGTTACGGTCACTGAAGGCTAACTCATCCTCATTGTCATCACATGGAAGAGCCAACTCTGGACTCTTCCTATCGCCCTTTCCCTGAAATATTGCTATATTAATTTTCTGAAAGGAATAAATAATTTCCTTATTCATACATAAATACAACTGCTCTTCAATTAACACTTCAAATAAATATATAACTGCAATCATATTATGGATGTTACTATTTATAAAAAATCCCAGTGGGGAAATACATTACTTCAATTCCACTGTGGTACAGTGTTGCCATATGGCAACACTGATATATTTCAATTTACAGAAAAACTATGTTAGACAATGTTGAATAAAAATCTGTCATTTACTAACCAACGATGATGCACAAAAAAAACCTCACTTGAGAAGAAATGTTCAGAAATAAGGTTTACAGAGCAATTTCTGGAGCACTTCAACAGGTGTTCTCCATGTTGGGGTGACAGTGAAAAAAAAGTGTTTTGGAGGAACATTCAGATGTCATGTGGCTTAAAAACAGCACGTCACTGACTACCCTAGGGCTGTTTTTTTCTTTCAGAATAACAAGGAAATAAGTAGAAATTAATTTTGCTAAATGGCAACTCCGTACCATAGAGGGTTAAATTAGTCCAGTGGGAAACAGGAATTTTAAAGTTGTGATAAAACAGACATAGTGACAGTTCCTTTGTTCTGTATTGTAGACTTGGTTCTTTGCATTGGATTTTGTGATGTAGACACTGCCAAAGTCCTTTTCAAGGATTGTCAATTCTCTCACCAGGCATATTTGCGAATGCAGCTGCAATGACACAATAACTTAGGCACTTAACAAAGACATGCATTATATTTCGCTTTGTTCTCAGAGTTTTATTTGAACATTTAAAAAAAAAAGCTGTGGACATTTGACATATCAGTCAGACAGACTTTTCATTTCTAAGGGAATGTTTCTTCACCAGAATCCAAAGTGGACAAGATTCTCATGTTGACATTCTAAAGCCTGACTTCGCAAGAATCAAGGATGATTGTGTAAGGGCAGTTTGGGTCAGGGATTAGCTGTCTGAGCCTATAATATTGACGGTGACACTCTAGTAAGGACAGGTCTGAGGTCAGAGGTAGACGGCTCTTTCAGTTCAGATAGGAACTGGGGCCAGTGAATTGTGTGAAGTACTTGTTGGCTGCATACTGGGTTATGTGATGTAACACTGTTCTACTGTCTGTCTTGCCTGGGGACAGACATCGCTGTCACAACATGTCCTTGTGTGCGTTAGACTGCAGTCGAGTGCAGTTTGGGATACAACAGAATCTGGGTTTTCTGTGATGTAACTGGATTTGCACTCGCCAACCATGCAATTTATAAACAGGAATTAAGCAAGGGGACCAATAGAGGTAGCCCGTCCAGCTCCTTTAGCCTTTGGACAATCCCCTTTCAGAAAGAGAACGCTTGGCAGTCATGCCCGGGGAGGCTTTATCTTCTTCTGTTCCATTTGGATGCCTGATTTGCTTGTTTGTTGTGAGTGTTCACCATTCCAGACAGCAGTGCCATGTGATGCTGACACACCACGAGCTAGCAGCACATGCTCTTATGAACCAACACTGCTTTATTGCTGTAATCATTTTAATTTAACCTTGGTGTGTTTTCAGTGTGACAAATGAGAACTGTCTAGTGTTTTAGATGTTTTTCCTTTTGTGTTTTAATAATTTGATTTGGTCTAGCTGCTGTTTCATTCTGGGGTTTGGACACTTTAAAGTCAACTCTATAGATTGTATTCAGTTGAGCATATGTCAGTTGAGTTTTTGCGGTGTGTTCTGCACTAGTCGGACCCCGTTGTTGACTTTTTGACCAATTAAGCATGTTGAATTAGCATTGGGCAGTGGGTGAGAGAGACCACTCTGACTGGCTGATTATCTTAACAAATGAGAAGCATGTGAAGAAAAAACAAAAGCGATGAAAAAGGCCACAAACAGATGGCTCTTTTATTTTTACATCTTCATCTTACCTGAGAATTCCAATACGCAAATATGTTTATAATGACATGGCTATCTGGAATGAAGAAGGGGAACACCAACTGATCAACATGGTTCAAAATAGCAAGCAAGTGCTGCTTTGTTTATAGTTTGTATATCTGCAGTTCTAGTTTCCGTTTCTCTTATTGAATGACAAATGTAGACTACTGCCACCAGCTGTTATAGACAGTGATATAGGCTCTCAGAACGTATGTGTTGGTTGGTCATTGACCACTGGTTATAGTGTTTGTGGTGTGTTCAGGTGCAGCATTTAGGCAACATGAAGCCAAGAACACAGTTGACTTTTATTGCCTTTATAATGTTGGTTTGGTGGGTCACAGGCTTAAAGGAACACTTTTTTAAAAAATAGGCTCATTGTCCAACTCCCCTAAAGTAAAACAGTTGAGTTTTACCGTTTTCAAATCCATTCAGCCGATCTCCGGGTCTGGCGGCAGCACTTTGGCATAGCTTAGCATAGATCATTGAATCTGATTAGACCGATAGCATCTCGCTCAAAAATGACCAAAGAGTTTCAGTATTTAAAACTATTTAAAACTTGACTCTTCTGTAGTTACATTGTGTACTAAGACTGACAGAAAAAGAAAAGCTGCAATTTTCTAGGCTGATATGGCTAGGAACTATACTCTTATTCCGGCATAATAATCAAGGAACTTTGCTGCTGTACCACGGGTGCAGCAGGCGCAATGATATTACGCAGCGCCTGAAAGTGACCGGCACTAAGTTTGTGTAGACGCAGAGTTGCAAGTCCTGAAAGTTGATAAAGAGAACCCAATCAAACAAATGAGACAAAAAATATACTTTGTCATTTATTTACCGAGAAACATGATCCAGTGTTAAATATTAGAAAGTTGCTAAAAGTATGTGAATCTTTGCTTTCAGTATCTGTTGAAGCAATAACTGCAGGTAACATATTTTGTAACTGCTGATCAGTCCTGCACAACGACTTGTAGGAATTTTAGCATATTCTTCAGTACAGAAACACTTGAACCCTTCGATATTGGGGGGTTTCCTCCTATGAACTGCTTACTTCAGGTCCTTCCACAACATTTCAATTGGATTAAGGTCTGGATTTTGACTCAAGCATTCCAAATCGTTAACCCTGTTCTTCTTTAACCATTTTTTGGTATAATAACTTGTGTGCTTGTGGTCGTTGTCTTGCTGCTTGACACTTTCTTCAAGATTCAGTTCTCGGACAGATGTCCTGATATTTTCCTTTAGAATTTGCTGGAATAATTCAGAATTTATTGTTCAATTAAGTCATTCTGGCCAAGCTGCAGCAAAGCAGGCCCAAACCATGATACTACCACCACCATGTTTCACAGATAGAATAAGGTTCTTACACTGGAATAAAGTGTTTTTCTTTTTGAAAACATAACACTTCTCATTTAAACCAAAAAAGTTTTATTTTGGTCTGATCCATCCACAAAACATTTCTCCAATAGCCCTCTGACTTGTCCACGTGATCTTTAGCAAACTGCAGACCGACAGCAGTTTTTTTTTGGGAGAATTGTGGCTTTCTCCTTGCAACTCTGCCATTTATACTATGGTTGTTCAGTGTTCTCCTGATGATGGACTTATGAACATTAATATTAACCAATGTGAGAAATGGCCTTTATATGCTTAAAAGTTACCCTGAGGTTCTTTGCAACCTTGCAGACTATTACAAGTCTTGCACTGGTGTGATCTTCGTTGGTCGACCACTCCTAGGGAGGTTAATAGAGCTCTTGAATTTCCTCCATTTGTAAACAATCTGTCTGACTGTGGATTTGTGGAGTCCAATTCTTTAGAGATGGTTTTGTAAACTTTTCTAGCATGAGCAACAACAACTCTTTATTTGAGGTTCTTAGAGATCTGCTTTGTTCATGCCATGATTTACTTCCACAAACATGATCAGACTTTGATAGATTCCTGTTCTTTAATTAAAACAGGGCATACACTGGCACCTGATAGGCATCCTATTGTTTGATAACTCATCTGAACAAATGGACTCTAATTTCATCTTAAAATTAACTGCTGATCCTAGAGATTCACATACTTTTGCAACTCACAAATATTTAACACTGGACCTTTTTTCTTAGTACATAAATGATAAACTATATATTTTCATCTCATTTGTTTGATTGGGTTCTCTTTGTCAACTTTCAGGACTTGTGTGAAAATCTGATTAAATTTATGGTCATATTTATGCAGAAATATAGAAATTTTTAAAGGGTTTACAAACTTTTAAGCAACACTATACATACTTTTGCAGAATTCTGAATGCAGACTCTCTGTTGGGTGTTTGCCCCATTTAGTGAACTCCTGGTAAGTTAGTAGACCTCAAATCCACTGAGCATGATGTGTTCTAGAACCGATTTAATTATTTAAACCAGATTATTTATTTTAACTTGATTATTATTTTTAACAGCCTTGCCTGTGTTTCTCTTTTCCTTTGTCACTGGTGTTTATACTGAGGTAGTTTTGAGTGGGCTCCACAGACATTTGGTCTAATTTTAAGTAGCTCTTTTTCAGAATATGATTATTTACTCTTTCTGGTGTTAAATGTCAGAGGGTGCGAAGGAAGTCTAGATGCTCCTGTAAACCTTCTGTTGTGGGCGACAGCGGCACCAGATCATCTGCAAACAGACGGAGATATTTGACTTCAGTGTCTGGTAGAGCAAGAGCAGGTGCTGCAGGCTGTTCCAGAGCCCTCATTAGTTCATTGATGTGCATATTGAACTCGAGCCATAGCCTTGTCTCACTCCATGACTCTGAGAAAGGAAATCTTTCTGTTTGTCACCAATTTAACTGCAAATTTGTTGTTTGTGTACATTGATTTGAACATGTCATATGGTTCTCCTTTAATGCTGCAGTCAACTGAAGAAAAAGTTCTTCATGCCAAATTGTCAAAAGATTTTTTGAAGTCAACAAAGCATGACTGGATTATACTTGTTTTGGTTGATTTGCTTGTCAATTAGGGTATGAAGAGAGAGCAGACCATCTGATATGCAACAGTTTGACAATTACTCAGGACATTTTTTAAGAGTGAGAAAGTGGGGGAGTCTGCTGTTGACGCAACACAACGTTGCGAAAAAGTTTACCTTGGTTAGTGTTTACACATAGGCAATACCACGATCAGTGCTGTGGTTGGATTTGTCTCCGCTGTTATGAACTGCAATGAGGCCCTGGTTCCAGATGTTGGGAAATACACTTGCAAATTTTAGAATGGCCAATTTAAAAGTGTAGTCTGTTTGTTTGAACATTTCATTTAGGATGCTATCAATACCACATGCTTTTTGGGATTTTATGATTAGTGTTTTGTCTTGTAATTTAGCCAGATTAATAGGAAAATCTGGGTTATAGTAGTCTTTGATAGGTGACTCCAAAAGATGAAGTTTGTTGTACTAATACGGGTAAGAGTGTGATATTGTGTTTATACAACAGTAAGAAATGCTTCTTTCCCTCGCAGACTTAAATCTCAACTTGACAGTTAAACAGCTGAGCCCAAGCCTCCGTTACTAATTTGAAAACGTCACTTTAGTAACGAAGGAAGGTTGAGTTGCTTCACTGAAAGCTTATTGTATTACTGCATTAAAACTATGTAGAGTATTATGAGAAAGAGATGGACTGGGTGAGTGAGATTACCTGCATCTGATACAGCATTCATTCTTCAGATCAATCTCATTATCACAATAAAACATTAGTTTGAATGTCTGCTGAGGAAAGCGATATCTTAGTCGTACTATCCTTTCATCTGTTAAGGGTGATTTCCAATGACAGTGCTGCTCAGTGCATTTATTGGCTGCGTCAAACTGTTGTTGAAAGTAAATATAACTTCCTTGTTTACAACAGCATTCAGTCTCTTTCAATATAAGAGACTTTACTGGTGACTCACTTTTAAAAACAGTCTCTAATATCGGAACACTTAAACAAAAATCAACCTAACACACCCCCTCTTTCCCAATTCATTGAAGCATTGAAGTTACAAATATAACGTGATGAGATTTTGTCCTCAGCCAAAACTATTTGCACTGGGACAAATAATAGATTAATGAGAGCAAAGACTGTGTGTTATATTTACCCAAAACAAATGATATCTCATGGTTAACCACTACAGAGTCATCAGAGCCAGTGGTAAATTCCAGAAGATAATCATTACCTCCTAATAAAATGGCTTTACCTGACTGCAGAGTGCTAGAAATCAGCCAAGTACATCCAAATGTTGTTTATGGTCTGAGACAGAACACATAATTAATTTGGTAAATGTATTTTGTCTTTTGTAAAAGATACAAATGGAAGATTTTCCTGTGTTGTTTTTATACAGAAGTAGTGTTTGAGTTTCAAGAGCAGTCTCTCTGTTTGAGCTCGAAACCTCTACGTAAGTGTGTGTCTATATGTAAATGTGATGCTTGCAACATTGCCGTGGTAACCGCACCAAAGCGCCTGTTGGTGGGCCGGTTACATAATTCTCTCTCTTTATCACGGGCAGGACAGCATTGCTCTTTTACCCAGTGTCCATGGTCTGTCCTTCATCTTTTAGAACCGTTTTACTGCCAATACAATCACACTGCAGGGAAACAAACTCTAGTAATACTGATTATCTAGAGTGGTTTGCTGGCAGAGGACTTGGATGAATATTGCTCAGCTGTTTCTGAAACCAAGATTTCAGTGTTTGTGTGCCATAAAAAAATATTTAGTCTAACTTAAAATCAAGAATATCTCATGAGGTACGAAAAAGAGCAGCTTATGAATAGGACAAATGTCCTCTGGGAAGTCTCAATTGGTAATCTTATTTCAGTTTAACCTAGTCTATTCTTAACATGTCCATTAGTTATTCACAAACAAAACGTTTCACTTAGCTAATGCGTAACATTGCCTTAGGTGCTGTTAGAACAGTGCAGACTGGAATGAACCCAGTGGGCAGTGCAGTAAACACTGCCGCCACGTCTGTCTGCCATCCATTAAAGGAATGTTTTACTGCCCTGAACAATATGTGACTGGGTCATAGCCTGGTATTTAGAGCCATCTATGGAGTCCCTGGTGTGTATCAATACATTGTATGGATTTGGATTCTTTACGCCACATTGCCCAGGACAGATGGGAACAAGCAAAGTAGTAATAGATTAAACCAATAAGCGACGTGTGGAAATGGGCCTAGAACAGTGTGTTCGTTCTTTTGTAAATGTCTTTTATGCTTTAATGCGAAACAAAACGTGCATATGTGTTCAGAGTCACCGTTGTTGGGATGAGCAGCTTGAACCTAGTAAATCTGGCAGCTATTTAATATTTTAGGCTCATGGAATGTTTTTAAGACGTATCATGAAAATCTGACTTTTTCCATGTTTAAGTGTTGTAATCTGGCCCCCGGTGTATCTACCAACACAGAAAATGTGAAAAAGGACAACCCAGTAACTTTGTTTTGATTTTCTGCAAGCATTTGAAAAAATGATTTTTGTTTTCGCAACAATGATGTAGAAGTTCTAACACCATGGTGAAAGTTTGAGCAAAGCATTCTGACTATTCTGTCGGAACAGAACACCATTTAGAGTCCCAGCCTCAGAGGAGACAAGAGAGCAGTGGATTTATTGATTATTTACTGTATATTATGCTGCTGCCATACAGATCTAATATAAACATGCCATTTCTTTCCCAGCTGTTTACCTTCATAGACATACCTGACCATTTTTATTTTTAACTCCTGTGTGAAGTTTTTAACATAAACTTAACATAAACTTGTATATTTGACAGTTTAAGCGCAATAAGACGTGAAAGACAACTTAGTTTAGTACTCACATGCAGCCACTTTTCGTGTGTGTGCTTCCCACGTGTGCGCTCAGAAAACTCTATATCAGAAGTTTAAACTGATATGGCTTTAAAAAGCATGATTTCAGTGTGATTATAATCAAAATCAAACAGATGTTTTTAGCAGAGTATCTGAGGTATGAGCTGAAAAGGCACAGCTCTATTTTGGAAAATAAAGGATAAACTTGATTTGTCCCCAAAAGGAAATTTATCTTGGACAAAATGCTACCATGTTGCTCTGAACAAACAGTAATAATAAATAAAGACAAATTAAATAAATTAATTAAGAACATGCATTAAAATACAGCAATGTATATACAGTATATAAAAAAGTAAAGTGCAAAACACAGTAAAGTGCTAATATGCTTTAAGTGGTTGTTCTTGGTAGAGTTCAACAGTTTTATCGAGACAGGAACAAATGAAAGTTTCAGTCTATTGGTTCAGTCTAAATGGGGGCGGGGAGCAGCAGCTCATTTGCACTTAAAGAGACATGCATGAAAACAGCTTGTTTCTGCTTCCACTCAAAATAGGTATTTTCAAAATGATATAATAAATGATCTTTGGGGTATTTTGAACTGAAACTTCACAGACACATTCTGGGGACACCTGAGACCTATATTAGAGAGGTATAATAGGTCTCCTTTAAACATCTAGGTCAGAGAGGGCTAGGTTATGGTCAGGTTTATTTTAGTTTCATGTAGTCTTAGTGTAAGATTATTAAATTTCTGTTCCAAATCCAGCACTGGGCTTTATAAAACGCACCCATTTCCATGCTCTCTACTCTAAACTGCTCCAATCAAAATATATTCAAAATGTATAACAGTTTCAAGTATTTAAGTACTACTGGCTACAGCCTCCACTGACTGATGAAGTTCAGCCCTAGATTTACCTAGGAAACTGTAGATGGAGCAGCTGATAGGTCCTTTACATGAAATCTTCTAGCAATTTCATCATTTACTCCATGTCACAATCTGACTGGCCTCTTCTGACTCTCCAGTGAGATTTTTTTTTTTTTTCAAAATTTAAATAGTCTTTTTCAATGTTCGTTGTATGTCAGTCCTGCAGTGTGATATCAAGGCGTGAAACCCTCCACCTCCTCCAGCTCCACCTGTCTAGATCTGCTCAGGGATTTATGCATGCCTATTCATGCAGCAGCAGCAGCATATCCTAAACGCTCATAGCAACATGTCTATGTATTTATTTGCAGTACCAAGTCCATACTTGCTCTGTAGCAGCAGCAATAGCATATCTAGTTGAAAACCAAATGAATTAATATATGCATATTCCTTTCCGATAAAGGTATACTCCTTTATGAACCACATTAAACCAAGTGGCATCATGCTCTACAGGCTGTTCTCACTCTACTCAGTTTCTCTGCTGCTGTACTCTAAGTCCATTACATCTGTCATATCTTACATTGAGTACATCCCAGATGCTGCAGTCACACTTGTATTTAGCCTGTAGAAGTTCTCTGATGTCATGTGTCTAAACCAGTAAACTGTCTGAACAGCTGACTCACAAATCAGATATGGCTATATGCATTTGCTTTATATGAATCAGCTTTGCACTCATTACACTACATGACTTAAGCCCCGACTTGTAGTTGGGGTGAGCCATATGCCACAAGTCAAATTCACTCATCTCAACTCCAGGCCTCGTCCATAGAATCCACTCGCGCTGACTCACACAAGACTGCATCCAAATGCACTTTTGGCTTGTTTTTTCATGACTCGCAACAAAAAAGGCACAGCAACTATTACCATCGCAAGCTTTCACATAACACAATGTTATATAAAAAACAAGACTTTAAAAATGGCTGTTTAATTATAAAATAAAATAGAACACATGTGCTAAATCTCTTTAACATGCATGTTAGTATCAGGTGTAAATGGCCATCTGTTTCAACTGAGCACTCGTAATGATTATGCAAAAGTCCTTGTTTATTCAGTGATTTGATGCAGCACTTCAGTAGTGTTTCAGTTCAGCATGTGTTGTGTAATCTCAGCTACCTGCAGAGAGTACCTATCCCGGTAATTGCCATTTACGTCATGTGTGCAATAAATAGTAAAAAAGCACTTAGACAGGAAAGTGTAAAAGAAAGAAAGCTCGAAACGACTGAACTTTGACCAGCTTTGGAAATGCAGGCTCTCTTGGAGTGGGCTGAGATTTCACAGCATGTGTCTGAATATGTGTGTGTCATGTGCCTGCTGTGCTTGGTTGTTTTCTCACTTTCAGCCTTTTGGGGTGCAGAAACCTCAAATAATTATTAGAAATCATTTCCCTCTCTCTTGCACTGTCATTTTCCCCTTATTTCATCTCCGTGACTCAATGATAGAGTCACCCATCCTTCTGGATATTCTCTTTCACATAACAAACAAGTTCACTAGGTCATTTGCTTTGTTTTGTTTTCTGCTTATTTCATTTTACTTCATGTGGTGATAGAAACATACCAGTGTTGCAGTTCACATGCTTGTGACAGAGCCTGTTAAAATGTTTTCCTAGAAGCATCGACATGTCTAGGCCAAATAGTATTCCACTGATTGACATGTTGACACAATGATGTCTCTCTCAATCCATCTGTAATCTTATAGTCTACCTCGTGTTTGTCAGGCACAAGGGAAAATTTGCTGTAGTGATATCTATTCACAAACCACTAAAACATCTATGTTAACCGGTAACATTTTAACCTTAATGTTCTAGAGGAGTCTGTAAAACTTTATTTATGTTTGGATGTTATAAAGTGTTTGAATGGCACTGTCTCAGAGTAGAATTGGACAAACGTTTTAGTATGTAATATTGTTACTATGTTTACTGTTTACATCACAGTGATGGTTATTTTTAGAAGCAGGATTTGGCGTATATCTCCATGCTTCATTTTTTCTAAAAATCTTTCATATGATTCACATATAAATTCATATTAAACCACCATCTCGTAAACCAGTCACATTTTATCACAAGATTGTGTTGGAATTTTATATAAACCTTGGGAATAACCGCTTAGATCAGCCGTTTCCATGGTGGGTCAGGTTTGTTTGGTGCTGATTTAACTAGTGAACCAGCTTAGCTGTTCATATAACGAAATGTAGTTGCTGAAAGCAGTCAAGCAAGGAAGTCATTCTCCTTTATCCAGCCAAGAAGCCTGCTTGAATGTGTTGTGTACAGGCAAAATGTGAATGCCATTCTCTTTCATTCTCCAACTTGATTAATGAAAAATGCATTTGTGTGGGACGGTGAATTACTTCTTGTCTGATTTGAATATGACTAGCTTAAACTTACAGCAATCCTGATTACTGTACTAGATTACACACTCCTGACATAAACTGCATCTCTCTCTCTTGCTCTTGGCTATGGGGCCTGTGCCATTACTGTCATAAATGAACTGATCAATAATGGGTCAACAGGACATGGAACGTAATCTATTTTCAGCTGCTCATGAATTAGACTTCATCCTGCTCTTGTCATGTTCATCAGCTGAGCTACAGAAACCTGAACCCATGTAACCATGATAGAAACCTCTCAATAATGGATTAAAATGATCATAAATATATCTTACTGACCGTTAAACTGTATTTTTCACATTTCATAGCCATTAATACTTTTGTTGTTTTTAAAGGGGTCTTCAGATGCCCATTTTCCACAAGTTGATATGATTCTTTAGGGTCTTGATGAAAAGTCTCTAATATACTTTGATTAAAAATTTTCAATGGTTTTGTAAAACAACACCCTTTTTACCTTGCCAAAATCAGCTCTGCAAAAATCATCTCATTCTAAGGGGTTGTTCCTTTAAATGCAAATGAGCTCTGCTCACCCCGCCCCTCTCTTCTCTCTGTGGAATGACGATCTTGTTTACATTAGCGCATTTAGCCGCTAAACTTCCTAACTACCACGTTATAAGGAAAGGCGATCGCAAAGATTCATAAAAAACGCTTATACTCACTTCTGCTGTAAGTGAAGCTGGATCATGAATGATTCGCGTGAACATAGACGGATATATGTAGATCAGGAGGCACATTCCCTTCACAAACAAACGTAATCTACTGCATCTTCAGCGGCTCAGATGTCGGGAGTAAATGACAACCACTTTGTTTAATATTACATCCAGCAACACAACACCTCAATCGCTCAGTCTGAGATATTCTTGTCTAACTTACATCCCTGCTTCAGCATCAAAACAAGGAAAGTTACTGGACTGTGACAGCTGGTCTGAGGTAAGAGCTCATGTCAATCAACTATTGTGGGAGCAGCATCTGTCGGTGTGATGCCACAACCACAGGCATCGATTTGAAAAAGGGGATATTATTTTTACAGATTAATTAAAAACCACTGCATAGATTTTTATCATTATAGGGTAGATTTGTACATACACTGCCAACACACATTAATGTATAAAACAACATGAAAAAGTGAAGTTTGCATCCGATGACCCCTTTAAAAGAAGTCTCTTATGCTCACCAAGGCTGCATTTATATGAACAAAAACACAGTAAAAACAATACTATTGTAAAATAGTATTACAGCGTCATTACTCCAGCCACAATAGAAATATTTATTTATCTTTAACAAAAATGTTTTGTAATAATATAAAAGTGCATAATGCCACTTTTAAGTAATTTGATGTGACCAAATAAAAGTAGTATTTTTTAAACAAACAAACAAAAACTATTAACTACAAATGTTTGTATGTAATAATGAATTAATTAATAACAGTATCTGTTTTCCCTGATATTTCCTTTGCTTAAAAGTTGTCATCATACACTGCTCACTATGTAACGCCAAGAGTTCATTACTGATTTGTACAATGTTCCTAAAAAGTTATTAGCCCGCTTTTATTTTTCCTTCTTTATTTGTCAAAGCATTTTTTTCCCTTGGATGTAATGCTTGCCGAATGTTATTTTTGAACCCATGCATCCAACGTATGAATGCAATTGAAGTCGAATGAAATTGTTTTCCTACGTGTTTAACGTGAAACTGAAGGTATAAGCTGGTTGTATCACTCCAGATGATCTGAGGTTGATTGTTTTATATGTGATGTAACAGTGTATACAGATGCTGTTCTAGCTCTCATATGAAACTGTTTATGTAATAACCTAGAATAACATTTCCCCTGATTTACACAGATTGTAATCATTCAAAGAAATGGCCAGGACTGGGCCGTTTGGTGACCTCTATCAGAGGCTGTTTTCAGCAACAACACACTTTGAAAAAGTTGCATAACTCATCACTAAACTTTAGACTTCTGGGTGTGATGGCGTCATCTGAAGCACACTTCTAAGAAACTTTGAGGTAAAAGGCTGTTGCACCATTGTTTGGTCTGACTGATCGTTTTATATTGTTGCACAGCATGACGTCCAAAATGGTATTATGGGCATAATAACCTTCTGATTTTGCAATACAAGCATATTGTTATCCATAATGAAAGGTTAACACTTGTTGACAAAAATATTGCAAAGCTCTGGTCACAAGAGAGTGCAGCAAGAGCAGTTTTTTAATTCAGAGAGGGCTGTTTGGATATGTGGCACATTTTAAAATCTCTTGGGATCGCTCCTGTAGACTTTGGATGCATGACAGTATAAGAGAGGCAGAGAATCAAAGGACATCACTTAGTAGTTGCAGGTTGCTTTTTTAACATCTAAAGTTTATTCTCAGCATGACAGACAGGAACGTTGCAAAAATGTTGTAGGCTATGAGGTCTCAAAAAGATCAGAAGCCAGTTTGATGTCTTATGTGGTACCACCACACAGATTATTAAAACAGCCAAATATGTGTCTGGCTTCCGAGAAGAGGCTTGGAAGAGAAGGCCAAGCAGGCTGCAGATAATAAGACCCAGTCTAATGGGGTTAGTGATAGTCACAATGAGAAATTCAAAGAATGGATCGTCAGTTCTGGAAATGGAAATATGCAGAATTTCCCTCAACACTGCCTTGACAGTCCTGGGGGGTTTGAGAAGAAAAGTACCCTGAAGATAGTTCTTCATTGTTTTACAGATTTCAGCTAAAGTGAGGACGTGGGCAGACATCATTTTGGCATCGCTTGAAACAAACACATGATGTGCTGGCAGAAAAGATGATGAGTGTAACACATTCATAAGCTCCACTACATCTCTTAGTTGGTACTTGTGTTTATACATGTTAAACTTGAGTTTATGCTGTTTTATTGATTGATTGATTAGTATAGTTAGTTATTTATTTGCAGTGATGGGAATAGCGACATTATAAATAAACGGTGTTACTAACGGCGTTATTTTTTTCAGTAATGAATAAACAAATGCCGTTACCATTACTGACAATGAAATGCGGCGTTACTATGATTTATTATAACTTACTATTTATTTTTCACTTCATCTGAGCACAGCGTACCTGTATTTGGCGAACAGTAAACTCTAGTGTGAAGGCACGCGACTAGCCGTCGCTTTGTCTCACACACACACAAAGAAAGATACAGAGCGAGAGAGTCTTATATACCATGCAGAATTGATGCTCTACATATCAACAATATTCTTTGTTGTATTTTTCTGTCAAAACAACAGAGTTCCTATGGAATTCTTCTGCTTTTATGAACTGCCGGTTTCTCCGGTAGTAGGCGGAACTAATTCCAAACGTCAATCTCATTGGCTGGCACTCACCTATTATCGCCCCTGTTTTGATTTCAGCAAATCCATTTGAGCGAACGCAGACAACGTGATTAATATTCATGAACCCAGCAGCTCATTAACCCTTAGTGCATTTTATATTGTTATTAGTAGTAGAATTCATTGTAGTTTTGTTATCTTATCAGTATTTTGTTTTCCTTTTTTATAGAAACACTAAATGTCAAACAATATCTTAAGCACCACCGCCAGTTCTAAGATCAGTCAACAAATATGCATTCATACATGGCTATTTTAATTACTAAAGTTGTAATTACTGAAGTTTAATGCTAAATTATTATAATATCATATTATAATGCTTGACTGACTGATGCTAAGTGTAATTTCAGATATTAAAAAAAAAAACATAGATATTTAATATTAGTCTGGTGAATAAACACACACACACAAAAAAAAAATGCCAAGGTTGATAATATTTACAATTTTTTTTTTTTTAATTTGATAGGTGTCTCTCACATTAGTGTACAATGTTTTATAATAATAATTTATTCTATTTATTGTCCATTTAATTCATTTAACATATATAATATTGGGGGTATCCAAGTTATTTGACATATTTGAGCATTTTTTTTTTTAACACACTAGTCACTTTCCCTAGTAATTAGTTACTTTTATAATGATGTACAACTTACTATTTGTGAGAAGTAACTAGTAACTATAACTAATTAATTTTAAGTAAAAGTAAAAGTAACATGCCCAACAATGCTTATTTGTTGAGACTGATATATTTCTTATATTGTTTAAGGATAATTTAAAGATCCAAAATGTTCTGAAACGGAGAATATAAAGTCTGGTGGAATTCAAAAATATTTTCTTTAGTCTCCGGCTTTAAAACCACTGTGGTTTTAATTAGAACTTTTGTTTTTGATAGTGTTCTGTGTTTGGCAGCGTCCAGCTGACCTTATAAGCCTACTGTATCATTTTTGATACACAAGGCCTCTAAATTGTCAACATAATCGGAACTTTGTTAAAAAAAAAAAAAAAAATGGTTGTACACATGCATACATTTTGTCTGATTGATAGTTTTGTCTTTTCAGTAAGTCAACATATAATTCTAAAATTGCACCTTCATGTCATAGTACAGGTCTTTTTGGTGTGAAATCTTTACTGATTTTAATAAAGTAAATATAGATATTGTATATTAAAGCAATAAGCCCCATGAAGCTGTGGTTTACAGTAAATTTATAATAACGCACCTTAGCTGTTATAAATTCACTGTAAACCACAGCTTCTTGGGGCTTATTGCTTTAATAAAACGGTTATTCCATATACGTAGTATATGGAAATAAAGGAAATAACAGAGGAACATAGGAAATAAAGTGTAATGATATTCTTCTGCCAAACAATGTAGTTCCTCAGAAACGGTTGTGTTTGCAACAGCACAAACGTAAGCAAGGGTTTATGTTTGTAGAGTAATTTAGAACAGCTTAGAGCGTGGCTCAGCCAATCAGAATCAAGGACTGGAACTGTCCATTTTATAATATAGAGCTGGTTGCATAAAAGGTTTAGACTAGTCTTAAAAAGTTAGTCAGCTCATTTTTTTTTAAGACTGGTCATAATTTTTTTAATTCAGTTACAGAAAAATGTAAATTAGTCTAAGTTAAATCCAAAAAATAAGAATGATGACATTTTGGTTAACTGCTAGTTGGTCAGACTAGTAGTTAAGACACTGTCTTAAAGACGTAATACGCAAGTTTTCGTTGCTAGAGGTTGCATTTTCAAAACAATAACAGAGGCGAAGCTCGATGACGCAATGACGGAGCATGGAATGTTGGGAGATGTCGTTTTCACAAATCATGCTTACGGATGAGGTAATGTATTACTTTTTTATTAACTTACCTGTACATTTAATAACAGTATTTTATGTTATCGTAATGAATTATCTGCAAAGAACAAGAAATTTGATTCAATATTAGCCTTTTACAGATATGTGACTATTTGTCATGATTTGGCGGGTTAATGACGCACATTTTTATGTGTGTAAAACAGTCGTTCTAAAAGTAAATTTGAACGAAACCACCGTATTTGCTAATATGGCTAAATGTTTTTGTCCAGCACATACTGTATTTAATTACTTTATTACACATACTGTATTTAATTATTTTATTTAATTTTATTAAAAATAAAATAAAAAAAAAAATATATATATATACACACACACACACACACACACACACATATATATGTATATATATATATAATATAGGCCTATATATGGCGTGCCGTGCCATTTCTCTGGATTTACAAATCCTTGTGAACTTTTGAGATAACGTAAGTACTGCATGAAATATATAACAACACTGTGCAAGTGGTTTTTGAACATTTTATTACAAAAATCTTACACATTGTGCCTTTAACATCAAGGCTAAGTTTATGCAGCTGCTCCATATATTACATTGTTGGAAATATTTCAGGATGTACACTTACTGGACTAAATCCACTTAGATCATACTTACATAATTTGTAGAAAAATCATGTTTAAATGTGAGTATAAACCTCCACATTCTCCAATATCATGAGCCATACTATGAAACATGACACTCAACAAAAACATGGCTTTTTAAAATCTATTTTTTTATATATCATGTTGTTAATATCATGAAATTACCACTTTAAAAAATGGATGAACTGAAGAGAATTAAAGATTGGGAGTGAGATGTGATTCCTAGGCACACAAAAAGTAAAGCTCATGAAAAGAAATCACGCACAATCCCTGTCAGATTTGAAGGAAAAGCAGAGATGCTATAAGTGATTCCCTCGCTGTTCCTCCAGAGACAGACAGAGGATGATGACACCAGCTGACAAATCAGTGAGTCAGTGATGTTGTGTCTCGCATGTGCAAAAGTCATAGAGCTCGAAAATCAGAGACAGATACAGCTGGAGGCTGAGCTGAGTGTTGTATAAGTCAGTGCCTTTGAAAGAAGATTTCTTTGCTGACTTCAGCCATAGGAAGTGTCTCAACACGCCAGAAAAATTATAAATAGGCTTAATACATTTATTGCTACCGAAGATTTAGATTTATTGCTATTAAAGATAATAAAGATTATTGTGCCCAAAACCATAATAATTGTCTTGTTTATGATCATTTTTATTTTAACTGTGCCTATAAAACTATGTAAACATACTGGTCACGTGTGAAATGAGTAACAGTGCTTTGTCTGTTTGTGAGCTGTGGGTTTGCTGTCGCGTCAAATATAGCTTTTAAGTTTTCCATACTTGTCTTTCCAGCCTCTCGTCTTGAGACAGACTTATAAACAATCCTTCAGCCTTTTGTTTCCAATACTGAGATCCTCCTTTTCTTGTGTGGTTACGAAAAAAGTGTTTATGTGGCTGAATGAGTTTGCTGAGGGTGTAGTGACTTTAAGACTTAGTAATAATAGAAATCACGGGATGAGAGCTGGAGTTTCCCCTACCAAAAAGTAGTATACTTCAAATTTATTTTATTAAGTATATAAGTATTCTTAAGTAAAGTCCAACTGTATTTTTAGTATACTTTATTTAGTACGCATAAAAATATCAGAGTACTAGTAGTATACTTGTAAGTGTACTATTTCAGTACTCCTTGGGACTAAATTGGCCCACTTTCTAGTATATAAAAATATACTTTTAAGTATAACAGTAGTAAACTACACTAGTACACAACTAGTTTACATCAATGTTTTTAGCTTGTACTGCAACTGTACGACAAGTGAACTTATAGGTATACTGATAGTTTACTAATTAAATACTTGTAGTAGCATTTTTAGTACACTTAGTATAGTCTCAGTAAAATACTAGTTTAGTAGTTTTATACTGCAAGTATACTTGTAAGTTTTCTTTAAGTGAAACATGGATTCTCAGAGAACAATATTGCTCAAATATATTTAGACTTTTTCTAAGTATAAGTCAAGCATACTTAAATGTCATGTTAAGTGTATATCTGAGAAGAACATAAAGCCCATTTCTGAGAAGTGCATAAAGTACATAAGAAGTACATATGTGGTCATCAATATAAAAAAAGGTATTATAATAATAATAACAATTCTGTAATAGTTTTTTAATGAGGGAATTTACAGGGATAAATTATTCAGCGTCATCCAATTCAGAAATGTCAAGTTTCCATCAAATTTAACTAATGCAAAATTAAAATATTGCATAAAACATTTTCTTATGAACATTTTTTCGAATTTATGCACATCTTGGCGTTTCCACCTATTGTGCTTTTTATGTGATATCCCAAAATTCACATAAAAATAGGTGCATTGACATAGCTAGTGTTCTTTGATTGACTTTTTTGGCACTTTTTTGTCATTTCATTAATTCAAAATCAATTTTGAAAATGTTTTCACCGTGCAAACGTTCTTTTACAGATGGCACCTTCAAAACACGTTATCATCCAAATAGTGCTTTGGGTTTCACAAACACAGAATGTAATTTGCTCCGTAAGATTAAGCAATGTTGTGCGAGTAAACACAGATGGGTTCAGATCAGATGGGATTAAAATAACAAAGTGCGTCTGTGAAACACAAATGTATCTGCCCTCCTCAGGTAAAACCAGTCCCATCTGAATAGGGCTTAACGACCATCTCCTGTTAATTCACAGAGCAAACAAATCAGACCTTACTTTTTCTCCCGCTTTTCTCTCTCGAGGTCAGCCGAATTGGTCTTTTGGGTTTGTGTGTGTTCTGTCCCGTGTGTTTTTTATACGTATGTTCAGCGTAAGGCCTGTTGGAATAATGAGAGTGTGTTTAAGTGTTCTGTTGAGTGTTCTGTTTGGAGTCTGCTGGGATGAAGTGTGTGTGTGTGTGTGTGTGTGTGTGTGTGATCAGGTGTTCTGTACACAGGGGCCGCCTCCGTACCCTGAGACATTCTTCCCACGCTCTGTGTTTATCTGTCTGCCTCTGTCTTTCTCTTTCTGTCTCTGTCTCGGATACATCTGTGGGCAGCGAAGCAAGATTTTTCTCACCCACTTGAGAAACATACCAATCTTTTACATAACAAATGAAACACATGCACACTTCAGTTACATGCAGGATGCTGTTGCGTGATGTTTGGAAAAGTCAACATGAAATGGCATGTGCAACTCATTTTATTTTAGTTACATGACTATTTATTTTAGTTACATATTTTAAGTGAAACAGCATTTCAATAAAAAAAAAGTAAGGTGGAATGTTTATTGGGAATTGATTGGCTAGTAAAAGGGGAGGGGCTAGATAATACACTTGGTAAAAAAAAGAAAGTTCTGACAGTCTGACAGCATTACAGTAATTTGATTTTACAGATTTTTGTGCAGCGCTGAAATATGCGCAATAAAAAAATGTATTAACCCTGTAAAACCGGACAATGGAAATAATAGTCAGAATGTTTTTTGTGTTTTGTTTTGTTTTGTTTGTTTGTTTGTTTGTTTTTTTCAAATTAAAAAGTTTATTAAACCTTTAGATGAAAAGTTTGCATATGTGTTTTAAGTTTGATATGCCAAATTACAAGATATAGAGTATATAAATATCATACTCAAGGAGGGGAAAATAAACCTCAATATTGGTCAAAATATTAATCAAAAAATATAATTTGGTGCAGATTTTCTTATTTAAATGGCCAAAAAGTAAACCTTTAAGGTTTTCATAACAGTATAACAGACTACTTATATAAAATGCATGTAAATATCAGTTGTCGGTTTATCTTTCCCAATAAAATGTCTTGATAAGATGCTTAGTTTTATGATCAAAGCTCTGTATTTTTAATTTAAAAACATTTAACACAATGCAGCACTGAGAAATGTACAAATAAATGTTCAAATAAAAGTCTGTTGCATCATATTTGATACTTAGATTTTAACATGATGTATGAATGATCAAGCAAACGTTAATGACCAAGAAAATGTTGCATCAGTCCAAAAAATGTTGGTTTAGAACACTAACAATACTAACAATATATAAAAAAATATTATGTTACGTTATCATTAAAGATTTCAACTTGTTTATGTAACACAATACAGTGATGGTAACAGATGTATTGTAGTATGGAATGATTACCATATACAACATTATTTACATGGTACCCAAAGCAGCAAATATGCAAAGATACTATGCCATCATGGCACCATGTGCAAATCAATCAATCCTTGGCACTTTTTGTTAACTTAAAGGTCGAACAGCAAAAAGGTTCACCTTCTCACATTGTGAATTTAGTTTCAGAAAATCAATACAAAATGGCATAGCACTCTTTTATTATGTTGTTGTGGCTTACCCTTATAAGGAGTGTGAAGAAACAAAAATAAACAATTGTAACCCCCGACAGAATTGAACTCAGGTCAGGTCTCCCACACGTGTGGGCACACATGTACCACCCACTATTGTTGCATCTCTGACCTCCTGTTTAATTTATTTGTTGGCATTTCTCTGTATTCATCTCTGTTGGCATGTCTGTAAAACTGCAGTCTCTCTGTACTGTCTTACAACTCTGTGTCTCTCACATGGAGTTTAGCTAATCTGACTCCAGCGGTATGTGACAAGGCTCTGGGTATATGCATGTATGCCAACATAAGAGGACAGGTTTCATATGTTTCATATGCATTATATACAGTGCATGCTTACAGGGACAGACTGGCTTGCAAGATAGCTAGCTAGCGGTTTGTATGTGTACATATGGTGTGCTGTTATCCAGTGTGGGCTGTAATGGGCCTGAGCTGTAGTTTAGTCATGGTTCACTGCTGGCCAGTTACATAAAACATAAAACAAGGAATTGATATTTAAAGGAGTTTGACAGCAACATCAAAAATAACACTAGTAATACAAGTGCATACACACACGTTTGGACACCCAGTCACGCAACACACCCACTGAAAACTTTCTTCAACATTGCAAACTGTTGAAAAATCTACTGAGTCGATGTTACATTTGTTCAGAATGGAATACTAGCTTACTGCATACAGGATGCAGAATACACATACTACTTTGAAACAGGTTGTAAAGAACACCGCTCAAAAAAAAAAAAAAATATTGGCAAAAATGGCAAAATATATTACCAAATGTACTGTTAAGGGCTAGAAAATGCATTCTCAACCTTAAAGTACATTTCAGACTGGATATACATTTAGGAATTGGTCATATGAGTCTTCAATTCATGCATACAAAAAAGTAGAGTGCATATATGTTGTGTGCATGAACATGACAGAAAGACCACTTGGAAATATAATCATTCAATTAATCATCACACGTTTTTATTGAAAACATTCTACACCGCCTGTGATTTGCCTCACTTTGAAACGGGCGTGGATGTCAATGCTTCCTCTGAAATGCATGAGTTATCAGGACACAGACTGATATTGTATCATTTAGGAGCAGTGTGATCCATTTGGGGTGGAAAACTCAATAGAGGGGGATGGAGGCGAGCTATTTATTCCACCTGCTATCTATGAAGCAACATCAAAGAGAGAGAAAGGAAAGCAGAGAGACATAGAGAGAAAAAGAGGCCTTTAAAAGCCTGCTTCTATTTATAGCTGCTCTGGTGTTTGCTTGGAAGGGTGCTCCATAAGGACAGGCACATAGAGAGAGAGAGAGACAGATAATGAGGGAGCGGCTAAATGGCAGATGTTGGGAAACTGAAATGGCAAAAGTGAAAGAGCATTGAGGATAAAGGGTTAAACTGGGTAACAGCTTTTGGTGTGTTAGCACATCCAACATTTCAGATTAAATCTGGCCAAATTCAAAATATTTTTAATGAACACACGGTTAAACTTGTACCTGATATAAGTCAAACGTTTTGCCTGTTGTAGAGAGGGAACTGCATTTAACTGTAAACCCAAATGACTTTTAAAACACAGCAGGCAAATAAATGGTTCAGTCAAAGTTACGAGTCCACCGCGGTATGAAGAGTGTTAAATTTAGCAGACCAGACCATTTGGAAAACATGAGTTAGAGTCTATCCACTTTACCTTATTGTCCTCACCACTAAACAGTGATGTAGTAGGTCTGGAAACCACCATGTTATCATTGAGCTTTGTCTTTGGCTTTCTATTGTAGGAGCACATGGACTTTTAGCATAGCTTAGTATAGATCATTGAATCTGATTAGACCGATAGCATCTCGCTCAAAAATGACCTTATATAATGATGATATTTTTCCTATTTATTTTCCAGCGTAATAATCAAGGAACTTTGCTGCCGTACCATGGGTGCAGCAGGCGCAATTATGTTATGCAGCGCCTGAAAGTGACCGACACTAAGTTTGTGTAGATGCAGAGCTGCAGCCGGCAGAGTTGACGGCTGTGTAATATCATTGTGCCTCCTGCATCCATGGTACGGCAGCAAGGTTCCTTGATTATTACGCCGAAATGAGAGTATAGTTCCTAGCCATATCGACCAAGAAAATCGCAACTTTTCTTTTTTCATCCATCTTTGTACACGATGTAACTACAAAAGAGTCAAGTTTTAAATAGGAAAAATATCGAAACTCTTTGGTCATTTTTAAGTGAGATGCTAACGGTCTAATCTGATTCAACGATCTATGCTAAGCTATGGTAAAAGTGCTACCACAAGACCTGGAGATCGGCTGAATGGATTCAAAAATTGTAAAACTCAACTGTTTAACTCTAGGGGAGTAGGAAAATGAGCCTATTTTCAAAAAAAAAAAAAAAGTGGAGTGTTCCTTTAAGGGCTGCCTCAATCGCAAAATCCTTCCAATCCACTGGAATGTTTGCTCCCTAAAAAAAACACACAATGCACCACAAAAACTCTCCCTTATTGGAAATTAGGTCACGTTTCTGAAGTGCGAAACATTAACCACACCAGCCAACTCAACAAATATAATGACATGTGACAGAAGATATGAATAGACAAACTATTTTTTTTTTTTTTTTTTTTTTTTGAAACTTCAATATGACTACACATCACTAGACAGGTAGTGAACACATGTAGTTGACATTTTATGTTTGGCTGAAATGTTGTAAGGATATGTAAAAGTGAACAATGTGTTTAAACTACACAAAAAAAATAATGTCAAAAAGATGCAGATCCTGCCTGTTGATGATTAATACCAGCAGTGTCTACAATGTCGTACGTTGCCATTGTACGTAGTCATGTTGCTGAGTAGTCACTGTCCCAAAGTGCAGTAAGCCAGGGTCCTTATCAGTAACCAGATTCATGAACACAATATTGTGACAGTTATGTTCAGTGTAGTTCAGTTGCTGCCATGTCTGTTATGAGCTTTCATTAGTTTCCATAGTTTCTGATTAGTTACTCCTAGCCCAGCTGTTCCTGTTTAGTTCCTTTATTTGTTAAATGTGTTTATATACTTCCTATTCTGTTCTCTCAGCATTACACAGTTATTGTCTTGTGTAATGTTGTTCAACTCCTGCATACTCAGTAAACTCTATTTTGAAGTGTTATTCATTGTTTTTATACCTTATTCCATGACAACGCGTTACAGAATAACCGACTGCACTAAAATAAGGAAAAAATATGGATTCCCCAGCATTACGTCTCCTTCTTCTGCCTGAGAAACTTAAGTTGCTGGGTATTTGGGCTGGATGCTCAAGAATAGTGGCTTCTCCCTCACAGCCAGCGAGCCCAAGATACCAACGGGGCTTGTCCAGGAACCAGTGCTGGATACCATCAAACCCAAGAGACTAAGTGCACTGATCAGTCCATTCTAGAGCCAGAAGCAGACCTGAACCTCACTGATCTGTGGTCCACATATCCATTTCCCACCCTAGTACCCACCCTCAAACCTTTGTCTTCTTCGCTGGATTTTTAGAGGCTTCAGTCCCATCCGGAGACCTTCATCCTCCGATGTCCCTGCCGGATTTCCTGGTCCCATCTCCTCTGCCGGTTTCAGTCAGTTTCTTGGATTTGTAGGCCCCACCGGTGTCATCCAGCTCCTCGGCTCTGCCTTCGCTGCTAGCTTCGTAAGGTTTGTCAGCTTCGCCTCAGGCTTCCCCTCCACCAGCTCAGTATAGTGCCGAGTCCCCGGCTGCGCCTCGGTCCTCCAGGCCCATGTCTCCACCTCGACCTGTCAGCCTGCCAACTCTTCTCTAGCTCTGCATTTCCTTGTCTCCACAGAGGCCCATCTGCCCTAGGACTCCTCTGGGCTCCCTCATCCATCCGGAGAAACCTCGGTTAGTCATCGCTCCAGCTTCTGCCACGGACTTCCAGGTCCCCAGCTGCGCCTCGACCCTCCACCCCTTCGGCTCCACCAGGCTCCTCCTTTCCTCCGGTTTCCCCAGCATCCTCGCTTACTCCATTGTTGCCCTCTGCAGAATCCCTGTCTCTACCTCGATCATGAGAGCCAGTCACTCCACCTTGAGCTTCCAGGCCTTCGATGTCACCTTGGTCTATCAACCTTTTTGCTCTGCTGGTTCCGCCTTCATTGATGGGCTTCCAAGTGCAACCCAGTCCTTCGGCCAAAGCTCCACCCTGGTTCCTCCCACCGTTGGCTCCATGGTGTTGGTCTTCTCCAACTCCTCCAGGTTCTAGGTCCTTAACCAGCACCACGCCCTACACCGAAGTCCCCATTCTCTCTTCTCCTGTTTGTCTACTTCTATTACCGAACAAGGTCGCCCCCTCCAAGAGGGAGCTAATGTCACAGTTATGTTCAGTTTAGTTCAGTTCCTGTCATGTCTGTTATGATTTCTCATTAGTTTCTTTGGTTTCTGATGAGCTAATTCTTGTCCAAATGTTCCAGTCATTTACTATGTGTGCATATATACTGCCTATTCTGTTCTCTTCTTTGTTGTTTATTGTCTTGCATAGTGTGTTGTGCAAGTTTATTTTGAATTGTTAATCATTGTTTACATACCTTATTGTGCAACTATGCGTTACAGATATTATGATTCACAAGCTCAGGATTTAGGGAGCTGACTGGGATGCACCCAGTGACATCAGGACTTGACCAAGAGCTGTGAAACTCCTTGAATTTTCCCAGCTGTAATATTCTCAGGATTTACAGCACAAACCCACTTATTGCTGGCCATGTAGAACTTGAAGCGTGTGTGTACGGTTAAGCCTGATGTACTTCTCTGATTCTGAAAGTTACACCTCGTGATGAGGTCCCAGGCCATCCTCAGACAACACCTTGCACAGCACCGTTTTGAATCTATCCATCTGCAGGTTACATTTGTGCGCAAGTGTTTCACTATCAGCAGCTTGTACAAGTGCAAGGTTTTCAGAATGAGAGATCCACTGAAGATTGGACAGTTCAGTGAAACACAGATGATTCATCCCATTAGTGCTATTTATTACCATCCCTGGAGGGCTGTGGCTCACAGAATGTAGTTCAGACCATAATTAAACACATCAGAAACAGCTAATCAAAGTCTTTTGGATTAATTTATTATTACAGGTAGTTGTGTTTATATTAAGGTCATAACTGAACTCTGTAAGGTCGTGGCCCTTTAGCAACATTGCCAGGAGTCGTTCCTTCTGTGTGGACATATGATCATCCCAAATGAAATACTTAAGGGTCAGGCCATGTCATTTTTATTATGCTGTAGATCCTAAATTGTGGCTTACAAACTTGACATTGGTGTGCTTTCCAGTAAGTAACCGTCGAGTCAACATGGTTATGTGACCTAGATTAGTTAATTTGGACATTCCAGTCATTTGGCCATATCTCTCCTTTCATAACCTCTTAGTCAACTGCGTAGGCATTTGGCAGTGACTAGTGGACAGGTTGTATGTGTCCATGCTTACCATTCCTAGTGTTTGATCACCATCTCCAATATGAGGGAGAAGGATTAAATTCTTGAAAAGAGCAAAATACAAGTGACACAAGATCTGATGAACCTTAGGATGGGTGTCGAAAGTTCAAAGCAGAGTAAACAACTGAGATAATGTATGTAGAAGTGAAATGTCAGGTGCATACCTAGCTAAAGAGATTGATCTTTGCTCAGCCGAGGTTTGACACTCATTCAGTACTGGCTCACATTTCCACTTCCAAAGAGCAAAATCCTCTGTCGCCAACATTTGACCGGCTATAAATGGCGCTTTTCAAACTAGCTCTGCCTACTGATGTCATAGGTTCCCTTGTTTGAAACCAGCAAGGTTTCAGGGCTGGTTCGGAACCAGGATCTGGGCACCAGCCCAGAATTTATTTGAGTGGAAAAGTGCAGCCCGGTTCCCAATTGGGCTCCAGCAACAGCCCCGGTGGAAAAGCAGTATGAGAGGATGTTTCTAAGTCCCAAGCATTGCAACGGAGGTGTAATCAAAGTCTAGGAGCCATAGGAATAGGCTCTATATACTTTTGTGAATTGATAGGCCTTTGACCTTAATGAGTGATAGATAATTGCATAGAACTTTAGAGTACTAAGAAGCTAGACCATTTAGAACTTTACTAATAGGTGACAGTAGTTAAACCAGGTCAAACCAGCTGAAAGCTTCAAAACATACCTACCCTTATGAAAAATAAGTTTATTCAAGTGTGCTATTAGAATACTTCTTTAAACTAAAAATAGG
This sequence comes from Cirrhinus mrigala, assembly GCA_036247105.1. Taxonomy (NCBI): domain Eukaryota; kingdom Metazoa; phylum Chordata; class Actinopteri; order Cypriniformes; family Cyprinidae; genus Cirrhinus; species Cirrhinus mrigala. Next base: position 33,962,584 of record CM070024.1, on the reverse strand, counting down.
AAAGTATAATTTCAGTTTACTTTCATGCACTTCTCAGAAATGTGCTTTATGTACTTCTTAGAAAGATACTTGACAAATGACATTTAAGTATACTGGACTTAGAAAAAGTCTAAATATATTTTAGCTATATTTGTGCTTATCCATGTTTTCATTGTTATATGGTAGGGGGCGCTATTACACATCTACTGTACAGAATTTCCAAAACACAAGTGAAGAAGAAACCGAAACAACAGATGCTTCTACATGTAATTAACACAATCATCAGACAAAAAACAGCATCAAAACTGTGTAACGTTGTGAAATAAAATGTCGACCCATGAAGAGGTAATAATGACTGTCAAGCTTTGGAGTGTTGATCGACTCAACTATGTTTTGATTATCATTCTGAATCCTGAGTCTTTTTTCAGCTTTTTGTTCAAATTGTTTATTTATTTATTTATTTTTTCTTATTTAGAAACTTACCCACATTCAAGTGTTTATAAAAAAGACTGCATGAAGCTAGAAAAAATGTTTTTGTCTACAAGCAGATACCCTGTTCTTTCTTTTGATGTTTTGTATATTCAGATATTCATATAACAAAACATATACAAATTAATACCTAGATAGGGACATAGTAGTATACTTAAAGCATGATGTACAGTTCACTTAAAGAAAACTTATGAGCATACTTGCAGTATAAAACTACTAAACTAGTAGTTTACTGAGACTATACTTCAAAGTGTACTAAAAATGCTACAAGTATTTAATTAGTAAACTATCAGTATACCTATAAGTTCACTTTTAGTATAGTTGCAGTACAAACTAAAATTATAGATGTAAACTAGTTGTGTACTCAAAGGTTACTACTGTTATACTTAAAAGTATACTTTTATAAACTAGAAAGTGGACCAATTTAGTCCCAAGGAGTATTGAAATAGTACGCTTACAAGTATAGTACTAGTACAAGGATATTTGTATAGTTACTACATAAAGTATACTTAAAAATAGACTTGAACTTCACTTAAGTATACTTAAAATAAACTTGAAGTAATTCGTTTTGGTAAGGGTAACCAGCATATGCTATTTTTTTCAACAGGGATGGTTTGTAACTGATATGGATATGGACTATGCTGGGTCATGGGGATACTGAAGCCTATACCAGCATCTTTATCCAAAGGCAAGAAAACACCATGGGGTGTGTTTCCTAAAAGCATCGTTAGCCAACTATGGCTCCGTTGAACTCTGTTGGTAATGACAGAACTTGCGACCATAGTTGCTTTTGGAAACACACCCCTGAACAGATGGCTAATCCATCATAGTGATGACACACACTCGCTCATACCTATGAGCAAATATGGGTCTTCAGTTCAACTGTATGTGTTTGGATTGGGGCAACGGGAGCACCAAGAGAAAACCTACACCAATGGGGGAAAACATTTACACTCCTCACAGATAAGCTCCTGGCTCAGCTGAGATTTGAACTGGTGACCTTTCACTGTGAGGAAAAGGTGCTAACCACTGTGCCAGCATATCACATCTGGTTAGGGAATTTTACATTTGTTATTGGATGCCCATTTGCTACTTTTAATGAATGCTGCTATTCTCATTGAGGTGACAAGTGGATTCAATGAATGCGGTATAAGCAGCCTCAAATATTGCAACTCATTACATGGAGCTGAGCAGAAAGCTGTCTGTTCTGGATGTTCTATTAAGCGTATCATAGGAGCATCTCTTCTATTTTCATGATTTATACATTTCCATAAGCATATACTGTAACTTCTGAATTTTATGTCACTGTTTACATTTGCAAATGTTTATACTTGGTGAAACTATGTGAAGGTTATTCACAGATCTGATGATGTTTAAAACGACTCAAATTACAAAGATGCGGGAAACTTTCCTTTAAGTGTTAAAACTACTAAAGCAGCCCTTTAAACTGCCTAAGGTGCAGTTTCATGTTGAATGTGAGATTACTGTTGGGCAGAAGGTCACCTGCATGTTATGAAAGAGATCTGAATCCAGGCTCAGAGCTACAATAGCAGGCTCTGTTCAGCCCGACCGGCCCGTCATCAGCTCTTATCCTGCAACGGCCAGTGTGCTGGAAATTAGTCATATTAGTGTTAAAAGCTGGTTGTGATTACAGATGTTGCTCGCGGCAGAAAAGAGGGGCAGATTACTTCATTAAATGCCTTTTAGAACACACGCATGCAGCTAAAATGGTGCTGACCGACTTTTTATCTGGTGTGTGTTTTACTGCGAGCTTAATAAGTCATCTGAAATAATACGCCTACAGTGGACTGGTGAAACCTGAGTGCACGAGTGTGTGTGATTTGGATAAAGCTTTCTATTCCTGTTTAACCCAATGGCAGTTGCCATTGCATGTGACCTGCATGCTTCCATCTTTGCTCATGGGCAAGGCATCATAATACGCAGCTACTTATGAATGGGTGTCAAAGGAGCCCCATATTTGTGTGATTACCACACCTTCCTGCAGAGCCTAACCGGACCATGCTAACCAGCCAAACCTTGGTCATTGGTTCCTGTCTAATTTAAGACAGTATCCTGTATATAACATAAGTGGTCCAAAAGATTTTCTCACCAGAGGGCTGTAACCAAGAGCTTAAGATCTTTGCACGGGTTCGGGCTTAATTTATATCATTTTACACGGGCTCGGGCCGGGTACGGGCTTGCGCGGTAAATGAGCAGTTGTGATGCGTTTCAATTAGCGTGAGAAAGTTGCGAAAAATGGATGTTGAGGAGGTGAAACGGAGGCTTGCCTCTGGCGATTACGTTTTGGCAAAATTTACAAAACTTGCAAAATTAGCCAGATCAGTATTATGCATCCGGCCAGTAGCAGCAGCAGTGAAAGGGTGTTCAGCGCTGCTGGACGCACCATCAGTGAGCGCAGGACCGCGCTAAAGCCATCTACCGCGGATTCAATAAATTTCCAACACAAAAACATGTAGCCTAATCTTGGTGAGTAAAGGTTTTTCAAATTATAACTAAATATTAACTGAGTCTTAAATGCATAATGTAGACAGAGTATATAGGCTAATGTTGGCATTATTCTTTGATTAAATTTCAGCTGCTATTCACCGTCGCGTTGCGGCCGGATTGTGCAGAGAAGTAGCGAAGCAAATCCCGCGGAGCCTTCATCTTAATTTCGTTATTGCCAAATACCCATCTTAATTTAGAATTTATCTTAATTCAATTTGTTAAGAAAGACTCATTTTTTTGGCGCGTTGGCCTAGTGTATGCCTAGGCCTTAGAGTGCTGAGATGTAACGATGTTACATTGGACTTATTTTATTTCTTTGTTCCAACTTCCAAGTGGCCTATAGCTATAGCTCGTCATGAATAAATGGTTAAAACATGTATAAATGACTCATTCTTGACGAAAGGCAAAAGAGCTGTGTGCTTGCGCACATTTGAATAATGTCGGGCTGTAAACGGGTTCGGGCTTTTAAAAAGCTGTCAATAAAAAAGTACTTGTCGGGCTCAGGCCGAATTCTGTCGGGCTCGGGCACTGTCAGGCCTAACTTCTAAGGCTTAATTACAGCTCTACTGTAACCTCTATAGGTATTGAGGGAGCATTTTTAATATCCAGTTTTTAACTCTACTTTTGAGTTGCGTAGTGTTCCGAAAAAAAAGATGCTGGTAATGATGTTTTTCCAGTACAGCGACTGTTGAATGAACTTCAACAAAATTGAAATCAGACCAGATTTATGCCAGTCTTGTTCAGTATCAACAATGTCACAAACTGTGCTCAGATTTACCATGGTACCAACGTCTGCAGTCAAAAGATTTTAATGTGATTTCACATATTTTTCATCATGTTCTCCCAAGATTGAATTATGCTATCCCAAGGGAGTAGGGTTTATCTAAAAGCTGGCTGGGACATATATTCCAAGGAAGCAGAAGACCACCTTGAGATTATAATTTTTAACACAAACCAGCTATTACTGCAATGAGTCACGGAAAACAGAACAAAAGCAACTAAAATGATGAAAACATGAATTAAATAAATGAAAGGGAAAAAGAAAAAGCTCGAGCTTTTGCATCAGTCAGCTACAGTTGTCAAATTCTCGAGTCCTTGGTTGTCAGGAGCAGAGGTACAGCTGACTCGTGCTCTCTACACAAAAGAGAGCTGCTACCACAGCCGAGAAAATCAGGAACCGCAGCTGCTACAAGGACACACGCAGCTACTAAATGCGTCATAAATGACCCCGTTTCATTTCAATTATCATGCATGGTTATGATGCAGATTGATTGAGATGTGGGTATAAAAACACATTATGAAGGCTCATCGCAGATATTTGTACCATCATTATTCTCTTATTTAGACATGGTCTGATTCTGTCATCTGGCAGATCGGATTGATGTTGTGCCGATCTCACCGTTGCATGGGAAAATGGCACATCTCCCGTTTCTCCCCTCTGAACACAAACAGAGAAGCTTCACAACCTGATTCTTGTGTAATTTTCTCTCTCTGTTTCTCCTGTTACTTAATCTCCCAGTCGGACATGAGTTCGAGAGAGACAGAGCAAGGGATACAGGGAAAGAGTGCTGATACGCATCTCTTGCTGTTTGACTCAACGAATGCTTCTGACAGGGTGCCGATCGCAGCGAGGTCCCAGATTCCACAGATCTGAAGGTCATGAACTACCCTGAGAATGTTTGTCAGCATATTCTAAGGTAGCATAAGAATTAGTAAACTTTCTTTTTAAATTTGAGAGAAATTACATTTTTCAGTAAGTCATTTTTTGAGAAAACTGCAAATGATATTAAAACTTGTTTTTAGAGAATTTATCTTGAAAATATTTTTAGTTAAAGCAACTGTTTTTGTATGTGGGAGAGAAACAGAAGCCATTTGCCTTATTAGAAATCAGTATACCATCAGAATGATTTGTAAAACTAAAATTTCAAGGTCCATTCGATTTATGCTTAAAGGGGCTTATTGATGCTTATTTGCCATTGAGGGCAAGAAGATTATTGGCCCATGCTGATTCTGAAATATTGTTTTGCAATAGGTGTGTTTATTCTTGACAAAACAACAATCAACAAAAATGGCAATAAAACATCAGAAAACAATTATGTCAAAACAAACAAAAAACATGGAGGAATTTATGGTTGGATTTGCAGAGTAAAAAAAGAAAAAGATGCAAAAATGGTTAATTAATAATTCTTGTAATCAATAATACATTGGATAAGTTTGGTGTAAGTGCTACTGATGTGAGGATTTCTGGCTCAGTGGGAGAGAAAAATGACTGTATCATAAATTAAATCTTCAGACATCAATAGATAAAGAGTACAATAAAGATAAACACTTAAAAGTCTATTTTGAATGTTTTCATTCTACTAGTTATGAATAGATAGCTCAATATCTCAAAATTGTCCAGTGCATAAAAAACTGTTTTCGCCTGAATAATAACTAATAGAAATAAATGTAGTGCAACTATTAATCGTGATTAATCGCATCCAAAATAAAAGTTTTTGTGAACATAATATATGTGTGGGTGCTGTGTATATTTAATATGCATATATATAAATGCACACACATGCATGTATATACAGGGGTTGGACAATGAAACTGAAACACTCGCCAATATAGTATTGGAGGTCTCATGGCTATATTTGCGCTGTCTGGTGCCCAATCTTCACTTACTGTACATTACACCAGTTAGAGCAGAGTGTAAAGTTTCATTATGTGCACCCAATGGTTCAAACATTGTACCTTGAAGGTAGTGCTCTGTATCAGGATAATAATGCACCAATACACACAGCAAGACTGGTGACAGACTGGTTTAATGAACATGAAAATTAAGTTGAACATCTCCCATGGCCTGCATAGTCACCAGATCTGAATATTATTGAGCCACTTTGGGGTGTTTTGGAGGAGCGAGTCAGGAAACGTTTTCCCACATCAGCATCACATAGTGACCTGGCCACTCAAAATCCCTCTGGCTGCTTTGCAGGACTTGTATTTGTCACTCCCACGATGAAATGATGTATTAGCTGCAAAAGGAGGCCCAATATCATACTAATTGTGATCTAAAACCAGGTGTTTCAGTTTCATTGTCCAACCCCTGTATTTAAAAAAAAATGTTACTTTGAAATATTAAATGTTTATATATAATATAAATTATATGAATATAAATATATACATGTAAATGCAATGCATGTGTGTGCCTTTATATATACATAATAAACATGCACAATACACACACATATATTATATAAACAAAAACTTTTATTTTGGATAATCACAGTTAATAGTACTAAATAAATGATAAACCTACTACACACCAAGCTTTTATAAACTGTTAATATGCATAACTGACTATGTCTTTGTGCTCTGGAGATTCATATTGTTATTTATTAGGACGACCCTATTGGAATTGCTCAGATTCTTCTTATCCAAAATCAATCGCATTTTTAAGGGCCTAAACATGCTCGAAAACTCATGAAACTTCCACATGCCAAAAGTGGTGAAAATATACATCTGATATGGGTTTCAGAAGTGGGTGTGGCAAAAATGGCTCAATAGCGCCACCTATAAAATGTCAGCAAAGTGCCCCTCAAGCTGTTTTTCACATGCATGTACAAAATTCAGTAGACACATGTAACACACCAATACCCATGAGAAAGTCCCTCACTGCGAAGTCTGAAACCAAACAGGTTTGTTATTTTGAATTTTCTCAGCAAGTTTTGTGACGTTTTTGCCATTTTCAGGCGTTGTATTTAAACAAACTCTTTCTAGAGATTTAAACAGATCAACACCAAATTTGGTCAGTCTAATCTAAAGCCATTTGTGACGTTAAATTGCGAAAATCTTGAGTTTTCGTTAAAGGGCGTGTCTGTGGCGGCCTGGCAAACTTCGATGTTTCGCCATGAAACAGGAAGTTGTTATAATTCAGGCATACAATGTACAATCTGCACCAAGCTTTACATGTTTGATAAGAGCCCTGTCCTGAACACATGCCCATGCCCACATTCAGTTATAGTCATAGCGCCACCTGCTGGCAACAGGAAGTGGCATGTTTTACGCTCTAAAAAGATTTATTGAGATCTTGAGTTTTCGTTGAAGGGCGTGTCTGTGGCGGCCTGACAAAGTTTGATGTTTCGCAATGGGAATAGAAGGTGTTGTAATGTCCGATCTGCCCTAAACTTCACATGTTTAAGAGACCTGGCCTAAAGACATCTGAAGGCCAATATTCCATTATAATCATAGCGCCACCTGCTGGCAATAAGAAATGACTTGTTTTACACTAACTTAAACATGCAATGTCCAATCTGCACCAAACTTCACGTTTGGTAAGAGTCCTGGCCTGAAGACATCTAAAGGCCAATATCTCATTATAATCATAGCACCACCTGTTGGCAACAGGATACGTCATCCTTTGCACTAACTCAAACATACCATGTTCAATCTATAATCATAGCGTCACCACTTGGCAGCAGGAATATTTACCACTTTAAATTTCCTAAGGCGGTGGTGAACCCGTGTGCGAGGGCCCTTTCAACACTGCTTGCAGTTTTAATTTTTAATGTTACCATTAAGATGATTTCTCTGGGTTCTTGTGTGTAAATGCAGCAGGTCACTTCACAGGTTTATAAACATAAATCAGGGCATGATTCCACAGGTTCTATGTATGGACAGTTGCTTTGGTGTTGCCACTTCTCATAGTCCTCATGCCAACCTCTTGCCACCCCATAAATAATTTTCAAGATCTGCCACTGGCTTGGATTTAACCTCCTGCTTCTCAGATATTTCTCCTGGGAAGAACCCCAGTCATTTTCTCTGGAGTGTCTCAAACTGTCTTGTGATTTTAATGTGAAGATTGAAGTCTGCAATCAAAGATTCCAATACAAACACTTCCATGCTCTTCCAAAACCAAATTCTCCTGAGTTATGAAAGAGAAAATTGCCCTCTGGGAAAGTAAACAATTTCAGAATCTAAAAGAAACATTGCATCCAGAATGAATATTCTGTTACCATTTACGCACCCTTATGTTGTTCCAAAACTGTATGACTGTCTTTCTTCTGTGAGACATGGATGAAGATATTTTGAGAGATGCTTCAGTGCTTTTTGGCCATACAACTGAAGTAGGTTTCTTTCTTTTTTTTACATTCCACACATGAAAGAAAATGATACAGGTTTATAACAACACAAGGGTGACTAGATGATGACAGAATATTCGTTTTTGAGGGAAATATCCCTTTCAGCCAGGTTTCAAAATACGGTCAAAAAAATTTCAAGTAGATCAATATAAAATTCATCTGACTTAACTGAACTATTAATACACTAATTGAGTTCTGTAGAAATCAGAAATCAGAAAAAGCAAGCGCAGGTCATATGTTGTGATGACGCCCATTTTTCTGAAAACATTAACCAAGTGTGACCCACCAGGTAAAGTCTGATAAGTCAGTCTTATAAATTGCTTGCAGACTCTGACGCACATTAGATGATGCTGTCCTTGGATAGCAAACCTCTTGTCTCTGCCAAATCACCTTGCTATCACAGGCAGCAAGCTTAAGCCAGTTGGTGTTACCATTTGATAGTTCTCTATTGCTGGGACGGGCAGACTCTGACCTTTTACGACTAGACCTGAAATGCACAAAGAGCGGGGGATTTGATAAGATAATAGCTATATTAATAAAGTAAGAGGTTGCACAGAGTTTTGAGAGCAGAGAAAGTGCAATCAGACTAAAGCATCGCAGTCTCTTATCTTGCACTGGTCTGGACTCCACACTTATCAGCAGAAAGGCGCTGTGAGTAAAATGATTTACACCTGATTTACACAGGTCATGTTAATTAAGACAATAAAGCCATAATATAATAATTCTTAATATATTTGCATGATCACCTGGGATTTGAACTCAGTTCTCTACAAGATTATTACCTTTCAACCGTCAAAATGTGTTAATGTTTAAAGTACGGTGGGAATCCAAAACACATCAACAGCCAGTAGTTTCCCTTGGGAATTTTGGACACTTAATTGCATGTTATTTACAATTACATAAAAATGCATTAGCTTCAATGAAATCAGTAGTAACTTTCGAGGGCTTTTGTGACTACTTCAATTGTCTGATATGGGTAAAGTATATTGTAAACTAAAATATACTTCAATGTCATTTCTACTGAAACTTGTCATGCAATTAAATATATTTGTAATTACAACTAAATTAATTGGTCAGACATTATTTTAAGGGCCAATTCTCACTAATAACTAACTATGCCTAAAAAAAAAAAATAGTAGTCAATAGTTAGTTAATAGTGAGAGTTGACCAATTAATTTAGTGTTTACTTGCATGACAAGTATCAGTAGAAATGACGTTAAAGTATATTTTAGTTTACAAAATACTTTACCCATTTCAGACAATTGAAATAGTCACAAAAGCACTCTAAATTTACTACTGATTTCATTTAATAAAAAATGGAAACTAATGCATTTTTATGTATTTGTAAATAACATGCAATTAAGTGTTAAGTGTGTTTTAAGGGTCAATTCTCACTATTAACTAACTTCGCCTAAAAAAAAAAAAAAAGAAAAAAAAATTCCTAATTTGCTGCTTAATAGTTAATAAGGAAGTACTAGTTGTTGCTAATAAGCAACTAGTTAATTGTGAGAATTGGTTCCTAAACTAAAGTGTAACCATTTAATGAATCAAATTGTATTAATTAAAATTAAAATCAACTCCTTTACATGTGCTTTAGTATGAATCAATGCATCAAAATAAGTTACTTCTTTAAAACAAGAAAAAATATATATTTTTCATCAAATTTACTTTAAAGTATAACTTTTAGACTAGTCCACTGTTTAAAACTGAAGGTCTACTCTTTTTACACACATTAATATGGCCTTTTATTTCATTGGAATGTTATTATTTGCAACTATTTTTAAACACATGACATTTAAAAAAAATACACATTGCACATTCAATACAATAAGCACACTTCTTTTTCACTAGGGTAAACTTTTGCAGATAATGAACATTAAGCATATTGCAGCATTCAGTGAGATCTACACAGGTAATGACATACGTCAAGCTAATAAAATACACCATAATAAAACTTGTTCAGTAAATATTTGCAGAGACAGGTGTGTAAAACATGATAAATAATCTGTTGACAGTTGTCTCCCTGAAGAACTTTATCTTTTACAGTTTGATTGCTACAAAGCTAACAGTAAAACTGCAATTTTCTTTCTTCATATCATCATGCTCCAACTGTCACATAATGGGATGGCTTCATGGTCGGAAGTAGATACAAAGTAGCAATATACCATATCCAGCTCTCAACAGAATGCAGATGAAAACCCATGACAGTGTGACATAACTGGCTGGTTATGTCAGTCACTTCCCAAGACGCTTAAGGGTAAACACAGGGAAAACAAGACGGATGAGCAACACTTGTGCGTCTACAACAGAGCTCATATGACTTTCCAAGAAAGCCTGCCAGCACAGAACTACTGCGAATCTCTGCGATGGGAAGCTCTAACAGCCACTGTGGTACGAGAGACCAGATCTAGTTATTTTTATTTGAAAAAACAGATACATATAAATAGCCATGGAGAAGAACTCCATACTCAAAAACAGAGTAAGAACTTTTTACTGCCTTGAGATGAGTTTGTACCCTGAAATAGCCATCAGAAGATGCCAAGTTCTGTGGCTTGGAGGATCAGAACTATAAAATCGATATACGACTTAGTGTGAGTTCATTAAGTTCAAGCACTAATTAGTCTGTGGGCCAAATTATAGTCCTGAGAATACATTCAGGGATGAATTCATTACACAGTTGAGACACTTTAGTCTGTATTTTAGCCAAAAACTTCCGTAATTCACAAACCACCCACAGTCCAACTTAACCAAGTCGCAGTGCTTTTAGCGCTTCACCAGTCATATTTTTATATTAAGTCATCTTTTTCAGTCACCACTGCAAATTAGACTTAATATAGATGGTGTGTTTTTCACGAAAGTCGAGGCAATTTGTCTGCCACAAATAGCTTTTATTACCACCCACAGAAAGCAGGCAGTAAAGATAATTGTAATTAAGTGATGTTTGAGTACATTTACTGGTGATTGTGGCAGCAGTAATACATCAAACATAATCAAGTCGTTTTAAAGCTTTCAGTGACCCCAATTCCATCCCAAGTGGATTAATGCAATTCAGTTAAAGTAAACATTTCTAATGACACAGTTACAGACAGTTTTATACAAATAATAAAACATTTAATAATAATGTAATACAGATAATAATGCATTATTGTTCCTATTCTGAATTAGCTTTTTCTGTTTTCATTTTAATATTAAATTTGTAGTAATTTTGTTGTGTGTTTTTGCCATTTTTATTTATTTATTTTTAATATGTCTATATATAGGTTTTATTACGTTTTAGTTGTTTTAGTACTTTAACTTGAACTAAATGAAAATGAGAAATGCTGCCTTGGCAACTACATGAAGTAAAATAAGATTAAAGGTATGTGTACACAACAACGACATTAAAAACTGAATAGTTTTTCCTTTGTGTTTTAGAAACATTTTGCATACAGACAATGAAATTGTCAAAATGATCTCCATTTTACAGATCTCTGAAAACAACTTATTATTCATGCCAGGCTAATAGGTGGCGATGTCACTTTGTAAAGAAACTGTGCAGACGCCTATAGACTACACACATCATATATGTGACCCTGGACCGCAAAACCAGTCTTAAGATTTTTGTTTTATGCCAAAAATCATTAGAATATGAAGTAAAGATCATGTTCAATGAACATATTTTGTAAAATTCCTACTGTAAATATATCAAAACTTAATTTTTGATTAGTAATATGCATTGTTAAGAACTTTATTTGGACAACTTTAAAGGTGATTTTCTCAATATTTAGATTTTTTTGCACCCTCAGATTGCAGATTTTTTTAAATAGTTGTATCTCAGCCAAATATTGTTCTATCATAGCAAGATAATGAATATGATGAATCATCTCAGGTGATGTATAAATCTCAATTTGGAAAAATTGACCGTTATGACTGGTTTTGTGATCCAGGGTCACATATTGTCACGAATCTGGTTGGTGTCCCGTTGTCCGCTCACCACCAGATGTCACTCTCACCTCACCTACACACTCTGACTGTTGCGCCACACTCTGGACTGCATCTCCCATCCTCCACCGCACTGATTGCGTCAGCCCCCGTGACCAATCAGGCGTTCGATAAAAGCGCCGATCCTCCCAGTGCACCTTACGGATTGTTAGATTGTTTTGTGTTGTTAGCGTTCCCTAGTTTCCAGAGTTCCTAGTTTCCTCGTTCCCGTGTTTTGACCTCCCGCCTGGTTATCTCGTTTTCGACTGTCTAGCCGCCTGCCTTTTCGGACTCTCGCTCTTGTTTATTGGTTTATTCTCCTAGCTCAGCCCCTTACGGATTACGTTTGCCACGGATCGACCCTCGCCTGTTTCACGGACTTCTATTGTGCATCGCCTACGTTAAACCTGTCTGCTGTTGTTGTTTACCCTGCCTGTACGACCATGTCTTTGTCTCGTCCCAATAAAAGCTCGCGCATGGATCCGCTCGCCTCTCGTCTCCCTCTCCACGTTACAGAACAATCCGTCACAACAGGATCCAGCAGCTTTCACCCCGGACATTCATCAGATATGGACACGGACATAACTCTATCCAGAATCAAACAGCGATCACACACACTTGAACAATATACACGTGAGTTTATTTCCATTGCTAACCATTCCACTCTCCCGGACTGTATATTAATTGAGGTTTTCTGTGACGGCGTCAACCAGCCCCTCCGTGCACGACTGAGACGCGAGGGCCCGCGCTCGTCACTGGAGGATTTTTTAAACTTTGCATTTTTGTGTGTGGGTTCGCCGTGCACCGTGGGGGTCGCGCAGAGGGAGCGCGACAACGCGGCAATGGCGACCGCGCGTCCCATTCGCAGATGGACGGTCATGCCGGAGCACGATGCTACAAACACGTTTGCCGCCTGGATAGCTCGTGAAATGGCGGCCGTGTCGGAGCGCGCTCGAGCAATGGCGGCGATAGCGGAGCCCGTTCACAAGATGGCGGCAGCGCCGGCGCGCACTCACAAGATGGCGGCGACGGCGGAGTCCGTTCACAAGATGGCGGCGGAAACAGAGCTCCGTCACGTCACAGCTGCCATACCAGAGCTATATGGAGCTGCAGCTGCATTTCCTGAGTCAAGTAAAGTTTCCAAGTCAAGTCAAGTTGCAGCTGTGTTTCCTGAGCCAAGTCGAGTTTCCAAGCCAAGTCAAGTTGCTGCTGCTGTTCCTGCGTCAAGTCAAGTCAGAACTGCTCTTAAGGCAAGTCAAGTTAAAACTGTGTTTCCTGTGTCAAATCAGGCCAGAACTGTTGTCCCTGTGTCAAGTCAAATTACAGCCATCTTTCCTGAGCCACTGCACAAGGTGGCTGCCACGCCAGAGCCACTGCACAAGATGGCCGCCGCCTCCAAGCAACAGCACAAGATGGCCGCCGTCTCCAAGCAACTACACAAGATGGCCGCCATCCGGACACCACCTGTGGTCAGGATGGCCCACGTGCTGGACACTCCTCTAGTGACGGTATGGGCAGCTAAAATGGCACTCCTTAATGCCACGGCGACTACCCCAGAGTCAAGTCAAGACACAGCTGTCGTTCTCCACGAGTCAAGTCACGTTACGGCTGTTCCCCACGAGTCAAGCCAAGTCACACCTGTTCTTCACGAGTCAAGTCACGCTACAGCTGTTGTTCCTGAGTCAAGCCATGTTGTTCCTGAGTCAAGTCACGTTACAGCTGTTGTTCTTGAGCCAAGCCATATTGTTCAGGAGTCAAGCCAGGTTACAGCAGATCCTCATGAGCCAAGCCATGCTGCTGCTGTTATTCCAGAGCCAAGTCAAACTTCAGCCGCTGCTCCAGAGTCAAGTCAGGCTACAGCTGTAGCCTCCAAGTCCAGTCCGGCCTCCAAGTCCAGTCCGGCCTCCAAGTCCAGTCCGGCCTCCAAGTCCAGTCCGGCCTCCAAGTCCAGTCACGTCAAGGCTGTCGTCCCCGAGTCAAGCAACGTCAAGGCTGTCGTCCCCGAGTCAAGCAACGTCAAGGCTGTCGTCCCCGAGTCAAGCAACGTCAAGGCTGTCGTCCCCGAGTCAAGCAACGTCAAGGCTGTCGTCCCCGAGTCAAGCAACGTCAAGGCTGTCGTCTCTGAGTCAAGTAGAGTCACTAATAATCTTCACGAGCCGAGTCAGGTCATTGCTGATCTCCAAGAGTCAAGCCAGTTCACTATTAATCTTCACGAAGCAGGTCAGGTCACAGTTGGTCACCACGAACCAAGTCATATCCTGCCCGACGGCTCAGAGCCCCATCACGCCTCGTCTGACCGCTCAGAGTCAAGTCATGTCTCGTCGGATCGCCCAGAGTCAACCCACGTCCCGCCTGAGGGCCCAGAGCCTCTCCATGTTTCTTCAGACCTCCCAGTGCCTCGTCATGTCTCGTCTGACCTCCCAGAGCCGTGCCATGCCTCGTCAGATATCCCACGATCATGGCCTATCATGGTAACCAGTGTACTGGACCCACCACAACCTCCCGCTGCTGCTCTTCCTCTAATGGCGGTTGCCATCTGGTGTGTGTGGGCTGCACACTGTGCCTCTGAGGTCACATCTGTTCACAGATCAACCCCTGAGGCCACGTCTGTTCACCAATCTGCTCCAGAGCTCCCGTCTGATCTCAAGCCTGCTCCAGAGTCCCTCTCTGATCTCAAGCCTGCTGCAGAGCTCTCGCCTGGTTTCCAGCCTGCTCCAGAACTCCCCTCTGATCTCAAGCCTGCTGCGGAGCTTTCGCCTGGTCTCCAGCCTGACCCAGAGCTCCCGTCTGATCTCAAGCCTGCTCCAGAGTCCCTCTCTGATCTCAAGCCTGCTGCAGAGCTTTCGTCTGGTCTCCAGCCTGACCCAGAGCTCCCCTCTGATCACAAGCCTGCTTCAGAGGTCCCGTCGGGTCTCAAGTCTGCTCCCGAAGCCTTCCCCATCGGAGAAGCTGCGCCAATGCCTCCAGAGGTGTCGGCGTCGGCCGTAGAACCTCTTATGGAGGGGGCGTTAACTGCTAAACTCTCTGCTTCTCCCTTTTTTCTGTCTGCATTCTCTGTCACTGTTCTCCCCAGGTCCCCGTCCAAGACGCAGCCTCCTGTTCCGCCCCGGAGGGCTGCTGCGCCTCCTGTTCCGCCCCGGAGGACGGCTCCGCCTCCTGTTCCGCCCCGGAGGGCTGCGGTACCTCCTGCTCCGCCTCCTGTTCCGCCCCGGAGGGCTGCGGTACCTCCTGCTCCGCCTCCTGTTCCGCCCCGGAGGGCTGCGGTACCTCCTGCTCCGCCTCCTGTTCCGCCCCGGAGGGCTGCTGCGCCTTCTCCCCCTACTCTGTCTGCCTCCTCTGTCCCTGCTTACCCCAGGTCCCAGACCGTGACGCAGATTCCTGTTTCTCCCTGGAGGGCTGCTCCGCCTTCTGCTCTGCCTCCTGTTCCACCCTGGAGGACCGTCCCGCCTCCTGTTCCGCCTCAGAGGGCTCTGGCGTTGCCTGCTCCGCCCTGGAGGGCTCCTGCGCCTCCTGCTCTGCCTCCGGCTCCGCCCTGGGGGGCTACTGCGCCTCCTGCTCTGCCTCCGGCTCCGCCCTGGAAGGCTCCTGCTCCACCTCCGCCCTGGAGGGCTCTTGCTCCGCCTCCGGCCCCACCTTGGAGGGTACCTGCTCTGTCGGTCCTGCCTCAATCTCTGGGCTTCCCTCATGGACCTGGTCCTCCAGCCCTCGCCCTGTCTCGCTCCCACCCCACCGCTCCCCTGGACTGTTGTTCCCGTCGAGCGTCTGGAAGCCGCTCCTTGGGGGGGGGCTATGTCACGAATCTGGTTGGTGTCCCGTTGTCCGCTCACCACCAGATGTCACTCTCACCTCACCTACACACTCTGACTGTTGCGCCACACTCTGGACTGCATCTCCCATCCTCCACCGCACTGATTGCGTCAGCCCCCGTGACCAATCAGGCGTTCGATAAAAGCGCCGATCCTCCCAGTGCACCTTACGGATTGTTAGATTGTTTTGTGTTGTTAGCGTTCCCTAGTTTCCAGAGTTCCTAGTTTCCTCGTTCCCGTGTTTTGACCTCCCGCCTGGTTATCTCGTTTTCGACTGTCTAGCCGCCTGCCTTTTCGGACTCTCGCTCTTGTTTATTGGTTTATTCTCCTAGCTCAGCCCCTTACGGATTACGTTTGCCACGGATCGACCCTCGCCTGTTTCACGGACTTCTATTGTGCATCGCCTACGTTAAACCTGTCTGCTGTTGTTGTTTACCCTGCCTGTACGACCATGTCTTTGTCTCGTCCCAATAAAAGCTCGCGCATGGATCCGCTCGCCTCTCGTCTCCCTCTCCACGTTACACATATATGCATATGCCATCACTGTTTTAATAAATTTGCTTTTTTTGTAGTTCACACAGAGACTATAATGGCATTGTTGCAAAAACTTGAACTTTGAAACCCATTTTTAACAGTTTGCAGGTCCCAAAATGCCATTGTCGTATAATGAACAGTGATGTTTAAAAAGTTTTCTGTTTTTAGGTTATTGTTTTTTTTAGCCAATGTTGATTTTATTTCAAGCAGTGAAAACACTTTATGGTTTTAGTTAGTTAACAATAACAACCCTGAAATAATCCTATTAATCTTTCAAAAATCCACAGTGTATTGTGATCACGTGTGTATCGCGTGTTGGCCTCGAGTCAAATTTAGCAGCTGAGCGATCCTGGGGTCTCCCAGTCTTCCTTGTCTGACTCATCTGCTGAATTCAGAATAGCATGCTAGCTTTCTGCTCTAGTATGTCATCTTTTTATGGCAGTAATGGAAAGAGTAGTATGCCAATAGTCTGATATTATATTCTTTCATGTCAGAGCCTCTAATGAGCTGATAAATTGTGATGTCATGGAGTGTAAGATTATGGAGACTCAGTAGTGTTGCATAACCCCAAGGATTCAGGGTTTGGCTGGTTAACATGACCCCGTTATTCGCTGCTGGTAGATGTCATACCTTCATCATTATAAAGGCAAAATGCATCTTTATTGATGGCCAATCAAAAGCACTCATATATTCTGACAGAATAATTTGATTTTTATTTATCTGCTATAGTTTACTATAGTTTGCAGTTGGTGCCATCAGCCTCTCATTCTCCTGCAGCTCTTCACTGATTAGTCACATGGTTTTCAGTTCAGATGATTGGTTAATTAAGGACCCATGACCCGTGGCCCATTTATAGAAATGAAAATGCTAATGGTCAGCTATCTCCAAGTTTTATAGAGCTCTTTGTGTTTAAACATACTTTTCTAGGGTGACCAGCCGTCCTTGTGCTTCTGGGCCAGTCTCCATTTTTGGTGGCCTGTCCCGGCTGGACCTGTCCTCAGAAATGTCCCAATTTTTTACAGTGCATTCAACGCATCCTGCAAAGTAAAATTATATCTAATGTAGGTATTGCTTATCAAAATGTTGTTTAAAACACAGTAAATATATTTGTTTTAACATATTAGTTTAAAGCATTAGCATGCAATTGAAGCATGCAGATATACAAAATATAAATATACAAAAATGGTCAAAAATATATTTACATTTAATCACTTAGCAGATGCTTTTATCCAAAGCGACTTACAAATGAGGACCTGGTTCTGGTGCAGCTTTACAAAATCAGCAAGGAAAAAAGTAAAGTATTTTTTGAACAATACCATCAACCCATGTGGAGTGGAAAAATCAATATAATCAGAAAGTGGAACTAAAAAGAATAAGGGGTTGTTCGCACAGAAAGTGTTTTTCCATTCCAATGCGCTACTTTTCCATTATTTTTCTACATAAAGATGCGCTAGACGGACACGTATGACCATTGTTCTCACGGCTTTTACATATGCGTTTTTAGAAATTTTCAAAAAATTGTGAGAATTTCAACCTATAAAGGCAGCGCTGCTTGTAAACAAAACAGTGGACCAATCAAATGCCCCCGGAGGCGGGGCAAGCATTGCGAGCTTTTGTTTACTGTTTATTTAAAACCATTCCTAGATGCTTCTTCTCACGTTTTTAGACACAAAAACACGTTCTGTTTGAACGGCCCCTAATACTTCTTATTTTGCACTTTTATTATTGGCAGCAGCTATTTACACGAAGTGCAAATAGCAATAAATGCTACACTAAGTGAAAATAGCATATTTTCTTAACGATAGATGCAAATAATGACTAAGTGCAAATAGCTATAGATTCGGTTTGCACTATGTTAAAATCGCAGGATTTTCTGCTGTTTATAATACTTATTGCAAATAGACGCAATCATCTGAACCCCAGTATTGTACATTAGAACAGTATACAGTAATTACATATTGAGTGTAAATTACAGTTTTAGTTCAATTTATTAAATGGATATTGCCTTATTTGGACCATAAGACCTCCCTATACCTACCCTAACCCTAACTGATACTTCGATTCAACTTTTCGATTATTTCCTTAATTTTTTTATTGAAAATAAATGCCTTTCTAATATATATATATATATATATATATATATATATAAATGTTTAAGTTATATTTTTGGGCTTTTTGTTATTTTATTATTCAGATAGGACAGTGGAGATATGACAGGAAAGTATTAGGTAGAGAGAGGGGAGCAGGATCAGCAAAGGACCTCAAGACAGGAATCAACCTCAGGTCTTCATGAGCACAGTTGGGCTATATGTCACCGCACTAGCTACAAGGCTATTGGCGCCGACATGATATGAGATTTGAAAAGGGAGAAAAATATTCACCTGAAGGCGGATTCGAACCCGGGTCAGTCACTCTGAAAAGAGTAGAAAACGTGCTTTGTCGTCTGTACCACTGGAGCAGAGGATTGAGTGTTGTCTTTTGTAGTGTTGACTAGCCCAATCACACGTTGGTGGGCGGAGCTAGTGTAAATAGCCTCTGCCAACAAGGTGGTTAATTTGCACTTAGTGTAAATAGACACTCCGTATTTTTTTATTATAGATTGTACAAATATTTACATAAACATACTTTTAATGCAATCTAGCTTAGTAATGTATAAATATATTTTCAATCTAATATATAATTATATCATCCAAGATATATTTAAAAAAGAATAATACATTTTGCATTAACTGAAAATTTATTTTAATGGCCCTTTAAAGGAGAACTCCACTTTCAAAACAGCAATTTACAAATAATTTACTCACCCCCTTGTCATCCAAGATGTTCATGTCTTTCTGTCTTCAGTCTTGAAGAAATCATGGTTTTTGAGGAAAACATTTTAAGATTTTTCTTCATATAATGGACTGATATGGTGCCCCTATTTTGAACTTCCAAAATGTAGTTTAAATGCAGCTTCAAAGGGCTCTAAATGATCCCAGACGAGGAAGAAGGGTCTTATCTAGCAAAACGATTTGTCATTTTTTTAAAAAATAAAAATTTGTATAACTTTGTACAAAAGCTCGTGTAGCACAAGCTCTGGGATGCGCGTCCACAACACTACGAATCACGTCATCGTCTCATCGTCTGTGTACTCCGGCTCAAAAAGGTACAGTATGGCAAAAAACTCCATCTCATTTTCTCCTACAACTTCAGAATCGTCTGACATCGTTGTACCTTATTGTTTGTAAATGGTGTTTGACTTACTCGCACTTCCTTAGTCTTTGCGCGTTCGCTTTGAAAAACACTGGGTCTGTAGTTCCGCGTGCCTTTTCGACATGATTCAATAGTACGTAGCGTCGTGGACACGCATCCCAGAGCCTGTGCTGCACCGGCTTTTGTGCTTAAAAAGTATACACATTTTTATTTTCCGAAAAAAATGACTGATCATTTAGAGCTCTTTGAAGCTGCATTTAAACTACATTTTGGAAGTTCAAAATCGGGGCACCAATGAAGTCCATTATATGGAGAAAAATCTTAAAATGTTTTCCTTAAAAACCATCATTTCTTTATGACTGAAGACAGAAAGACATGAACATCTTGGAGGACAAGAAGGTGAGTAAATGATTTGTAGATTGTTGTTCTGAAAGTGGACTTCTCCTTTAAGTACATTTTGGCATTTGAAGGTTTAAAATAAATATATTTTCAATTTGTAAAATATATTTGCATGAGCTGCTCTGTTTACATGAAATATCTAGAATATTTTAAAAGAGTGTCACATGCAGCCTGTCATATTTATTTCCTCTTTTTTTCTGATGGGTCACTGGTGTCATTTCTGTCATCAAAAATATTTTTATAATGATTACTAAACTGTATCTCCTACATAGCTGCGCAGGATGTCTCACTTTGCATACTAAAATATTTTGATCTCAAATTACTAATTCATGTCCGTTATGTAATAAATGCAAAACACATTTGGTGATTATAAAATATCCACTTATTTTTCTTTACTAACCTTCAGATTATACATTACCCTTCACATGTTCTCTTTGACACAATATTTTTCAAAAATGCAATAGGCGGTGTACAGTATATACTACACAGTGTGCAGGAAACTATTCCATTCTGAACACAGCCAACAACTGCAGCACTGGACACAAGCGCTACAGTGGACCGAGAGATGGGGGGTAGAGAGACAGAGAGGAAGCGCTGCAGAGGTCTGAACCCCCCATCTGTGTCCACGACCTACCAACACCGCCACACCATTACATAACACTGCTGCAGAGAGAGAGAGAGAGAGAGAGAGAGAGAGAGAGACACTGCTACCGTCAGCCGGGGAGGTAATAAATCACGCACAGACACACTGCAGGATTCTTCACACCTTCAACAGCAAACAATTCTGTACATACAGCTGTTTCACTCCGCAATCACAACCAAAAAAGTAGAGCCAAACACAAACAGACTGTCACTGTATGACTGTATGTTCAGCATTCCTAAAAATAATAATCGCATGTTATGCATCTCACTCAGACTGAATTGTGTGTGATTGTATTGACTTTTCAGACCTCTGACTCTGAGTGTGACCATCTGTGAGGAACATGTGTGTGTGTTTACAGATGAAGAAGGACATGAGTGTGTGTGACAGCCGCAGTGTGTGATTACGTGTGTTTATTTGATTTCGTAACTAGAGCCAGTACAGCCCTCAAGCAAACTGAAGATGAAAAGGGGATTCCTCTGTGTGCTGATGAACGGAGGAGAGCGTTCTGGAATGAATATCAAGTCATTTATGCAACCATGACTGCTAAATCACCTAGGGAAGCTTCTGCTGGATACAGAATGAGAGAAAAAGAACAAGAATTGTAATGTTAAATTGCGTAAGAAAATGTGAGTGGTAAAAATTCAGCGCCATGATGCAAGGATGGTGTGGGTGGTTGCCAGGACATTTATTTTATATAATGTAAGCAAAGTCTATTTTAAGGCCTATTTTAATTGCAGTTAACCCTGTAAGGCCTGATGTACCATAGTTTATGGAACAGTTTATTTAACCTGCAGATACGTTTTTTCGCTGAGTATCATATTTAATACATCACGCTTTTGCATATATGCAGTTGCTAATATTTGTATGGCCAAAAAGTAAGATGGATTTCTGATAGTTTGTCATTTATAACAGTAAAGCAAACTACATAAAATGTGTATAAATATTGTTTGTCACTCAATATCTCCCAATGCTGTGTCTTAGTAAGATATTTAAATGCTTAGTGTTGTGGTAGGTACACAATTTATTAAGTTGGCTTAAACATAGTCAGTATCTCCTCCTAGAGCTTTAAAGCTACAGGCACCAAACTCAGAACGGCACCTTCAGACTGGTCTGAAGTTAGTTGCTATATCCTTTCTAACTGATCCAGCTTACGGTTTTCAAAAAAACAGACTATAAAAACCACCTAAAATCCCATAGACTTTCATTGAGGGGGTGAAGACTTTTAAATAAAGAGACCTATGGTGCATCTGAGCTGTTTATTGCTGTAGCAAAGCTTAATAACTCCCTACTTAAACAGTTAAAACCAGCCTAAGCTGAATGGCTGCTTTGGCTGGTCTCCCGAGCTGGTTTTAAAGTAGTTTAAAGTGGTTTTGGCCACTTTTTAGCTGGCCAAGCTGGGAGGCCTGCTAAAAGACCAGCCAAGGTTAAACAGGCTATTTTCAGTTTAAACCAGCTAAGACTAGACAAGACTAGACTGGTTTTAACAGTTTTTTTTTTTTTTTTTACTAAATCAGCTGGTTTTAGTTGGTTTAAACATGTTAATCATGCCAGAAACATGCAAGCAGCATAGTAGCAACTTTCTAAACATGCTAACAACATGCTAGTAACTTGCTAATCATATTAGCAACATGCTAGTAACTTGCTAATCATATTAACAACATGCTAGTAACTTGCTAATCATGTTAACAACATGCTAGCAATATGCTAATAATGCTAGAAACATGCTAACAACATGCTAGTAACTGGTTAATCATGCTAGTAACATTAATCATGCTAGAAACATGATAGCGACATGCCAATCATGCTAACATACTAGTAACATGCTAGAAACATGATAGCAACATGCTAATCATGCTAACAACATATTAGTGACATGCTAATCATGCAAACAACTGCTAGTAATGTGTTAACCATGCTAGTAAAATGCTACTAACTTTGCTAACCATGTTAGAAACATGCTAACATGTTAATCATGCTAGCAACATGCTAGTAACTTGCTAATCATGCTAACAACATACTAGTAACATGTTAGTTATGTTAAAAACATGATAGCAACATGCTAATCATGCTAACAACATGCTAATCATGCAAACAACTGCTAGTTACTTGTTAACAATACTAGTAAAATGCTACTAATTTGTTAATCATGTTAGAAATATGGCAACAACATACTAGTAATGTGCTAATCATGCTAACAACATAGTAGTAACATGTCAGTTATGTTAAAACATTATAGCAACATGCTAATCATGCTAACAACATGCTAGTAACATGATAAGAACATGCTAGTAGCATGTTATCAACATGATAATAACTTGTTAATCATTCTAACAACATGCTAGTGACATGCTAATTATGTTAACAACATGCTAGCAACAAGCTAGTAACATGCAAATCATGTTAAAAACATGGTAGTAACATGTTAATTATGTTAGAAACATGCTAGCAACATGTTGGGTAACATGTTAATCATGCTAGAAACATGATAGCAACAGGTTAAACAGGCTATAAACATGCTAGTAACTTACTAATTATGCCAGTAACTTGTTAATCATGCTAACAACACTGCAATTAACCTAATCATGCTAAAACATGCTAACAACATGTTAAATCATGATAGCAACATCAGCTTTCATACTTTTACAACTACTTTAAACTTTCAGGCTAGGCTTTCTCAAGCCAACTCAAAGTTTGTTCTCAAACTTTACTCATCTAGTTATTAATATCACTGTAATGAAAATTTAATTGTAGCCAAAATTATATTAATTCAAACAATAAAATATGCCCAGTTTTTCTTTTATGAAAAGTATTATTTTTAATATTGCGATAAATATGCCCTGAGCATATTCTTGACGGATTTTGGCTTCTGTAGGCAGGTTGTTTGGGTGTCCGTGTACAAGTTCTAATACCTCAAGTTCAGTAATGCCACATATGAGAAATAATAACACTGGTACTTATGTCAGCAAACAGACGTAAAAAGAGCTAAACACAGCAAGCCGGTCGACTGCGTCTGCAGCTGTAGAGAGGTGACCCGACAGATCAGAAGCGTTGCAGTAATAAAAGAGAACAAACACAGAGTAAGGCCTGTATTTCCTTTCAGGAAGTACAAGTGTATGTGTGCGTCATTCTGGGGCCACAGGGTGAGATCTGTACAGAAACCTCCTTTCAAACCTCTCTCGCCACAAGGTTTAGCAGGCGCAGCAAATAAAATTCACACCAACACAAACAGACGCTCTCCATGTCAATAATAAAACTGCACCTGTGATGGATGTTCTCTCACCCAACAGCCTTCATAAATTACAGGTTAAAATTAGATTGATCTTTTTACCAGGACGCAAATAAAAAGTAGCGCTCAATTTCATCTGCATACAAGCAAAATGAGCATGTTTGCTTATAGAGCTACTTTGAACACATTTAATTTCTAAATAGTCTGAGATGTATTTCACAAAAAAAAAGCATTTTTGTTTACTTGGAAATTCATTGCCTTGCAATTTTAAACATACTTTTTATACTCATATTTTAAATTTTCATCACATGCAGAGTATCATTTGAACAGAAGACATAAAAAAATAATCAACTTTAACTGTAGGAATTTCATTGAGATATTTTTGTTGACATAACAGTTCAGATGTCAAACCTTCATGGAGAAACTTTAAGCAGTGCATTTATTATTGATGAACAATCTTTCAGTTACACATTTAATAAACCACAAGCAGGCCACATCGAGGTTATTGCTCTTTATTGACATTGTTGTAATGATGAGCATCTAGAGTCCTTATAAAATATACAAACAAATAACTGCACATTTGATTTTCTGGATGAACCACCTAGTTTATTGTGATCATCACAAAACAATAAAAAAAACAAAAACAAAAATCACTCATCTTCTTCCACCTCCTCCTCCTCCTCCTCCTCTTCATCACTGATGACATATTTTTTCTGTTTCTTGGCGGCAGATTCCTCATCTTCCTCGGCCTTACGCTTTCCGGAATTCTCTCCCTCCTGAAAGAGAGGATAAATATTAATTTCTAAGGTCCATTTATGTTGTTAAGGTGTCTTAGAGCAAAATCATTCAGAATTTAGATTTTCTTTACCAATTTCAGCCATTAAACAGACTGTATTTGCTGCTGTATATTTAATACTTTCATATGCATGACCTCTGTTGTGATTGGCTTGTCTATTAACCTTTGAAAAGAACTAAAAAAAAAATAAAAAAAAAATAAATAAAAAAATAAAGCAAGTGAATCATGTAAAAAAAAAAATAAATAAATAAATAAATAAAAGTTAAAAATTAAAAATCAAATGTGATTCATATTAAAGGGACTGTCACAGTTCTTCAACTTTTAGTTTTGATATCTATGGACTCTTAGTTTTTCTGCTTTTCTGCTTTTCTTTTGGTTTCCTGCTTCATTGTCTCCATTTCCTGCTTGTCATTTGTTTTCAGGTATGTTAGGTCATTAGTCTCGTTTGGTTCCCTTTATAAGTTGTGTTCCCTTAGTCTCTTGCGGTCTGATCTCCCTTATGTTAAGGTGTGTTTTCTCTGTCTCCTGGTTTCTACGTTTGTTTATTACAGTATTTTGTGTTTGAATCGCTCTCAGATTCTCCAGTCCTGCTCCTTGTACACACCATTCGGTGACAGGATAGTTCAAAATAAAAATCTGTAATAATTTAATTACCATGAGGCTTTAAAACATCTTCAGAACACAAAGATACATTTAATTTTTTTTGTCCATCTAGTGAACGTCCATGAAAACCATACTTTTTAGGCTTTAAAATTCATAAAGACTCATAAATAATAAAGTCTGACTTTATAAAGCCTTCTGAAGAGATATGATCACTTCTATAATTTTTGATCAAACAGGAACTCAAAAATCATGCAAAAACAATGAGGTTTACTCTTCTGCTTTTAATAGATAGGCAAAAATGATGGGTTTGGATTTGGGTTTTGTAGATGAATGGTAAGTCGTCTTATGGGTTTGGAACAACACGAGTGAGGTAATGACAGAATTTAAAGCCATTTAAAACTACTCTATTTTTGAACCTTTTATTTTTCTCTCAATAAATGATCTATTTGGACGGAAAGTTTCACCTCGTCGCTGTCCAGTCTCTTGGCCTTCATCAGCCGCTGGGCCTTGTCTTCATCAGAACCTTCATCGCTGTCTGAAGAATAGATCCTGGCTCGCTCCTCTGTGACCCACAAACGAACAAAAACAATTAAGCACAGCTCAGAATTCAGTGCTGATTTTCAAGCATTCCAGAGAGATGTTCTTTCAGTAAATACCTCTTATTGGCACAAACAAATCAAACTCAACAAACTAATCTAAATCTCAGCCGGACTCCGGCATAATGCAGCATTAAGGAGCCGGCAGGTAATCGGCTAACGGCCGCAACGGTTACTGTCAGTGAGAAAGCGTGCGCGTGAGACGTGCTGTTTTGGGAACACAAGCTGTTGTTGCGGTGCAGAATGTTCTAGCTGATCGCAGCAGGCCTCAAACTCACTCAAAGAATCTGTTGTGCAGAAACACTGACCCACAGGGGAGCGAGGGAATACAATATAGACGAGACACAGCACCCCACCGCTACTCGGGGGCCATTTCAACTGACCTACTTCCTGTAGAGACGCTGCTTTTCACACTATAGCTATCAGTGCAGATGCGACAGGATGTGATGCTCGTGTAAAGGGAGTTTAGTATATGAGCATATGCAAATAATTAGTGATGCACCAAAATTCAAAATTCATTAAAATAAATTCTCACTTTCAGGTTTTGGAGAGACAAATGGCATGTCTACATAGATAATTTTAGAAAGCATTACTATATAGACTAAATTGAATTTATATACTCCTGAGCAATAATATGCAATGTCCCATGTGTGCACGTTTAACAGGTGACCTACCCCTCAGACCTCCACCCTTATATTTGCTCTTGATGGCGGCCAGGCTGATGGATTCTTCACCCTCCTCATCCTCATCATAGCGGTCTGGCTCCAGGTACCCGGCGTTCAGACCTCGCTGATGCTGTTTCTCTCTCATGCGCCTCTGCTGGGATTCACGACGGATAGACGCACGTAACCTCTCCTCTTCTTTCTGCAAAAAGACAGACACACACACACACACACACGAGAGAAACTCTGATATCTCTGCAGGATTACACTGAATGAACACATCCACATCCTAGTTTATCAGTCATCGTGGAGATAAATATAGATGCATTTTATCCGAGTAATGAAAAAGGATTTAAGAACTTAACTTTATTGGATTTAGCAAATAATTTTGTATATTAAATTTTAATCCAGGGTTCCCACACTTTTCAGCAGTGATTTTCCATGACTTTCCCATAACCTCTTCAGTCAATCATGACAACGAGATAAGGACTTTTTATTTTTTTGGCAATGCAGTCATTTTACAGTGATTGCTGGGGTTTGCCAGATACTAAACTTTACTTATCACCTCAGTGCACAGCATAAATGAGTACACCCTCTCTGAATAAATAAATACATCTTAACGATCACTAATATAAATCACGGAAAGATGGCAAAATTGAAATGTATTAAACATATACTTAATAAAAACAACAAAATGTATGCCAATATTTTCTGTGAGATAAGTAAATTAGCCCATTTTGTTTAAATGAATGATTGCAGAATTGAGTACACCCTAGATTTAATTCAGCAAATGTATAATATTCTATACTTAGTATGTCCTTCAGAACTCTAAGTACACTGGTCTGACCCTTCTTAGCACTGAGTCTACAAGTTCATGACTAATTGTCACATCTGTCCTGTTTAACTCCTGGACGACGACCTCCTTAAGTGCCCTGGTCTTTAACGGGGAGTTTTTCTCAGCTCATCTCTACAGAATCCCCCACAGCTGCTCAAGAGTGTTGAGAATGAGTGAAGTACATGTCCACTGAAGGATTTTCACCTTGGGAGAATGAACATCTTCATTGTCATGCTGAAAAAATGCAGGGAATGAGGGGAGGGTAGCATCTTCAGTTTCAGTTTTTGTATTCCATCACACAGTGGTGTGTGATTCATGACAGTGTTGATAAAGCACAGCTCACACATCCCTATAGAAGAGCTTTACTAGCACTGAACGTCACTGTGGGAACCAGACGCTTCTCACTGTACTCCTCCTCTAGCAACACCACAACATTTTTAATGCTTTTGGATCAGAAATGATTGACTTGGTCTCGAGACCAGAGTATGGATTCCCAGAAGTCTATATTTTGTAAATATGGGCCTTGGATGAGGTTAAATGTGTTTATTGTGCTTTGGGTACAGTAGGTAATTCTAGCGGTGACAACAACCATGCATGTCCGTGAGATAAAGCGTCACTCTTTTCATAGCTTTTGCCGGCTCTGAGACACCTGCATGGTGTTTCTCTTGCTCATTTTCTAGCAAAAATTCACTCATCACTAAATGAAAACTTAAAGTGAAGGCCTGATTGTTTCAGGAGCCCATTGTTTTTGAATATTGATGCTACTTCTGCTATATTTTCACTTAAAACAATAATTTGGTATTCCCCTTGTACCACTGTCCTCTTTTAAGCTAAGAAATAAGTCACCTGGCAGTTTTCTCTCAAATGGTTCCACTGTTGCCAGCATTAAATCCGAATATGATTCAGAAGGCTATAAAATATTTTTAACTGTCAGGAAATTACTTTTCTTTGAAAGTTTTGGTTCAATATACTTACCTGTTGATCAAAAATAGCCTTAAACTTATACACTTTTTTATTTATTTATTTTTTGGGGTTTTTTTAGTAACTTTCAAAAGGGTGTACTCATTTTTGCAACACAACATTTCGTCAATTTGATATGAAAATCTTATTTTCCTGAATAATTTTGACATTCTTCTTTGGTAATTAAACAAGCAGGCTTGTTGGAACATTGTATCTCCAAAGAACCCTATCATGTCATCTAAGTAAAGAGTAATTGCTGAATTTGTTAGGTTTTAGAGGGGATGAACTCATTTATGCTGTGCACTGTAAATAGGTTTCTGCCATCAGGACCTGGATATGAATTTGCAGATATACTGTGAAACACTACAATTATAAATAAATATTTTCTATTATAATCTATTTTAAAATATAATTGATTGCTGCGATTAAAGCTGAATTTTCAGCATCTTTACTCCAGTCTTCAGTGTCACACAATCTTTCAGAAATCATTCTAATATTTGGTACTCATTACAATCAGTGTTTTTTGTGAAAAACTGTGATGCATTTTATTTTCAGGGTTTTTTTTGATAAACAAAGTTTAAAAGAACAGCATTTATTTAAAATTTTGTGTAACAAAACAATGTTTGCTGTCATTTTTCACCAGTGTAACCCATTCTTGCTGAAAAAATAATAATTATAATGCTACTGACGCCAACATTTAAATGGTAGTGTATATACAGTGTAAATACCAGTCAAGTCATAAACAGGTGTAGATGGCATGAACACTATTTATGTAAGATTATTATCTGTAAAAAACACTTTCAATAAAACTTGCGAAATAATTTTATAGCTCTTCATTTACAATAGGAATTATCCAGAGAACTGTCACCACTTTAACTCCAGCAAGGCTGTCTAATGCTGTCTGGGTCTTTGAGACTGACTTATGATCGTCCATCTGATATGAAATCTGGCTCTTTGGACATTAGACCTCTGCTCAGAGGGAGATAAATGAGAAAGGAAATAGATAAAACATTTACAGTACTCCACTTTAGTTGTTGGACAATCTATTTAGATAACACGGCTCAAATCATACGTGCATAACCTGCTGCTGCCAAGATCTGCAGTGTGTGTGTTTTTGTGTGTGTGAGGAAATGTGCTATGAGCCGAGATGTTTATGTGTCTGCCGTCTTATGCAATAGCTTATTGGATTTTTATGATAAAGTTTTGTAAAACTGAAATGACAAATGCAGAGTCACCATGTGTAATGTTGTTCTTTAAGTTCCAAAACATATTGGTTAAACTCCCTAGCAGGACAGATTCATGACCTCTTTAAACTCCAGGTTTTCAGGAAAAGGAGCTTTTATTAAGGAGGATTTCAGCGATGACATAACCTCCCTCTCCGCATTTTTGCATCGATATGAATCCTGCTGAATTTTCCACCAGTCTCGGGCCCAACTCAAATCTCTTTGCTCAGTGAAACAGTGCATGCGTTTTACCTTTATCATCTCATTCCTCTGGGATTCCGGGTCCCTGCCGGCCATGGGCAGAATTCGGATCTTCTGTGTCTTTGAGCAGCGGTCAGCGAGAGAGAGGGTCATCTTCCTGTGTGTGGCGCTGTCTGTGGAGTGAGGTCTGCAAACACACATGCATATAATAATATAAAACCACTCTGAACAACATTTTAGAATTATTATGAATGCCAATTAACTGCATTGAAACAGGTGTACTTTTAGAAATGTCACACTGCAAAAAAAAAAACAAAAAAAAAAAAGCTTAAAAAGGATTAAAAATACTTAAAATCTTGAAATATGCACTTTCCCAAAAACATTCACAAGACCCACATTGGCCCACAGCACCACCTAGTGTCCAATCAGTGATGCATCACTACTAGCAGCTGAAGTGTTGAAGTTTTACAGCTGTAACTTATTTTGGAAACAAATTTGTAGCCAGAAATGAGTCAAATGTGACAAATGTTCCAAAATCTCCATCTGGGGGCATCCTCATTTGTAAAAATGGTGTGAAAACGTTTTAGCATTTTTACTTTTTTAAATATTTATTAATTGTAAAAATGCAGAGTGTTTTCCGTTAAGGTGAGGGTGTGGGTTAGCTAGGTTATAATTTTAGTAACTAAAGCTGGCCAAAAAAAGTATCATGGTAAAATTTTCCTTATCAGTCGATATCGATATCTCAATGAATTTCAAAACTTTATTTCTTTTAATAATATAAAACAACATTTTAGAATTACAAATATTAACTGCATATTTATTATGCATATTAACTGATGAGCTGCATGGAACAGGTGTACTTTAAACATCTGTCACATTGCACAAAAAAAGCTTTAAAAGAATTAAAAATACTTGAAAACCTGAAAATGCACTTTCCCGAATACATTCACAAGACCTAATTTAAAAAAAAAAAAAAAAAACACACACGCATGTCAAAGCGTTCATGTCCATAGTGGCTGTTTAACATCTCAGCTGCACCAACAGAGATCATCTATTAATCAACTTAAACTTAAAAAAATAAAATAAAATTAAAGACACTTTGCATCATTTATATTTTCATTATGTGGCAGCCTTATACAAATGGCCTTTGTGGCTTTTAGAGCCAAATATTAACTAATTTAAATGTAATCAGCCACAATAGCTTTTTTAAACCCAAAATATTTCTTAAAAAATAATGAATCTCTACACCAGGGGTGCCCAACCCTGTTCCTGGAGTTCTACCTTCCTGCAGAGTTTAGTTCCAACCCTGATCAAACACACCTGTCTGTAATTATCAAGTGCTCCTTCAGGTCCTAATTAGTTGGTCCAGGTGTGTCTGATCAGGGTTAGAGCTGAATTCTGTAGGAAGGTAGATCTCCAGGAACAGAGTTGAGCAGCCCTGCTCTACACCACATGGAGGTATTATAGATCTCCTCTAAGGAAAAGTGAATGCTGACACTGCACTGCATGCTCCCTTTATTTCTGGTTTAAGCAATCCTTTCAGCATGTTCACTAATCATTTCATATTTCCTTTATTTTTAGTTTCATGTTAAACTCAAACAACTGCTTAGCAAAACTGGCCCATAGCACCACCTAGTGCCCAACCAGTGATGCATCACTACTAACAGATGAATTGTTGAAAGTGTTTTGGGAACATATTTGTAGCCAGAAATGGGCCAAATGTGACAAAAATCTCCCAAAATCTCAGTTTGGGAGTGTCCTCATTTGTAAAAATGGTGAAAAGTTTAAAAGTAATGGTGTAAAATTATTATTACTTGTAAAAATTAGGTAAGGTGAGGGCGTGGGTTAGTTAGGTTATAATATTTGGAACTAAAGCTGGCCAAAAAATGCTCATGATAAATATTTCCTTATCAGTCAATATCGATATCTTGATGAATTTCATATCTTTATTTCTTTTAAGTTTAAAGGCAGATTTTTACTCCTAAGTGAAAGTTGTAGAAACCAGACCATTAATTGTGTTTTCAAACTATTCTTTATGATCAGAACATGACATATCCACGTTTTTGATTTCTTTATTCTTTTCTAATCATTTTTCCTTAAAAAAAAATTTAAATATCTTATTACAATAATTAATTTAGTAGTATCTGCATGTTCTAATGAGTGATATTGTCTCAGATCATGAAACAGGTTTGTTTTGCCTGACTTTGATGATATGTATTTTCAACAGTTTGCAGTGCAGGCTGAAATATTAATATGACTTTTTTTTTTGTTTCTTAGAAATGCACATTTGACAGTAGCACTAGCTTGAGTAAGGATTCAGATTTATGTTCATTATCAAAAACACTGACATCTGTAAAAACTGTTACAACCTCATTTTTATATGGTAAAACTTAATTAATGTGACTGTTTAAGTTTTATTAAAATTAACCATTGGTCTTCCATAGAAGCATAGATTTAGGTCATGGTAAATTTACTGTGGTAAAACTATAACCATATGGTTTCGAGGTATTTGCATGAAAAACAGTAGTCTAAATACATTTAGTATAAATGCACAAATGCTATAGCTTAATCACAAAAATACTGCAATTATATTCAATTACTCCTTTACACATTTAATACACGTCTATATTAATAACATAATAGAATTCTATATAAATACCCACATTTGTGACACAATATACCATGGTGCAATTAGTGCTACTACAGTAAATACATGGTAAATGATGGCGATTTGTAGGCTGAAAAGCCTTCTGACCATCACTGCTCACAGCGTTTCCCCTCTTTGTCAGCGCTGTTTCGCTCGGCTGTAAACTAGTTTAAAATCATGAGTTATTTGTGTTCTTCACTGAATTCCATCGCTTTATACTGGATCTCACAGCACTGTTTAGTGCTTGTGTGATAAACTCATCAGTGAGTAAACCCATCTGGGGTTCAGCGGTTTCATTACACTTTTGTCGCATAAACATTATATCATTTATCACACTCTATCATTTTGAGGAAGATTATATCTCAATAATTATTGTTATCGTTTTATCGTCCAGCCCTATTGTTAAATATCAACATATAAAAACAATAGAGGTCTATGCAATGTCATCATTTGTAGAGCTAAGCAGACGTGTGTTTGCGGATGTGTGAAAGAGACGCACCTGAAGGTGAGTTTGGTCTTGAACACAGCCTGACCCTGCAGTCCTGTGCCCTGGCGGATGAACAGGTGGTTGTGGTCACCCTGCAGTGGAGCTTTATACACATCAAACACCTCATTCCCCAGGTGCAGAGACATGCTGCAGAACGAAAGAGATGCTGATTTCACTGTACCTTATGAACATCACTCAGCACCTGCTGAAATTATTCCAAATGATTATTCAACACTAAAATCTGCATCCGTCTCCTCACCTGCCGTCTGACCATTTAACGATTCGTGCGTTGCTCTCCTTGATTTCATTGCCCTCCTCATCGCGCCGAGAGCGCCACCTGATGGTGTTCTCCACCTTTAGCTTCAGGCGGGTTCGTCCTTCCTCATCTAACATCTCCTCATCCTCAAACTCATCCTCGTAGTACTGAGGGTCAAACGGCCTGTGGAGAGACAGCAGGGAAGGAGACAGACAGTTTGGATGGAGAACTTAGCCACTCAGTTCAGTTTTCCAGGAGACATTTACACACCTGGGCTCCACACTGAGAAAGTTGGGCAGTTTGACGAAGTAGAGCTCACTGCCCAGATCTGTGCTGACTTTAGGGATCTCCACTTCGATCCTCGTCTCTGGAACCGGCTCCTCCTCGGGCTGGTCTCCCTCCAGACCGTCCTCAGCATCCTGTTCATTCAGTTCAGAACAATCAGGCGTTAGAACGGGTGAAAACTGTAATTATAATTTTTGTAAACTGAAATTATGATGAAATTATGCAACTTCATCTGGGGCAAAAAAGGTGACAAAATGATCACAATGTAATTATTATTATTTTTATGTCCCCAGCTCAAAACTAACATTTGGTTTTCAAGCACTGACAATGGGTAATATTTAACAATCTGAATATGAAGCCTCATTGAGATGCTCATATCTCTGGGACTGAGCGATGTAGGGCCTTGAAAATGAAGATTCCAAAAGAAAAAAAAGTTTATTAACAACTAAAATCTAAAGCCGTATTGCGATATCTTTGAAACTTCTTGAGTTATAGGCACGCAAACATTGGAAAAAATAATATTTTTGGTACTCAGACAGCTATGTTGAACGCAGTTCTGTTGACAGTTTCAACATTATTTGTTCTTTAGACATTTCTCTTTAAAAGAAAAGAAATCTCATATTTTGTCAAACTGACCCACATTTGGTTTTTGACCACGGAAAATGTGTACATTTTTAAAGATTTACCCCTGGAGCCATATAGAAATTCCAATACCTCTGGAACCAAACCATGTAGGGCCTTAAAAATTAAGATGCCAAAAGGAAAGTTTGTTAAGACACAAAATCTCAAAAGATATTAAGATATCCTGAATACTTCTTGAGTTACAGGCATGCAAACTTTGGAGTAAAAACATGAAAAGTGCCGTTGCCTCATTTTTGAATGGCCACCATTGGCACATAATGCAACAAAGACTGCTAAAGTCAACAGGTTTTACTAATAGAACTACCAATCTCTGAGTGAACATTTGTACCCCCCCTGTAATCTGGCTCTGAATCTCAGGTGGGGGAGAGCAGGAAAAAAAAAAAAAAAAAAAAACTATTTTGACAACCCCCCCCCCCTCTATAAAATAGTAGATTACTCAGTTAATATTCATCCATGGCATTTAATATTTTGGCTCTCATCACTACACATGTGTATCTTTCTTCAGAAAAAATATTAGCAAAATCAATAATTTGAGCCGGGGAATTTTTTGAAATGTGGTTGATTTAACACAGAATGACCCGATGGTAATAATGCTATTGTGCTGTAAAATAAAAATCACTAATAATAATGTTATTTTGGAGAACAGTAAAATTATCATTTCTATTAAATGTTAAAATCACAGAACTATTTGCATTTTCAAAGGCACATTTTAAGTGACCCAGACTAATAAAGAGATTAAGTTTTTGTGGAGCTGCATTTAGTGTAAACCAAGCCACTCCAAACAATGAAAACACAGAAACATGAGCTGCTCGTGTGTAAATAAAGCTGCACTTCAAGCACTGAGCTCTTTTGTTTTGGTTTTCTCATATCATTGCTTAGGACTCCTCACAGACCCGTAAGATCTACACAGATCTGCCTCCCTGAAGAAGAGTAGAATATAATGCATTCAATTTTATAGCACACTTTTATAAGCCAACCAATCGTGGAAAGCATCCTAACATTGGGAGTGAGCAGTATGGCAAAAATTGTAGGATGACAGAAGTCATTTTATATCACAGTAATGGCATATACATAAACATTACAATTATTTGAGCTGTTAATTTAATGAAAAACACTACAATTTTTTGTAGTATTTTTGTCTTTTGTAGTATAACTGTCTACGAATTCTTGAATCAGGATGCATTCACTGGACAAGTAAAATGACTTAAGACATTATGCTTTGTTTCCTGAAAAAAAAAAAAAAAAAAAAAAAAAAATCCAAATTTTGTTAGTTTTCACATGAAACAAGCAAAGTTTCTGCCAATGGGGTAAGAAAAATAATCTTAAATCAAAGCCTAAACAAGATTATTTTCCTTGCCCCATTGGCAGATATTTTTGCTTGTTTCAAGCAAAACCAAAACAATGAGTATTTTTTTTTTTAGGAAAACAAGACATAATATCTTAAGTCATTTTACTTGTCCAGTAAATGCATCCCGATTCAAGAATTTTTAGATATTTATACTAAAAAAAACCAAGACAAAAATACTAAGAAAATAAAAAAAAAAATTGCAGTGAAAGAGATATACAGTAGTCAACATTTGAAGTGGATCAAAACATTTGAAGTTTCGTCAAAGTTGTTCTTGTCTTAGGACAACTTTGATGAACTTTTCTGATCCACTTTAAATGTCGACTACTGTGTATATATAAGCTTAATTGCAAACTTATTTACAAAAAAAAAACGAATATTATAAGATGGATATTAAGGCTGCTTGATTAATCAAATTGTATTTTCAGTTCTGATTTTGGCTTTCAATGCTTATGAAAATAAGAAAAATCGAGGTAAAGTGATTATTGTCCAGCGTTAAGCCTTGCACACCTTGGTAGTAATAACAACAAATGTAAACGTAATGCGAAAACTAGTTACAGCACAAAAACTGGAATATGTTAAAATAAAGTCTTCATGTCACAACACCAGAGGTGCAATAATGAAAATCTGAGTTTAATCATATTACAAAACAGCTAAAAAAACCCTGGCTTGGCTCAGGCTTGAGAAAACAAGAAAATGAAAATTGTGAGTGCAAACGTCTGACCATTGGTTGCCCAGGTGTGGGAGGTTTCTCTGCATCGCTGTCTGATGAAATATCATCTGCTTCCCCAAACAGATCATTTGCTGCGGGTTTCTTGCCTACACACACACACACACACAAACAGTGTTTAGCAGAGCTGTCGTGTTTGCGTGACAGTGTGTTTCATCATAGCAAGAGTCTGTCACTTACCCTGTGCTTCAGGATCTGAATCTGAGTCGGAGTCAGAAGCTATTTTTTTCTTTTTCCTGCGAGTAAATTCCTCCTCGCTGTCACTGCCCTTCAATGACTCTGAAATAAATGACCACAAACACAGAGACATGTTAGAATAAAGAGGTTATAGATCGGTTTTTAATATGATAATAACATTTCAAGTGTTGCCTGAGAAAGTGTTTTTTCTTCCCCACAAATACATTTGGTCTCATTTACCAATAATTGTGGTGATCAAGCATATTTATACACACAAGAGTTTAATACTGTACAGCCGCCTTGTCACAATTCTGTATTGTTAAAGGCGGTATATAAATAAAGGTGACTTGACTTGACAAGAGAACTTCTCATTAGAATTATCACTACACTTGTGTACATGCATGAATTTGTGAATGTTTAATTCTAGATTACATTTCCAAGGATAAAATTTATTTTTCATAATTTTAGTATGAAGTTATTGATGAATCATGATGTTTGTAAAAGTGTTCATACCCAGATTTCACATGCAAATTTGTGCGTATGCACAGTTACTGAATGAGATTGTTACATGATTGTTACATAATGACCTTACCTAATGTTGCATGTAAACATGAGACAGATTAGACTAGACTATTCCAATACACCTCACCTGATTTCTGTCTCTCCCGTTCATCGTCAGAATGGTCTCTCTCATCATCCGAGTTCTGCTGTTTGTCCTCGTCCTCTGATTGGTCGCTTTTTCCACCCCACTTCTCATCTCCAGAATGGACTTCTTTCCCTGAGCCCTCCCCGTCCGAATGCGGTGTGCCAGGATCTGAATGACCACTTCCCGCTTCTGAGCGTGGAGTGCCCGCCTCTGACCCTGGACTTCCACTTCCTCTGTCAGACCTGTGGCTTCCTTGTCCTGAGGCTGGACTTCCCACATCCGATCTGTGGCCCCTCTCATCGTCGTCATCGTCCTCCTCGTGATGGCCCTCCGACCCGCTGTGTTCGTTGTCCGAGTGCATGGTCGCGTCTGATTGGTTGCCGGATCGCTCCGATTGGCTGCCACTGTGCTGGCTTCCGCGATCGTCTTCGCTGTCGTCTCCAAACAGCTCTTTATTGCTTGGCTTTCCCCCATCTTCATCCTCATCTTCGTCGTGATCTCTGTCGCTTTCGCTGCCAGAAGCGTTGCTGGCAGATCTGGGTCTCTCATGCTCCGAATCAGAGCCAGAACCAGAGCCGGAATCTGGATAAAACACATCAACACATGCGTTCATTTACTAACTTATTTAGCATCAGCTTTTATCCAAACTGATTTGACTTGAGTTTAACTTCATTATACATGCAACACAAGACTATAAAAAAAAAACAGAAACACTGGACAATTACTAATTGTGTGTACTAATTTTAATTAACCCTATAAAGCCTATCTGGGCGTACTAAATGTTTCTTAGAAACATCATAAATTGTCATTTCTTATTTTTTTTTTCCTGCATTTGGTTGGACCATATGACTGATATGCATA
Source organism: Cirrhinus mrigala (assembly GCA_036247105.1). Classification (NCBI taxonomy): domain Eukaryota; kingdom Metazoa; phylum Chordata; class Actinopteri; order Cypriniformes; family Cyprinidae; genus Cirrhinus; species Cirrhinus mrigala. Next base: position 33,924,773 of record CM070024.1, on the reverse strand, counting down.
TGTTTTTGAAATATGATATGTTATATGAAAAATATGTTTAGCAAAGTTGCCAAAAAATAAATAAATACAAACATACTTGCATACAAAAGAGGCTTACTCAAGTCAAATGCTAATTTCTGGAAATAAATAAATATGTCTATCTACCCTAATAGAATATACATCTAAAAAGTATTAGAAGTATTATATGTAAACAGAAGTATTTAAAAACACACTACTATATACAATTTGAATAAAAAAAAAATCATAAAATTGTCAAATAACTGTGATTGTGATTAACATAATTCTAAATAAAAATACATGTACTTTATTTCCCGCTACGCTAAAATACCGTGACTTCTACATGTAACGTTACTATTACTGCAGAATAAAAACAATAGCTGTAATAATAATGTTTTGTAGGCGATAACTAGGTACTATGTTTATTTTGCGGTGATATTCTGATCATATTGATAAAATGTGATGAAAAATGGGCAGCGCTGAAAGACTGGTCGTCGTACAGCTGCACATATCGCTAAATAAGAGCTCATCTGATAGAAACATAGCTCCTTAACAAATAAATGAAACACATCTTCATTCATTAATGCAATAATACAAATCTAAAGTACCTCGTTGCTCATTGTCGCTATCGCCATCACTACCGAAAAGCTCGTCCATGTCCGCCATTCTCACCGGCTGTAAATAATGATCAACATCCGGGTGAAGGTTTATAAACTAAAGCGGCAGTAACGCTTTATAAAATAAAAGCCCTGGTGATTTATTTATTACTTTTTTATTATTATTATTATTTTTTTTTTTTTTTTTGTAAAGTAAAAGCCCTGGAGATATATTATACAGACAAAAGCCCTTGCACACCAAAAAGTGAAATGAATAAGCCTCAGTCTGAAAGAAAAGTAAATTCACATCTGTATGGTGGAACACAGGAGAAGAAAGTTCAAAACTCTTTAGCAAAATAAATAAATAAATAAGCATAAATGGTAGTTAATCTAAAGTCATTTTTGCTTATTAGTATGGCTGAACTAGATCATCAATGGTCAGCAGCAAAGACACTGGTTGATAAAATGGAATTAAATGCATAAAGGATATTGCAGGTTTGCGTCATATTCTAAATTGCATTTCTGCTTTCATTCATTTTGAGAAATACTAAATGTTTTTCTTTTTTTGCGAGTGAGATGAATTAATGTATGTTCACATTTAAATCGAAATCGAAATCTAAGTCTAAATCTACAGTAACATCATGTTTACAAAGCACACACTACGCCTCTGCACAGTTTCTCTAAACATGGGGACAGGAGAGCTGTCAGTCAATAAATAGGAACTCAGATATTTTCTTGTAAATTAAAAAGTAATGCGTTACTTTACTAGTTACCTGAAAAAGGTAATCTGATTATGCAACTTGCATTAGTTGTAATGCGTTATCCCCAACACTGGACATGTATTTTGCATTTTCTTATCTTTCCCTTTAACAAAGTATGAAATGCTCAAAAACGAAAAATAAGAACCTTCCAATAATAATAAACATAGTGCATGTTCTATTATTTTTTATTTTTTTTTTTTTAGCAATGTGCAACCTTTGTGTTGAGACTGTCTTTAGTAAAACTGATTATTAACATTAATTAACTGTAACATTTGTACTACTACTATAGGCAATAGCAGAGTCAGGAATTCTTTATCCCTGTGTCTGACGTCATTTCCTCACACACTGTTAAAAAGTACCTGGCACTGATATTCTCTGCTGACTGATAAACAGAAGTAAAAGGCCTTGTCCATCACTGTGTGACATGAAAACACTTCTAGCATTATTCAAAACAAAATACACATTTTTAAAACTGGACCAGGTGCTTAATAAGTTCTGATTTATAACAGTAGGTATATTCATAAAAATGCTTGATAAATAGTTCACTGCAATGTGATTTTTATTATTATTATTTTGTTTCTGTGACAAAATAGACAACAAATTTTTCTAATTTCTCTGACATTCTAAATGAAGCAGGATCTTGAGTCTATTATACAGCGTAGAGCACAGTTTCTCCTTAAAAAATGCTTTGAAATACCTTATCCCTCCCTCTGGGTGTTTTATTTCAGATGGATGAGATGTGGGCGACAAGTCATTCATCAGTGTGTACACTGATCTGACCAGTTTCACTACAGGTCTCCACATGTAGCCTATCCTATTGCTTGCTGATCTTAAGGAAATAAATGATTTGGAATGATTTATCTGAACATGACAGCACCTGAGAAATGATCTTTTAAAAACAATAGGCCATACATTGTAATGTAATTACTAATTGACAAAAAGTTTGGGACAACTGTAAAAACGCAATAATTTAAATATAAAAGGAAGGAATGTAAAATATTAAAATATTCAAAGAATGTATAATTAAATCTAAATTGACATTTAAATCAAATAAAATTGACGCAATCACGCATAAAAACAATGACGCCACCTGTGGACTTCATATCCCATGCTCCTTTGTACCCTTAAAACTTCACACTCTCTGATTGGTTGTGGGTTTCCAACAGGCGGGAACTGTGGTTTATGGGCGTGTCCTTATATTTGATTGGCTGTTGTGGATGTCGATCATCAGAGCATTTCTAGTGTCTGGTTTCCTGTGTTACCGCCCTTGGGCTGAGACAGTGAAGACGGGTGCGGGATTTTTTTTTTTGCTTTCCGACTAGGAATAGGTCAATAAGGGGTAAAACGCTTGCAGGAATTTCACTAAGGTAAGAAATTCGTTTCGTCCTCTCTCAGTGTGAGGATTATATTTGAGGTGGAGGTCATAAATGTATAGGTTTGTGTAGTTCAGGGGTTAGCTGGCTAAGCGCTCGAGCGCTGATATCCGTATGAGGGTGAGCAGATGGGCCAACAGTTTACGATATTACACTTATCCAAAAATATAAAATCATCTTATAACCATAGCACACTGTACCCATTATATAATCTCATTTATATATTAAAACAGATATACGATTAAAGCTAATTATCACATGCTACGCTGGTCTCTAGGTAACATTTGACCATCACAGTAAATCATGTACTGTCAGAAGAACTATATAGAAATTTTATTCAGTCAGCTGAATCTCAGAAAGCGTATTTGAATTATGAATATTACTATCTTAATACATTATTAATGACTTAATGACTAAAATAAATATTTTGATCGTTTTAAAAAAGCGCTGCGTAAATGAAGTTTCGCCTCATTAGTCATATCTGTATGTTGTGCATTTTTCTTTTTTACATTTAGTTTAATAATGTGAATTCTGCATTGATATCCGTTTAAAACATTGAAGACACTACGTTTTATTAGAACGTGCACGCGCTGGTGCTGATGATGCTGACGCAAATCTCGCGCACGTCAACTGTATGTTTAAAGTGACCTGTTGTTATTATTATTACCATCATCATCATCATTATTATTATTATTATTACGAAGAGTGGGCGCAGCTGTGAGCCTGAGTTCTCGTTGTAACGGGTGTGGTCTCCACCCGGGGCGTGACTCTGCGTGGCTTTACATAACTGACTCATGGGATTTATATAGCGTAACGCAATATAGAACAGTGTTAATACAGGCATTGTGTGTTAGACAATGAAAACCGTTCCTATATCAATCTATCTAATGCAGACTGGTGCAGCTATTCAGTTCAGTTCAGATTTAGTTCTGCAGCTCTTTTTTACAGTGCACAACTGAGGTGAATTTAAAATAGATGAGAGCTGACATGAGATGTAGCGCTGCAACAGGATCTTTGTTCTCCCTTGTTAGTGTAAGAACACCCCCTGAAGTCTGGACATTTGTTTGTAATGAATTTTCCCCTTTCTGAAATGACATTTTAAAGAGCATGTGTCTCAAGTAATGGTTGCTAGATGTACCTCTTACACAATAAACATTTCAAAACACACCCTCCATCTGGCTTCTATAAGCCTCGGTGTCTCTCTCTCTCTCAGAGGAAGTGATGGATAAGAAAGAACCGGATAAAAAATTCTCAATATTGTCACTCTCAAGAGTCCAGCTAATTTTAGCCTTTTTCCCTTTCTGGAGTAATGAAGCGGATCTTCTCACATTTCCTCTTTTAAATTTAATTTGACTTTTATTGAGTTCACACTGAACTGATACTGGTAACAGTGAGTCTTATACACTACCTTACAAAAGATTTATTTATTTTTTATTCTTTGCTAAATGTGTACTTTAAATCAGCAAGGGTGCATTTTGTTATAATGTTACAAAAATGTTGCATCGGTAATAATAAGGAATGGTTCTTGACCACCGTATCAAATGACACTGAAAACTGAAGTTAAAAGTATTTAATATTCATTTTAATATATATTAAAATATTTTTTCAGTTTGAAACAGATTGTCAGATTCTAAGAATATTTTACAATATTACAGTTTTTACTGTATTTTTTTATTAAAGAAATGCAGTTATGGGGAAAAGATATCTTTCACAAACTTTAAAAATCTTACCGACTACAAATTTTTGAATGGTAGTGTAAATCACCCCTAGTAAAAAAATAATATATTTAAAATTACAATATTTAAAATATAAATAGTTCAAATCTATTAACATATTTACTGACATATCGCTCGAAACTCACTGATATAAAAATTCTAATTAAAAACACAATGCACATTTCTTAATATTAAGCCCAATATATGTTTTAATGTCACTGCTGATGAGGATTGTATGGTCTTTAAATATTATCAGTCTTAAATGCAAAATATTTAAAGTGCACCTGAAGTAGGGCTGCACAATTAATCAAATTTCTAGTCGTGATTACAATTACAGATGCAGCAATTATGTAATTGTTCAAAGGCACAATTAGAGAGAGAGAGTGTGTGTGTATTATTCCTACAGGTTTTCTTAAGGTTGTTTTTTTTTTTTTTTTTTTTCTCTCATTGTTTTAATTTTTTAATTTTTACTTTTTTTTATATTTAGAGAAGAAACTATATATATAAAAATGTGGCATGCAGTTGCTTCAAACAAGTTATTCAAAACATCTTTCAGTGTAAATTGTGATAATCGTAATTAATAATTGCAATTACAGTTTCAAGGGAATAATCGACAATTATGATTTTTGTCATAATCGTGCAGCCCTAACCTGAAGTATACTAGCAATAGTTCCACTTTAGAACAATCAAATATACTTCAGTATCTTTAGTTGGACTTCAGCACTACTTCTGCACAATTAAAGGACATTAAGCACTAAATTAGTTGTTCCAGTTTAGCAGACTTTAAATATGCCAGTATACGAAAAGTATATGTAACATGAAATAAATGTATTTTAAATGCATTTTAGTATATTTATTTTTCACTAGGGATGTTAGGCTAATAAATATATAATATTAAAAATGTATACTATTTCTATGAAAAAAAAAAAAAAAAAAGCTGCATTAGTAAAATCAGTAATTTTACTATGACTTAACAGCAATGTAGGCATCAAAACAATGAAAATGTAAAGTGTCTATGAATGAAGACAAAGTAACTTTGAAAGTAACATTCGTAAAGGTTGGTGGGAAAAAAAGAAACTTTTCAAGGTTTGAACTCATTTTTAATCAATATTAGTAATTCAAAAAACACAACTTTTTGTCATCTGGAGCTCCAGAACATTCACTGATGTGTTGTTTGTGTGTGTTGTGGTTGTGTGACCTTTTGCCCTGAGTCTTTTCAGCCTTATTATGGATTTGTCCTGTAATGTACTTACAGCAGACAGCAGAGGAAGAAGCAGCACCGGCTTCCTCTTTGTCTGTCTGTCGGATTAAGAGGTGTTGATAAGGTTTGTCTGACGGACAGCCACAGAGAACAACTATCATAACTTGACACTTTTTTTTTTTTTTTTTTTTATGACAATGAATGGTTCAAAAGTTTCATCCTTGATGCTACCTTGTAGTCGTTGGTTGTTAGATTTTCAGAAGATCCAAGCCCTGCACCTCTCAGATTATCAGGATTTATCATAGTCCACAAGGGGGAAAAAATGCAAGTCAGGATGGTTAAAAAAATAAGCGGAAACCTCTCCTCCACAAGCCGCAAGATTACAGTTATTGATTACTGAAACAGTTTAGTTTCAAGGGTTAGCCTAGGGTTTTGTTCAAATCCCCAACACCACTAAATATGATTATATTAGCTGTGAATACTTAGCTTGTATAGCTTCCCTGCGTGTGCAGAGCAACACGTTCTAAAGCGGGAAATCTCTTAAGAGAGAGTCATTTTTGCAATCCTTTAAAAAACTCAAACTCAGTTTGAGTCATTTTGTATTGGGACGTGTTCAGGAAAAGGAAAGAGGCTTGTGGTTAAGGATCTTGGCTGGTTGTAGGTTTGATCAGAGGGGCGGCCCAGAATCAGAAGAGCTACTGAATTTGTTCTGGTTTTAGCACCATTTAACCCTTAAGCCACTTTAACCCCGTCTTCTACGTTGTATCTTTAAAATCTGCTGCTAGTACGTAAACTTACTCAGCGCAGCTTTGGCTTGTTAAATTTGATGTTAATGGGAACATTATGGATCTTTACCCTGTGAGAGTCTTACACATTTCACCTTAAGACTGAAAGTTAAGCTGACACCAATCCTGCTGAAAAGCCCAATGGCATTTTACTGGATTTACCATGGATTTTTCTTAGTCTTAGCAAAAGTCTAATTTGCTTAGCCATTAAGTACTCATAAGTTAGACTGAGTTGAACATAAAGTCTCGCTGTGATTTGTTATTGGTTTTGGTTTAATGTTCAGAGCGCTTTATTTAAAATTCTTCATGAAAAACACTGCAGTTTCGCTGATGGATCGGCGCGCAGCCTAATTTCTCTCAAGCGCCAGTGAAAAAGAACTTTTTCCAACGGTAGTGCAGTATTTTATCCTCATGCAGCAGTCCAATTTAGTGTTTTTCTTAACTTATTAACTCTTAAACATTCACTGCTACGTTTAGTCAGAATAGCTCAAGTAAATGAGCTGTAATCAAAACGAAGAAATGCTTTACTTGCAGATGCTGTGAATAAACTATAATCTTGCGCGGTGGTATTTCCCAGGGAATGTCGTTACATACTTTGGCAGCATCTAATTAGTCTTTAGTATGCACTATTTTTAGTTGCCTACTCGTGCTCCAAAAATGACGGTTTGTTCTTGATTTGGCAAATAAATGATGTCAGCTTTTCCTGCAGTATTTTTGGCGGTTGGAATTTCCTGGTGTTTTATGGGTCTGATGGCTGACTTCAACTGGCAGGGCTTGATTTTAGGTTTCCCTGTATAAAATCACTTTTTCTGAAGTCAAAAATTGCAACCCAAAAATATTCCATGTTCTCTGTCAAGCTGTTTATGAGTACATGTGTCTAATCTGAGAGTACTGGACCTGACTCTAACCAGTGTTATTATAGTAAGCACAGGCTTGCTAGTCAACCGGTCCTTCAGACGACACACCAAATAGTAGATTTTAAAAAATATGTGGTTTTGCTGATCCTTGGAAGAGATATACTGTACACTTACTGCAGGGACAGTCCTGCTATAATGAGGAGGATGAGGAGTACAGCAGTGATGATTATGATTCATATCTTTACTGAAACACTGGAACTGGATGAAGTAGCTGAGGAATGTGGGAAGGGAGCAGTTCTGCAGGGGAGTGAAGGTCAAAGGTCAAGGTGTTTCCAGATGGGAATGAAATGTTGCAAAATTAAGTTCCAGTCTGAGGTCAAAGAGCCTGAGAGGGGGGACATCTGTCAGATATCAAACAGAGGACATGGAGGATCAGTTCAGTAATCTGTCTCATTGATTAGTGGAAAAATCAGCTTGTGTTTCTAAAGTTAGTTATGTAATGTTAGTCTGTAAGTGTTTGTATTTGCTATCGCAATATATAAAGTGAATTTGCATTTTCATTAAGTCTGTCCTTTTTTTTTTAAGCATGGGTCTAAACAGACAAATGGACTGTTTGCACAATCACATCCACATTTAGCCTCATGCCGCGGTCACACTAGACTTTGAGCATGCTAAAATTTTATGGACACTGTTTAACATTACATCAAACTCTGTAAAGTCTTTAAAAAAACATAATTCAGTGTATAATATATACAAAGCATAAACATTTCTTATTCCAAAAATGTTTTAATATTGCTGTTAATAAGGATTGTATGATATCTGTATAATATCAGTCTTTAAATGCGAGATATTAAAAGTGCACCTAAAGTATACTTGCAGTAGTTCCACTTTAGCACAATCAAATATACTTCAGTATATCTTTAGTTGGACTTCAGCACTACTTCCACACAATTAAAGTGCATTAAGCACAAAATTAGTTTTTCCAGTTTAGCAGACTAGACCAGTTTAGTATACTAAAAGTACAATTGCAGGGTATTTTTATTAAGCACATAAATATCTAAATATCTTTGTAGCATACTTGGCATTAAATACATTTATTTAAAATATGTTTAAGTATATATTTTTTTCATTAGGGTTCAGTGGCCACCGCAACTTTGCTTGCGAGAAAATTAATCAAATTAAAAATTAAGCACAAATCTTGAAGTGTTACAGGAGAGGACAATATTAATACTGATTACCTTCATTTAAAGTTTCTGGAACTTGTTAGTAAAATTGTTGTTTTGTATACTAATATACTAGTGCATCTACTCTAGTGTATATAATATACTAAATGTAGTGTATATAATAAACAAAAATTACGTTTACTATAGTTGACTGCGAATATCAACCCAAATTTTTGTGCTGAACAGTTGTTAGTGTGAACGCCCCTTTTATTCAAATGGCAGGAGATGCTTCCATTTTTATTGAATTATTGTAATGTAATGTAATATAAGTTTTGCAATGTGCCATTCTGAAATCTGGCAACACGTATTTTATAACCATTTTGTAACACAAATACTGAAGTTTGCTACTGAGAAGCTTTACTTATGCGTCACATTAGTGTATTTTTGACCAAATGTACCCTTTTACATTTACATACGTTTTCTGTGTCCAGGCACTTAATCAAACTGGACTGTGGTTTCTCTCTGACGGACGGTGTGAATCATGGCTCTTCCTTTTAAGAAAGATCTGGAGAAGTATAAGGAGATCGATGAGGATGAGATTCTGAACAAGCTGTCAGAAGAGGAGCTCAAGCAACTGGAAAGTGCTTTAGAGGAGATCGACCCCGAGGTGAGACACACAGCCAGCTTTCTTCACACTTTCAGAAAACTGTCAAATCACAGTTGTCACGGAAGAATATGATGGAGATATACTGGATGTTAATCACAGTGATCAGTTATTAAAGGGATTGTTTATGCAAAAATGAAAATTCTGTATGACTTTTTTTTTTTTTTTTCTGTGGAACTTCCATTGTTTGGACAGGCTAAGAATGGTCATTTTTGCGTCAGCTATCCCTGTGTAGAAAATCAAGATGAAAAATGAATGATTTATGATTGGTATTAACTTGTATATAGTACAAAAAGGCTAAGATAAACCAGACACAATCAATCACCCCGTCATTCCGGTTAATTCACTGATAACAAAGTGATGTAATGCACAGTAATGCTGTTATTGTGATGATGGGTGTGGTCGTACGTAATTCTGAACTGCGGTGATAAAGTGTTGGTAAAGTAAAATCACTTGTTTATCAAACTGGTAAAAATGGCCATTATCCAACATTTATAAATCTGCCTTGAGGAGTTTCTGTTGAGATCTCTCATAAACAACTCTGTGTCTGTTTGTTTATGAGTAAACAGAGCTGAAGTTTGCTCCCAAACACACACAAGCTCCTCTCAGTCTGCAGTTTTTCCTATTAAGCCAAAATTATTTAGTAAACAACACAATTTTGACATTCTGTGCTCAGAATTGTCATTACCAAGCAAATGCTAATAAAAGTTATTTACTTAAAATACAAACACTTAATTGGGTGTAACTTGGCATGAAATTTGAGAGAAAAAAAATCATAGTGTAACTGCGAACGCATCTGTTCTGAATCCGTTATCCAGAATGCTTTGCTGCCAGCCGGACTCAGGCAGAAGGACCAGACCACAAAAGAAGCCACCGGTCCTTTTAATCGTGATAAACTGCTGCAGTATCTGGAGAAGGAGGCTATGGATCATAAAGACAGAGACGATTACATCCCCTTCACTGGAGAGAAGAAAGGTACGAGAATGAGACATTTGATCTCCGTCTGATGTTTGATACAGCATTAGCAGAAACTCATACTGATGGGATTGAATGTGAGAAGTAAAGGTCCAGGTATTGAAGATTATCTGCGTTAACCTTTGAGTAGAATAGAATTTATTTGAATAAATCAATAGGAATTTTAATAGTATGGCACACTTAAGTAGAATCAATTTGATTGAGGATCTAAATTTTAAAACAACACTGTACTTAAGTACACTAAATACAATACTGCAGTTCACACAAATATGAGAAATAATGTCACTTAATCATCCCCATGATATTTCAGACACTTATGCATAGATGTGTAATAGAGTAGTTATAGTAGTTAACAGGGATGTAATGGTATTATCAGTATCGTGATTTTGCGATATTATTGTGGTCACATGACTATATGAAACGAAAGGTCTTCCGAGCAAGAAGTGTAGAGTTTAATATATATTTAAACTTCATATTCTAACACAAAAGGTGTTTAAAGTTGTGTTTTGGGACATTATGCTTTGACACACAGTATCTGTCAATGAACTAAAACCTAAAGCACAATATGCCGTGCATTTCAAAGTAAAGCGCACACTTCGTTCAGGCAATCAGCTCGGTGTTTTCTGCACCTCAGAACGGCTCCGTTCACAGTGAATGAATGCAGTAAACTCGTTTATTGCATGTTCTGTGAGTTTAGCGTGTGTTTGGGAACACAACGGTCATCAGTTATGCTTCATTTTTGCAGCAGATGATTAAAGCATTTCACTAGATTGGTAGCGAGACGCGTTTTTGCAAGCCTGTTTTCAGTGAAGCTGGAGATTTCCTTTAAAATAAAAGCTCTACTGTCATTTCCGTCAAAATAAAAGCTTAAAAGCGCAGTATGAATAACTGACAGCTAGCGGTTTAAATGCAGTCTAAATTCAAAATATCTCTTTCAAGTGTAGAAACTAGGAAAAAAGTATTGTATTCTCTACTGTAGTGTAAAGCAAAAATAATATACCTATGAAATATTTATGAACAGTGCAATTGTTTTACAGTATATGGCCATTACTGTCAAGAGAATAACAGTAAAATAAAAATGTTGTTATTATTATATTCTAATTTGTTTGTCTTCTAAAATACCAATGTGAATGCAATTTAGACTGAGGCGGTGTATCACAAATAAAAAGAGGGTTGAGTCCCCTTTAAAGTTCATATACAAGTAAATTCACTCACTTTTTTCTGACTTAAATTTTAATTTTGAACTCTCAAAGTGCATTAGATGGAAGAATTTAACTTTATAATGTACAACATTAAAAATTTTTTCCAAGTCTTTGTTTGTCTTTTTTAAAAATATCACAATAATTATTGTACTGTGGGCTTAATATTGCGATTTTGATATCATTACATCCCTAGTAGTTAGTCATTGTTTTTACAAATAAAGAAACAATAAGCCTAGCAGTTGCCTTAAAATTAGGCAGACCTTACAGGGCTCGACAATAAGGAGTGCCCGATGGCCCGGGGCCAGCCTGAAAGACGCTCGGGACAGTTGACGAATCTGTCACTGGCCCGATTGGGCCACTGTTGCGTCTGCACGAAAGTTTATCATTTGCACGTGTTTTTTAACCTTGATAATTTAACATCATAAGCTATCACAAGGGGAGACGCATCTCTGACGGACAAATAGCCTACAAAAGTATTAGCTTTGTAGCTTTAACAATCATCAATACATACTTAATATATACAGTGGAGACAGATGCACCGATCGACCAGACATATTTCAACTGGTCTCTTATTCCGGGCTTGCACACGAACTGCATGCAGTCTTCTAAATGTCATGTGTGTGGAAATATTACGAACTCTTTAAACATCTGTTAACAGAGGCCAGAGATGCTAAAGACGAACGCAAAGAGGAAAAAATACTGTCGCAGACAGACCAAGATCATGGTGCACAATGCGTGAATTATTGAAAATATTATCCTAAAGACTGAAACTGTGGTTTATGTGAATGTATCCGTGAGGGGAACTAACTGTTTTAAGAAAAGTTTACATGGCGTTTCTTTTCATTTGCCCATGTATGACGTATTTAAGCGTTAAGCGCAGGAGATGCACGGCGCTGCTTTGTTTACAGCGGTAATCATAGAAACGTAATATCACTCTTATTCCATAAGCGCCACCTGCTGACAAAGACTGAGTTTGCGTTCTTTCAGTCTGTCTGCTGTTTTTCCCTAAAGCATCTTTTCATTTTTAATAAAATATTAATAATAATTAAACATTTTTTGACTTTAGTTAGGCTAGTAGCTTTAGGTGTGGTATCAAAATTAGAATCGAGAATGGTACAGTTGTATTTGGTATGTAAAATTTTGGTGTCATATAAGCTTATTTATTAAAATAAAAGATAACATGAGTCAAAAACAATGATAACAGCAACTGTTTAACTTTTTTGTAGTAGGGCCAGTGAAAATTTTGACTAGGCAAGTAAAAAAAAATCCTTAGCGTTGAGCCCTGCCTTATTTTAAAATGTCATATTGTTCTTATTTTGGGGAAATGCCAACTTTGCGAGAGCACACGTGTTAACACGTTGATAACAAATCACATAATAGCCTTGACGTCACTGAATTGCTGTCGTTGTACAACAGTCAAGTGGATACCATAGAAATATATGAGACTGCGTACACTAAATCCTACCTGTGGTAAAATTGTCAGAGATTTTTCTCTTCTTTTCTTCAGTGTAAACTTCAAAAATAGATAAATCCTGAATAAATGTTTAATGGCAAACACGTAGATTAGCCAACATGTTGTAGATTTATGAAGTGATGTGTTGTCTGCTCACAAAAGCGGTTTATGCAGCGTGAAGCCTCTTCTCCTGTGACATCCATTAAAGAAACAGCCAACTTGTTGCTTATTTGCTAACCTTCCTGGGTGCTCTCAAGACATGCTGTACGTCATTTTGGAGCTTGAACGTATACGTCGCTGTCCTTTTTTGTTTAAATGGAAAAGAACAAGTCATACAGGTTTGCTGAGTAAATAAATGACAAAATTTTCATTTTTTTTGGGTGAACTGTTCCTGGTATGCTGGTTGGTTTATCAGCAGACACATTGCAAATTGGTTGTTTTGAATGAGTACCTACTTCGCGACCATTGAAAATGATTCTGTGCTTCTCTGCCACTCACGACTCCTCTCTTGGCCTTGTGGGATAGTAAAGTGTCCACTAAAGTGCACACTTTAGAAGCTCACCAGAAGTAGTAGGTCATCTGGGTACTTTTTGCTTACTATTAATGTGAGTTCAGAAATACTACTATTTTCACATACTGTTTTTCACCAACTATATAGGGAAATAGACATGCGGCCATCAAGAAGATTGAGCAAGGGAAAGGGAGTGGTTGTTCTGTCTGTCTAATGGTGGTGGCCCTGTTGTGTTTTGCTCAAGTTTTCAGAACTTTTGTCATAATTTTTTACTCGCTGCAGCATAGTATGGGTCTAACGATGCACCCTGAGCTGATTGAAAATCAATACAAATATGTGATGATTCAGGTTGGTTGAGATGTTAAACGAATCGTGATACAATTGTAGATGGGGGTTTTGCATCTCATTCAACCCATTTTCTTTTATGTAGTTTTAGTTTAATTAAATTGTGTAGTTAAGTTTAATTGAAATTAAAAACTGCTCAAGCGGCGTGTGTGTAGCGTCTTTGTTTGGATTGGGATTAAAACGCAATGGTTACAGTGGTTTTTGTTAAAAAATGATGAAAAAATCATATTGTGAAATCAGTATTGTGAATCGTATTGCGTTGTAAGTTGAGTGAATTGTTACATTCTGACTGCATAGGCTGTGTGTGAGCCTTTTATGCTGTGTGTGTGTGAGTGAGTGCTGTATCAGCTCCTGTAGTGATTTGGACTCTGCTGTCTCTGCAGGTATGATTAGTTAATACCATCTGTTCTTACATAACCGTACACACACTGCGGCTCGGATGCTCCATATCTGTGTGTGTGTGTGTGTGTGTGTGTGTACTTGATTTCGTTACATTGTGGGGACCAAATGTCCCCACAAGGATAGTAAAACCTGAAATTTTTGCCTGCGGTCCCCACAATGTTAGAAAATTATTAAAAATAGTAAATGATGTTTATCTGAAAATGTAACAATGCAAACATGTTTTCTGTAAGGGGTAGGTTTAGGGTTAGGTTTGGGTGAGGGGATAAACAGTATCGTTTGGTCAGTATAAAAACTATAGAAGTCTATGGAAAGTCCCCACAATTCACAAAAACAAACCTGTGTGTGTGTGTGTGTGTGTGTGTGTGTGTGTGTATGTGTGTGTTGGCTCAGAATGTGAATGACCCACCCAATATATACCGTACACAGTGATTGTTATCTACTGAGGTTTTCTCTACTGAAGTTGCTCACTGCACTCTGATGATGCAGGAGGAAAAACATCTTTAATAATGAATGAAACTGTCTGACAATAATGCTGAAAGCTTAGCTCTGTGTGTGCGTGTAGATTAAAAGCCTGATCAACAAAATTAATATTCAGTGCGATTATTTAATTTGAATGAACGGCTTTTAATGCATCTGTTCGAATCGACAGGAACATTCGCATGCCATTTTACTGTTATGGGTTCTAAACTCTGGAGTATTTCGCCAAGTGACAATGAATAAGAGTTAGAATCCAGAAGCAGTCTTGTGTGTCGTTGCTCTTGTGTTCGGTGTTGTTTGATAAACACAATAGCGAATATAAAAATCTGAAGCAACTGTTTGAAAACATGTAAATACTGTTTCACTTACATTATTTCTCTCATTTCTTTTTTTTCGGATGTCAGAAATGGAAAGTTATGTAGCACTTTGTTTTCTTGTAGTAACAAGGGAATTTTTGCTTTTATATACAGTTGAGACCAAACGATTGCATCCCCCTTTCAGAATCATTAAATATTAATTATTTTACCAAAATAAGAGGGATCATACAAAATGCATATTGTTTTTTATTTAGTACTGACCTGAATAAGACATTTCACATAAAAGATGGTTACATATAGTCTACAAGAGAAAATAATAGTTGAATTTATAAAAATGACCCTGTTCAAAAGTTTACATACACTTGAATCTTAATACTGTGTTGAATACCGAATGATCCACAGCTGTTTGTTTTTTTGTTTAGTGATAAAACTGCCCGCTGTTCTTCAGAAAAATCCTTCAGCTCCCACAAATTTTGTGTTTAAGCATTTTTGTGTATTTGAACTCTTTCCAACAATGACTGTATGATTTTTGAGATCCATCTTTTCACAATGAGAACAACTGAGGGACTCATATGCAACTATTGCAGAAGGTTCAAACACTCACTGATGCTCCAGAAGGAAAAACCATGCATTAAGAGCCAGGGGTGAAAACTTTTTGAATTTGAAGATCAGGGTAAATTTGACTTATTTTGTCTTCTGGGAGACATGTAAGTATCTTCTGTACAGTACTAAATAATAATAATAATAATAATAATAATAATAATAAAGATATTTAGGCAAAGTAAGAAAAATGTTCACATCTTCATTCTGTTCAAAAGTTTTCACCCCCCATATCTTAATGCATTGTTTTACCTTCTGGAGCATCAGATACACAAAAATGCTGAAAAACCAAATAATTTGTGGGATTTTTCTGAAGAACAGCCGGCAGTTTAACTGTTCAGGACAAACAAGGGACTCATGAACAACTATCACCAAACTAAAAAACACAGATGTGAATGATTCAGGTAACAACACAGTATTAAGAATCAAGTGTATGTAAACTTTTGAACGGGGTCATTTTTATTAATTTAACTATTATTTTCTCTTGTGGACAATATGTAAACCTCTTTTATGTGAAATATCTTATTCAGGTCAGTACTAAATAAACAGTAGCATGCATTTTGTATGATCCCTCTTATTTGAATGATTCTGAAAGGGGGATGCAAACTTTTGGCCTCACCTGTAAGCTGCATTTTCATTCAACCCATCTGCAGTTTTTAACATACTGATCTGAACAAATAAACTGCATGCGAAAATTAAACCAGATTTTCCTGCCAAACATGCAAGTTAGTGTAATCGGCCCTTTATTTCACATAAATTGATCACATTTTGACGACATGCAAGACCTATTATGCCCCAAGTCTCAGGTGTCCCCAGAATGTGTCTGGGAAGTTTTAGCTCAAGATACCCCACAGATCATTTATTATATTATTTTGGAAATGCCTATTTTGAGTGGAAGCAGAAACGGGTTGTTTTAGTTGCATGTCTCTTTAAATGCAAATGAGCTGCTGCTCCCCGCCCCCTTTTCCAGAATAGGGCTGTGCAATTTCAGCTCGTACATCAGATACTCTGCCAAAAACATCTGTTTGGTTTTGATTATCATGTCTATTGCATTGAAATCATGCGTTTTAAAGCCTTATCAGTTTAAACTTCTGATAAACAGTTTTCTGACCACACACATCCGAAGCACACACGCAGAAAGTGGCTGTCACACCGCATGCAATCTTTATGTACCTTTATAGGGTGGTTGTGTACACACACTGCCAACACACATTTATATTCAAACAACATGTAAAAGTGAATTTTGCATAACAGGTGCCTTTTATAAGTTCAGTATCACTTTCATGTCATCACTCATGCTATAGTCTCAGAAGTGTCAAAAAAATGAAAATGTGTGTCTAAAATATATACATTATTGGGAAATAACAGCCAAAGTTTGTATCCAATTCAGTGATTATAAAACGTTGTTGCTGCATGTATTTTGTTTGTGAATTTGGGATCAGTATTTCAGCAGAAAAACCCACTTAACTTGGTAAACAGGTACATCATACCAGTCCGATCAGTAGTAAACTGTGATTAACATGAGGAATGTTTTTTTTTTCCTGATTAGTGGAGCTGAACATTTTAGAGCCATTTCCAAATACAAGAGTCCAGTATAGATGTGATTTGTTGCCTGTGGTCACTCTCACTAATTGATTTTAGTAAGTGTAGCTTTATGAATGTTGGGAATGTTTCCAGCCATTTTCTGGACTGTCAGCAAAGTGAAACTCAACAGGAAGAGATCTAATGATGGCGTCTTTAGACTATGTCTGAGGTTTCTCTCCTGGCCATGAGCTTCTTGTCTGTTAAATCCATCATCTCAGATGGTTTAGGATTTCTCACACTCAGCATACATTAGCCTGTAATGGATTAATACACTCAGTTTTAGCATTAGTGTGAACAGTAGTGTGTGCATGAAGGTTGTAGTCTCTCTTCGAGTGCTAAGAACGGTAAGGAATGATTAGAGTTGTATAACTTCATCAGTCTGTAATTTTCAGCACTGTTGGAGAACCGTTTGGCCCGACGGTAGAAAAGCGGCTAATGAGTAATACTGATTTATATTCAATTATTTACAGCTCCGACTTGTTACACACAATTATCTTTCTGACACACCCTTGTGCTATTAGTCACGGTTCATTTGCATTGTGTAATGTTGTTTGGGTCACTAAATGCTAATGTCTCATCATAACTCAAGTGAAACCTAAGTAGAAACAAAACAGTGGTTTAGAAGTTGCTTTAGCATACATCCAGGTTGCTTTTATTTAGAAAGGGTGCATTAAACTGATCAAAAGACTTTCACAGCTGTTTTCAATATTGATAATAATCAGAAATGTTTGTTGAGGCTAATCAGCATATTAGAATGATTTCTGAAGGATTATGTGATACTGAAGACTGGAGTAATGATGCTGAAAATGTAGCTTTGATAACAGCAATTAATTACAGTTTAACAGATATTCACCATATAACTTTGCTAAATTTTTGAACAAAGAAGTGCATCATTTTGAATGGTTTTCAGGGCAGTAGTAGGTTAAACTTCTGCACGTTTAGAGTGAATGCTTTCACTGTGTGATTTAGTCCATTAAAATGCATGTAGAATACCCCCAAAATTCAAAATTGGGGCAAAAATGCCCCTGAATGTCTTTTATATTTATATATAAATTACATAATTAACCAAAATCACACGAAGCATACTATTTTTATCAAAATATCAGCAAGATCTCAAATGTGATATACATTTTATATATAACAGTTCAATGAACAAGAAGTTAATATTAAGAGACTTACGTTTTAGATGCCATATTGTAAATTTTTGTTCTATTTCGCCAACGAAAATAGCTCCAAACAAAGATAAAGACAAGTTTTGCATCTCTGAGCAACACGCAACCCTATTTCATACGGAATGAATCAACTTTTTGAATCATTTGTCAAATGAATCTGTTGAATCAACTCACTTAAGTCAAATGCTTCACTTCTGAATGAATCATCTGTTCAAATGAATTAATTGAATCTCAGTGACTCACTCATTAACAGTGATTTGCAGTTTTAATTTCACGTTTAAAGGAGATGTCCACTTCCAGAACAACAATTTACAAATTATTTACTCACACGCTTCTCATCCACGATGTTCATGTCTTTCTGTCTTCAGTCGTGAAGAAATGATGGTTTTTGAGGAAAGCATTTCAGGATTTTTCTCCATATAATGGACTTCATTGGTGTCTGAATTTGAGCTTCCAAAATGTAGTTTAAATGCAGCTTCAAAGGGCTCTAAACCCTTTAGATCCCAGCCGAGGAAGAAGGGTCTTATCTAGCAAAATCATTGGACATTTTTTTCTGAAAATAAAAATTTGTATACTTTTTAAGCTTATGTAGCACAGGCTCTGGGATGCGTGTTCACGACGCTACGTACTGTTGAATCTCGTCAAACGGTCACGTGGAACTACAGACCCAGTGTTTACAAAGCGAACGCACAAAGACTAAGAAAGTGCAAGTAAGTCAAACGCTGTTTACAAATAAAAAGGCACAACGATGTCAGATGATTCTGAAGTTGTAGGAGAAAATAACATGGAGTTTTTCGCCATACTCTACCTTTTTGAGCCGGAGTACACAGATGATGAACTTAGACATGATTCGTAGCACCGTTGACGTGCATCCCAGAGCTTTTGTGCTCAAAAAGTATACAATTTTTTATTTTTCAAAAAAAAAAAAAAAAAAAAAAAAATGGCAGATCATTTTACTAGATAAGACCCTTCTTCCTCGGCTAGGATCGTTTAGAGCCCTTTGAAGCTGCATTTAAACTGCATTTTGGAAGTTCAAAATCAGGGCACCAATGAAGTCCATTATATGGAGAAAAATCCTGAAATGTTTTCCTCAAAAAACATTATTTCTTAACGACTGAAGACAGAAAGACATGAACTTGGATGACAAGGGAGTAAGTAAATAATTTGTAAATTGTTGTTCTGGAAGTGGACTTCTGCTTTAAAGTGTATTTTCATTTTAGTAATTTCCAATATGAATATTCAACATGTTTGAAAACATCAATTTTTATTTTATTTTATTTATTTATTTATTTTTTTTTTTTTTTTTTGCATTTGTAATTGCCCTTGACTGATTAACTTTAATAAGGGTTAAATCCATATTTATACAGTGAACACTATATGATGTGTTCACTTGCCTAACAATATTGAAATTTAAATGAGTTAAATATTTTTTTTTTTATTTTATTTTAGTGTCATAACCTTATTTGTAAAGGTTACATTTATCAGAAACAATGAAAACAACAACTTTATTTTATTTTATAACTTAAATTTTCTAGAAAAAAATATTAGCATACAACATAACACAGATCAAAAACGATAAAAATGATAACAGCAACTTTTTTTTTTTTTTTTTTTTTTTGTGGGAGGGCCAGTAATAATTTGAATTCTGGGCCAGCAGATAAATTTCTTACCTGTGAGCCCTGGTTTTGTATTTCAAATGTAGTAGTTTTTTTTTACTTATTTTTATTTATTTATTTATTTGTTTTTTGCACTGTTTAAGAATAGTTTTTTCTTGTTTTACTGATTCAATGGTTTGGCACTGTGAACCTTGAAAGTGCATAAAGTGTCATAAATGTGGTAATTGCTGACTTTCAAGTCTTTTCACAACTTCTAGTTTATGATTTGTAAGTCTGGACTTTGAGAACATTTGTTCAATCTCACTGTCTTGAGAACAAATGAGGAAACAGGAAGTGCTGGAATTCCTCTGGGATGAAGTCTAAATGGCCCTCAGCGACAGAGAGAGAATTTGAAAGATCTGCATCTCTGCCAAGTGTTCTTTCTTTATGCTGTATTTTTATTTGGTAATACAGTCAGGGTGGATACACATGACACAAAAGCGTTTGTTACTGAGGCATCGCTGGATACACCTCAGTGGTCAGATCTGTTATTAGTAAGTGAGTACAATGGAAAACTTGACTCCATGGATTTGTTGATGCCCGTGTGTCTTCTCTCTGATTTCCTCTATTTGCTCTGCCGTCCTGCTGAGAGTCTTTAGAGTGCGGCTGGCTGTGACCGCCTGAGCAGAAAGACTCGTCTGTACTGGTCCGCAGGGGAGAACTCTGCGATTGGGTCGGGGAAGGACAGGAAGTAGTTAGGGAGGTAGAGGTCAGCCAAGATCAGCTCAGCGGCTCAGCTGAGCCCAAGAGACCCACTGTGATGGGCCGAGCTCCTCTCTTCTGGTTCTGACTGGTTTGTGCTCCAGGCTTCGTACCATAGCGGTTTACATGAACAGAACAAAAAACAACCACTAAATAAAGGGCTTAAATAAAACCTTCCTTCATTTCTCAGTGTGAGGTCTGCCTAACAAAGATGCCCCTTCAGATCTAGTACAAAACTGCACTGTTCATATCTGCCCTTCGGAATCGTATTTCTGTTCGTATGTCTGTGAAGTGGATTTAAAGTGTTTTTTATTGTGAAACCGACAAGTTTAAGCAGCCAAAGCACTTAAGATTGTTCTCTAGTACTTTCACTTTGGCACTGCATTTGCATTGCATTTGATGACTGTCATTGTCCTACGCTCTTCTGTTTAGAAGTTTGGGGTCGAAAAGAGCAAGATACACACTGCTGCTCAAAAGTTTAGGATCAGTGAGACTTGTAGTGTTTTTTAAAGAGGTTTCTTATGCTCATCAAGACTGCATTTATTTGATTAAAAATACAGGAAAAAACAATAATATTTCAAAATGTTATTACAATATAAAATAATGTTTTTTATTTTAATATACTTTAGAGTATAATTTATTCCAGTGATGCAAAGCTGAATTTTTCAATCAGCTGTTACTCCAGTCTTAAGTGTCACATGATCCTTCAGAAATCATTCTAATTTGCTGATTTATTATTAGAATTATCAATGTTGGAAACAGTTGTGCTGCCAAATATTATTTTGGAAGCTGTGATTCTTTTTTTCAGGATTCTTTGAATGACAAGTTAAAAAGAACAGCATTTATTCAAAATATAAATCTGTTCAAGCAATGTAAATCTATGCTGTCACTTTTTATTAATTTAACACATCCTTGATGAATAAAAGTATTAATTTCTTGCAAAAAAAGAAACATTTAGTGACCCCAAACTTTTGAACAGTAGTGTATATTGTTAGAAAACCTTTCTATTTTAAATAAACACTGCTCTTTTGAACCTTTTATTGATCAAAGAATCACAGGTTCCAAAAAAATATTAAACAGCACAACTGTTTTCAGCATTGAAAATAAATCAGCATATTAGAATGATTTCTGAAGGTTCATGTGATACTTAAGACTGGAGCAAAAGCTGATGAAAATTCAGCTTTGCATCACAGGAATAAATTATATTTTAAGGTATATTAAAATAAAAACCATGATTTTATATTGTAATAACATTTTGAAATATTACTGTTTTTTTTCTGTATTTTTGATCAAGTAAATGCAGCCTTGATGAGCATAATTATTCAAAATCTTACTGATCACAAACTTTTGAGTGGCAGTGTATATTAAAATGTAATTGATTGCTGTGATCAAAGCTGAATTTTCAGTGTCACATGATCCTTCAGAAATCATTCTAATATGCTGATTTGCTTCTTAACAAATGTTTCTAATTATCAATGTTGAAAACAGTAAAGCAGTGGAAACTGTAATGCATTAAATTTTTTATTTTAAAGGAAAGTTTAAAAAGCATTTAACAGCATTTATGTGATACAGAAATGTTTTGTAACATTTATGTTTTTACTGTCACTTTTTAAAATTTAAATTCAAAATTTAATGCACTCTTGCTCAAAAGTAGCGTAGTGTAGGTTAATACAAAGTCTTTTGGTTTATGATCTAGGCTTTTTAAAAAAAGAAGGTCTAATTGTAGCTCTTAGTAAATGACTTCCGGTTACTGCAAAGAAGCTGCGCTGCAAATGTTACACAGTACGTCACATTAAATAATAGCATCTGTTTAATAACCAAACCCTGTTTTACTATGTTGACATGAGGAGAACATAACCGTACAGGAATACAGAGTCTGCATTACTGCAGCGGGAGAGAATTCACTCATTTCCAGCATGAAGCTTGTTTTAATTTGCTCTTGTTAAATATTTGAGGGGTGATCTAACCAGCATCATTCCCTCCTGCTGTTTTCACTTCAGTGCTGTTTTTTTTTTTTTTTTTCGGTTCCTGTTGCATAAGATTACGTTTGTACTGTTTTAACTCATGTTGTCCATTTTAATCACTATGTCTTGAATGCATTAACTTGGTGTGTGTGGGACATATAAAACTTTAACGATTTTTCCTGTCAGTGGAAATCTAAGTTGAAGACTATGTGTGTATGGCAGATATCCTTTAGACGTGTGTTTATAGCAGATATACTCTCTTTTTAAAACGCAGCATTCTCTGCTTTCCACATCAGTGGCTCTGCAAACAGTTTTTTTTTTTCTTTTTCTTCCCCTGGTTCACATTCATTTTTTTTGCACTGATAACATGTGTTTGGAATTCGGCCACACCTCAAACACAAAGCCTGTTCTTGTGTTCAAAGCAGTGAGAAAGGTCTCAGAACCTCAGCCTGTTCCTGTTGGGAGTCTCTCTAAATTGTGTGTTGTGTGTGTGTTTTTCCACACTTCCCAGTCCTGAGTGATGTACCTCTGCCGTGCAGTGTGGAAAAGAAGAAAACTGAGCAGATAGTTGTGTGGGCTCAGGCCAGAGCTGCGGTTTAATCACGTCTCCGTGTAATGACAAGTTTGTGAGCTGCCGGCTGCTATTATAATGGCTGGAAAGATTATGTCATGCATAAAAGTCTACAATCATCATAAAACGTCATGGACACTTAAAGGAATACTTCACCCATAAATGAAATGTGCCAAGCCCTATATTATTTTAGAGTTTACTTTTTCAGCAGCCTTGGTTCCAGGATTTTTCTCATTTGTTTTCTCTAAAGGAATTTAAAAGTCTTTAAGAGTTATAACCCATTAAACAAACCAAACACTTACGAGGTTAACCACAACATTACATCTTTGATTTGAAGCGAAAAAAAAATATTGGAAAATCTGACAAGAAAAAAATACAAGACTTTGCAGATAATGGTAATATTCTTGCAATAATGCAAATTATGCAATTATGCATACAAATACTTAATTGTTTTTGGAGCAAAGGAAAACTGACTCCACTTCATTCACAGTACCTCACACTAAAGTCTTCTTTTGGCAAGATTTAATTGTTGCGATTTCTCTGATTGGTGGATATTTTTACAGCAAAATCATGAGTTTTTTAAATATATATATATATATATATATATATATATATATATATATATATATATATGTATATATATATATATATATATATATATATATATATAATAATATATATAATAATATGTGTGTGTGTGTGTACACCAGGAATATCTCAGGTAAAAAAAAGTTATTCAAAAATGCGTTTTTCGGTTGAACAATAGAGTTCACAACCTCATAGCTCACAGTAGATGTGAGTAAACCCGACTGTTGCAGGACATCTCCTTTTGTTTTCCAAGAAAGAAATTATGTTGGTTCAGAACAACATGAGGCTGAATGATGACAGATTTATGGCCCTATGAAATCCATTTTATTTTTTTATTTTTTTTCCCAAATTCCGTTGTATTTTTCTCAACTCCTTTTTAATGGTTAGATTCAATTGTATTAATCAAAGAGCATGTCTGATTAATTAAAATCATGAAACTTATACAATTCCACATCAATTTAATAAAGCTTTAACAAAAATGACCTATGATTTTTTTTATTTTTTCTCACCATATGTTTTATTGTTATCAAATTCTGTGTTTTAGCATGTTTAATTATTTGAATGCCTACTTAATTTATTCAAATTTATTCTTAAAATAGCCTTATGAAAGTTTTTTTTTTTTTTTTTTTTTTTTTTTTTTTTATACCCTCAGAAATTCTGTGTTGTGTATTTAAAATTGTTTGGTTATCAAATGAAGGCATAAAACATAAACATTCATTTATCTTTTAATTATTGAAAATGTAATTTTTTTTTTTTTTGGCAAACAAAGGGGAATTTGCTATTAAAATTAAAACATGGAAGAAATGTTGTGTTTTTATACCCTAACAAATAATGTTTGTTTTATTTTAGTAGTAGTAGTAATAGTAGTTATATATCAGGCACAATGTCTTCAAGTTAAACCGGACTTTTAGGGCTGTAACGATATTATCAATACCGTGGTATCATGATGGCAAAACTGTCTCGATATTGTTGTGGTCATATGCCAATATGAAATGATAGGTCTTCTGGGCAAAAAGTGTCAATTTTTAAATTATTCTAACCTAAAATGTGTTTAAAGTTGTGTTTTCTGTGCCACAGAACGGCACCATTCACAGTAAATGAACGCAGTGAACTCGTTTATTGCATGTGCTGTGAGTTTAGCATGCATTTGGGAACGCAATGGCCACCAGTTATGCTTTATTTTTGTGGCAGTTGATTACAGCATTTCACTAGATTTGTAGTGAGACGTGTTTTTAAATAGGTAAAGTTACTTCAGCCCAAATTCAAAACTTCTCTTTCTTTCAAATGTTGAAATTAGGAAAAAACTATTGTAATTTCCCTGCTGTAGTGTAAAGCAAAAATAATATACCTACACTGTAAAAAAAAAAAACAGTTTGTTGAGTGAACTTAAAATTTTAAGTTCAGTCGACTCAAAAAAAAACAACTTTAGTCAACTTGAAATGTTAAGTTGTGCTAAGTGACAACTTAGATATTTGAGTTGATTCATCTTAAAATGTAAAGGCAGTTTTAAAATTAAACAAACCAATTTTTTTTGTTTAGTCAACTCAAATATCCAAGTTGTCACTTAGTACAACTTAACATTTCCAGTTAACTAAACTTAGAGTTGAATGAACTTAAAATTTTAAGGCAACAGGGTAACATTATTTTATGCTGATTCAACAAATTGTTTTGTTTTTTACAGTGTATGAAATATTTATTTTCTTTTATTTTGCAGTGCAGTTGTTCTACAGTACATGGCTATTGCTGTCATTGTTGTTACTATTATTATTAATATGATATTCTAATTTGTTTGGCTTCTAAAACAGCAGTGTGAATGTAATTTAGACTGAGACAGTAGATCACAAATAAAAAGATGGTTGAGTCCCCTTTTAAGTTCAGGTACAAGTCAGTTGTAAAAAATGTTTTTTTTTTTTTAGTTAAGAACATAAGTTGGAGATCTTAATTCTGAACTCTCAAAGTTCATTGGATAGAAGAATTTAACATTAAATTGTGCAAATTTGTGTTGCAATAAATATTGTATCCTGGACTTCATATCACGATAGTATCATATTGTGAGATTTTGATATCATTACATCCGTACTGAAAAGTTTACTTCATGTTGTGACATTACTGAAACACAAGAACTGAATGCTTTCAGCCTAGCAGATCATGTACACTCACTCAGTATGAGAGAGATCAGCAGTCACATGCCCTGAATAAAGCTGCAGACTGTGTTCTTCACCGTCCAGAGAGAATGAGCGTGTCACAAGACCCGCATCATATTACCAACCTCATTATCAGCGTCACAGAGAGTCCGGTAGCATTGGAGTCTAGATGAGGTCAAGCGGTGAACCGTTATCATGATGGTCCTGCTGTGCACCCTCATTATCTGTGTGTCGAGTTCATAAACGCCAGACATTCATAGAGCTGCACATCACGTCTGACCACTAACCCTCTCTCTCTGCTGAGGCCTTGTGGTCTTTAGACAGTTTTTAATGAAGTAATAGGCTGCAGTTGTTTCAGCATTGATTTATTCAGTCTTGCAGTGACACTTTCACATTTTTAAAATAAATTAATTCTTTACTCAGCAAGGATACATTTAAAAGTGTTTTGCATTGTTACGAAAAATATCTATTTCAAATAAATGTTGCTGTATTGAATTTTCTATTCATCAAGGAACTTGTATCACAGTTACCATAAAAGCATCTGTCTTTTTGTCTTTTCGTTCTACAGGAAAGGTATGGATTCCCAAAAAGAAGCCAATGGAGATCCATCAGGAGGAAGCCACAACCCTTGACCCGGAGTTGGAAGAGGCCCTTTCTAGCGCTACTGACACTGAACTGCATGACCTGGCAGGTAAAAACAGCTACAGAAAGTCTCAAACGGAGCGATATTGGGCGATCAACAAGAGATAGAGAAAACACTAATGTCACCAGGCTGTTTTATTGCTCTGAGCCTGAATGAACTGCTCTCTGCTATCTATTGTTCTAGTGTTTTCTATTAGTCTCTCGGCAATAACTTTCCCTCCTTGACTCTGGGGGTCTGAACGCCCACACGCATCCATCACAGCTCCAGAATAAAACGGCAAACGCATCTACTCTATCAGCACACTGATGGCTGCTTTCCCTCACTGCATGCCTTATTATAAACCTGATGCACTTTATTCTCTTCATGTTTTTGGTTAGCTCTGCGGAAGAACGAGAATGTGAAAGTGGCTTCACCCAGTAACATCATATTACTTTAAACAGCTTTTATTTCCTAAATGCGCTATGAATGACTGTATTATGATATTTTCACCTTAATTGTAGGTGCTTTTAAGTACGTACTTGTGTATATTGTAACCGTTCTATGTTGTTGTGTCATCTAGCTATTCTTGGAGTGAACACACTGGTGACGAGCACGCAGACTTACGACGGCACCTGTAATGACGGTTATAACAGTGAGTTTATTAGTCGGATTTCATCTTTCAGCAAATTCCTCATTTCTTTCAGAATCCATGCATCCATGACAGCGAAAGCTCATTTGTGAATGTTGTGTTTGTTGTAGATGTTATTAAAGGAGAAAAGGTAAAGCCCGTTTTCGATGAGCCACCAAATCCTACAAACGTGGAGGAAACTCTGCAGCGGATAAAGTCCAATGATTCCTCACTGACCGAAGTCAATCTCAACAACATCAAGGTAATGAGATTAAGTTTAGTACACTCAAACCCTATGAAACTTAATGACCTGATTAAAAACAAGTGCATTTAAATTCATTTTGATATTTATAATGAGTATTAATTTTACTTTGCTAACAAAATGGTACCAAATACAGTTCAGTCCAAACATTTGATACTGCCTGATATTTGACAAACTGGGATTTAAAAAACAAATTTAAGACTGAAAATACACATTGAATTCTTAATTGACTGATTGAAACAATTTAAACAAAGTTATTGAATATATAATGTATTCATATATTGTGGTCTCAGACTTTTGGACACTTTTGTTACTTGATTAAATATTAAAATAAATACTAATGTATTACGATTTTACATCTTAAAAGCAAAGAATGTATTTCATCTTGAAGTATGACACGTATTTTTGGAAATGAAACTAGGAATAATACAAAAATATATTAAAAAATATATATTTTAGCTGCTTAAAACTTTTACATATTAAATAATATATTTTAAATATTTGCTGTGAAAATACTATTCTATAAACAGACATACACTACCAGTCTAAGGTTTTAAATTTTTTTCTTTTTTTTTTTTTTTTTTTAAAGAAGACTGCATTTTTTTATCCAAAAATACAGCAAAAACAGTCATGTTTTGAAATATTTTTACTATTTAAAATAACTGTTTTCAGTTTGAATATTTTTTAAAATGTAATTTATTCCAGTGAGTTTTTCTGTTTTTGTTTTTGTTTTGTTTTTTAAGCTGAAATTACTCCAGTCTTCAGTGTCTAATATGCTGATTTGCTGCTACAATAAATAAATAAATAAATAAATAAATACATAAAAATTATTACTACATTGAAACAACTGATTAGAATTTTTCAGGTTTCTTTGATGAAAAGTTCAGAAGAACAGCATTTATCTGAAATAGAAATCTTTTGTAACATCATAAATGTCTTTATCCTTATTATTTTGTTTTTTGATCAATTTAAAGCATCCTTGCTAAATAAAAGTATTCATTTATATCATTTCTTCTCAAAAAAAGTGTATAATGTTACAAAAGCTTTTATTTTCAGATAAATGCTGATCTTTTGATCTTTCTATTCATTAGAGTCCTGAAAAAAATATACAACTGTACTCAACAAGCCTGCATTTATTTGATCCAAAGCACAGCAAAAACAGTAAAATCTAGAAATAGTTTTACTATTTAAAATAACAGTTTTCCATATGAAAATATTTTAAAATGTAATTCTTTAAAAAAAAATACATTAAAAATCTCACTGTTCAAAAAATTTTGACTGGTAGTGTACAAACCAGAACTAAAATAAACATCTTGTTCCTGAAAGCTCTCAAATCACAATTTTTGCTTGGATTTCTCTTTTTGGCTCTCATTGAGAGCTTTGTTATTTGATTATATAAATTCGTAAGACTTAAAATGGCACTCATTGACTCTAAATCCATAAAAAATGGAGAGCATGTCATAAAGTCTCAGGATCAAGACCATGGCAGTGAGTGTAGTGACGTAGAGGAGCCGTTTAATTGTCCAACAACAAATCTGTTTTTAATGTTTCCTTTCTCTTTTCTTCTAGAACATTCCAATCCCGACTCTAAAGGACTTTGCCAAAGCCATGGAGAGGAACACTCATGTGAAGAAGTTCAGTCTGGCTGCCACCAGGAGCAATGACCCTGTCGCTGTGGTGAGGGACACGATTCACTTTAGCTGCCGTTAGGGATGTGCCTCCGGATTTGTGCTTTTTTGTGACATATATAAATTAATTTCTCAAACTCTCAAATCAGTGAATTAAATCTTCCATGTTAAGCACTTTGATTGCACACTGTGTGTTAAGTGTGTTTTCCAAACTGAACGTCTGCTGTTTTTCCATCATTTCTGGTTGGTTTTAATTTGAGAAACCTCCGAAAAATGTTGTATAAGCAGTTTTAAACATATTCCACTCTAAATAATAGATTATACTGTCATTACTTGTGACATAACTGTGGTTTCTGGTGATTTTCTCAAGTAGGTTGTCTGTCTTCACTAAAAGTGAAAAGCAGCTTGAAGCGCAAAAGCTAAACGTGGAAAAGATGCAGCTCTCCTGACATCTTGTTAAAGCTATGTGTGTTTCTCTGTGTTCACTGCAGGCCTTCTCAGACATGCTACGAGAGAATAAAACGCTAAAAAGTTTGAATCTGGAGTCTAATTTTATCACTGGTGCAGGAGTTCAGGCTCTGGTAGAAGCTCTGCGGGACAATGACACGCTTACAGAGATCAAGATTGACAACCAGGTACAGGTTTTTTAGTTTTATTTATTTATGTATTTTTTGATTTATTTATTTTTTTTTTTTTTTTTTTTTTTCTTAACCTTGTACACTGCCACAGGCTGGTGCAACCAGTGTGGTCTGCTCTGGTGATTATAATTGAGGTTATTTTAACTTTTGACAGACCGCTTTCATCCAATATGACTATAAATTGTTGCAGATCAACTTGCCACATTAATATAGAAATCAAGTGATGTTAATATTAAGCAAATATTGCCTTTTATTTATATATATATATATATATATATATATATATATATATATATATATAATATTATTATATTTATTTTATTTTAATACTTTTATTTA
Organism: Cirrhinus mrigala; assembly: GCA_036247105.1. Lineage (NCBI taxonomy): Eukaryota > Metazoa > Chordata > Actinopteri > Cypriniformes > Cyprinidae > Cirrhinus > Cirrhinus mrigala. The sequence goes on along the minus strand of CM070024.1, from coordinate 33,894,882 downwards.
GGATGCATTAAATTGATAAAAAGTGACAATAAGGCATTTACGTTGTTAAAAATTATGAACAATTTCTATTTTCAATAAATGCTGTTATTTATTTTATTTTATTATGTTAAGTTTTTTTTTTTTTTTTAATGTCACCGTTTCCACACATAAAAAAAAGCAAAAGCTTTGACGCGGGTGATGATAACTATTTTGTAAGCGGCAAATCAGCTTGTTTCTGAAAGATCATGTTCCATTAAAGACACTGGAGTAATGGCTGCTGAAAATTTTGTTTTTACCATCAAAATTTAATAAATTACATATTAAAATGAAAATAGAAAAAGTTATTTAAATTTTTGTAATATTTCATATTACTGTTTTTGATTAAATAAATGCAGCCTTGGTGAGCATATGAAACTCATTTCAAAAACATTTAAAAAATCAAACCAGTTCTAAATATTTGAGTGGAAGTGTATAATTGTTTTGAATCTGCCTTTTCACAAAATGCAAAAAATGTTTTTGTACTGATGCCAGACTGAATACAGAACACAGTCTTTTGTGCTTGCATTAAAAAAAAAAAAAAAAAAAAAAGAGAACTTTCAATTTCCAAGTAAGGCTACATAATAAACTCAGTTTACAACATTTAAGTTATTTTGCATGATAAATTCACAATTTTTGAGTTGAAATTCCAGCAAAATAAATTGATTTTAATCTAATTAATTACATAATGTTCTGATAAATCAAATTAAATGCACGTCAAAAGATAAAGTAACTGTTGTGTTAATTGAGAAAAGCATTGAATAGACATTACAAAATACAGAAATTTTTTAATTCAACATAGAATTTTTTACACCTATTTTTAGGCTACAGTGTTGAAGAAGCTGCATCTGAAGCAGCATTTAGATATATTTACACACTGTTCAGAGGTAGCATGAGTGCATTTACACTGCAGTTAGAATAAATCATGCAAAAAGATCAATGGGTTTCAAATGCTTTTGTTGGTAAGTCACTGCATAAATGGGTCTTAATTCAGTCATTTGATGAATGTAGGTATAGTGATTAACGGTGCATCTGTATTTATAATTCAGCACAGATCTGAATACTAAGTATGTTGAAATGTGTTAAAACCCTGCTATTTTCTGACACTATGCAAATTGCATTCAGTGTTACTCATAGTGAAATGTCAGCGTGTGTGGGCTTATGTAATAGGGGTGTTTCTGACGTGTGTGTGTGTGTGTGTGTGTGTGTGTGTGTGTGTGTTTTCTGCTCTCAGCGGCAGCAGCTCGGTACGTCGACGGAGATGGAGATCGCTAAGATGCTGGAGCAGAATACGAGCATCGTGAAGTTTGGGTACCATTTCACCCAGCAGGGTCCCAGATCCCGCGCCGCTGCCGCCATTACAAAAAACAACGACCTGGGTGAGAACACCACCTAATGCACAAACGCTCTGATTGACAGAAACAGATCTATAAATAAATCCTTAGAACTATACCCACAAAATCTGCTGTTACCACGGTAAAGCCATGGTAAAGTGGCCCTGGGATTTAAAAAGAAAAAAAAAAAAAAGGTGGCCATGTACACCCTGTAAAGTTTAAATACAGCAGTAAATCCCCTAAAATATAATTTTTGGGGTGTAAGGGACACAGCTGACATCAGATGATTGACAGTGTGGTTGTTTTGCCTTCTCATGTGTTTGGAAATTTGCTGTTTTTGACCAAAGTAATATTACAGTGACCAAAAACTTAAGCTGGGCATTTAACTAAACCACTGTTGACAGAGCCACTGTGTTTTGTTTATGTTTGGAAGGACTCATGACGGGTTGCCATGTCTAACCATTATATGCGTATTTAGGCTTGTGGTTTGGATTTGCCTCTCAAAGCAATCCAGTTTATAGAGTTAAAGTTGGCAGGTGCAGGCTGTTTACAAAATTAAGCATTTGGATTTGAGTTTATTATGGCCTTCTTTTTTGCAGTTTTTTTTTTTTTTTTCTAGCAAGATCTGGCAACCCTAATGAGTCAAGACATACCCTGTGATTTTCTATGATTTTCTTGTATATGTATCCAAAAGAAGGACACGCCTGTCATACACATTTAAACACATCCTTAACAATTAGTTGTAATTCTGTGGTTTTCACTCCTGTAATTTGCTGAATTGTGTGTACAGAACAGGATTAAGCACTAAAAGGTGAACTGACAACTGAAATTACACACAGTGTGTGTGCAGCCAGCCAGACTTGGTTAAGAACAAGTACTAGTTTAGTTGGTTACTGATGCACATCTGTTATTTACATGGCAAGTCCTATTCAGTATGCCGCTTTGCACATTATTTCACAGGCAATGCAGTGTTGTTAGTTATTCATAACAGAGCTCATTTACATAAATATTTTTTAAAGGTACAGTAGCAAAAGCTACCTGTATTAGGTTCAGATGGAAGGGAAACAAAAAACCTCGGTGAAAGAAAACGATTCAAATTATAAGTGGATGTCAGAAGTGCTATAAACTGTAGAGTAAGGTCTTATAAAATATCTTTTATTTTATTCACGGAACTTTCTTTTTCCTTTCTGTGTTTCTTCAATGAAGTCTGGATCTGTCTCCTGTTTGCCAGTCTTATGTTTCCACACACACGCGGTGTGCATTACACGTGTGTGAGATGATGTCATGCGTCAAGCTCTATTCCGCTTTAGGTATTGTGTGTGAGAGCATGGGTTTGACCTTTAACCTTTGGCATGAATGCTAACAGCACATTGATAGATGATGCGTGAGTTTTGTTGAAGACTTTGTTTGACTCACCTGGTTATACAGAGAGTGATAAGTTATCAGATCCTCACTGTTGTGAATTCAGGCCTTATATAGAAGTGAACTAGTCAACACTGATTAACACTTTTGGAAATGCACACACAAGCACAAAAACACTAACATGCTGCTGATCAGAGCAGTAGTCTGACGTAGGCAGTCTGTTGGCTTTCTGCATAAAGTCTGGTCCATTTTGCTGCTTACTTAAACAGAACCATGTGGAAATTAGCATAAAATATGTATAGAATTTCTGTCTAAATGTAAATAGCTTGCCAATAGGAATTGGAAATCACAAAATGCTTAATTTTATACTCAGTTGTACATGTTTGATTTACTAAAAACCTACTCATTATCAGTATTAAAGAATCAGGAAGGACTGAATGTTTGTGATTATCAGCTTTAAAAAAAAAAAAAGATTCACGTTACTCATTCTGTTTGCTGCTTTATTTCAATAAACTCCTTTAGAGTATTTTAATAAGGTGTTTCATTCATGTTTGCACATGCAAAACTGGTTAACAAAACCAAAGGTCATTCAGTTCCAGTATTATTATTAGGGCTGTCATTAACGATTTTTTTATTCGGTCGATTGTTCTGACGATTAATGGAGTATTTTGAGACCTAAGCGAACAATATACTTTAAAATGACTTCAAATACATATATAATAGCAATGGGGTAATAAAAATGGTTCAAATAAAATATCAAAAGCAAGTAATCCTGTTTCATTGAACAAAACAGTTAAGGTGATAGTTGACCCAAAAATGAAAATTCTGTTATCAATTACTCACCCTCATGTTGTTCCAAACCCGTAAGATATTCGATCATCTTCAGAACACAGGTTAAGGTATTTATAATTAAACCTGAGAGTTTTCTGACCTTGCATAAACAGAGCTGTGAGATTTCATCAAAAATGTCTTAATTTGTTTCCTGAAGATGAATGAAGGTCTTACAGGTTTGGAACTACATGAGGGTGAGTAATCAGTGACAGATTTTCTTTTTTGGGTGAACTATCCATGCTCAGCGTCCTGCTAGTCTGTCAAACAGCTGTTGTATAATACAGGAGGCTAATGTAGTGACAATGCACTGTAAGAGACAATTAGTAGTATACCTGTTATAGTAGGTATGGACCCATTAGTTCAGGGGGTTCTTTAATGTTTTTTTAAAGAAGTCTCTTCTTCTCACTAAGCCTTTTGATCCAAAGTGCAGCAAAAGCAGTAATACTGTGAAATATTTTTATTTTTAAAAATAACTGCTTTGTATGTGAATATCTGTTAAACTGTAATTGATTTCTGTGATCAAATCTGAATTTTCAGCATCATTACTCCAGTCTTCAGTGTCACATGATCCTTCAGAAATCATTCTAATATGCTGATTTGCTGCTCAACAAACATTTATTATTATCATTATCATCAATATTTAAAACAGTTGAGTACATTTCAGGATTCTTTGATGAATTTTTTTTTTTAGAAATTAATACTTTTTTTTAGCAAGGATGCTTTAAATTGATCAAAAGTGAGTATACAGATATTTATAATGTTACAAAAGATTTCTATTTCAGAAAAATGCAGATAAATGCTATTCTTCTGAACTTTCAATTCATCAAAGAAACCTGGAAAAAATATCTACTCAGCTGTTTTCAATAATAATAATAATAAATGTTTTTTGAGCAGCAAATCAGAATATTGGAATGATTTCTGAAGGACCATGTGACTGGTGTAATGATGCTAAAAATTCAGCTTTGATCACAGCAATCAATTACATTTAAAAAAAAAAAAAAAAGAAAGAAAGAAAAATCACATTTTTACTGCTTTTGCTGTATTTTGAGCAGAAGCGACTTCTTTAAAAACATTAAAAATCTTACCGTTCAAAAACCTTTGACTGGTACTGTACGTTTTTGGCTGAATTTAGTAATTATGTGCAGCAGTGTAACAGGATGAAGGATGAACTAACACACTGATTTATTAAGCGTCTTCAATGAGCAGATCTCATTAAAGATTCTCGTATCTCACAGCATGTTCTCGCGGCGTTAATGCTATGAGTGTATCCGGTTACTAACACGTCTCTGTTTTCTCTTTCAGTGCGGCGGAGGCGAGTAGAGAGGGATGCGTAGAGCGTGATCTCCTCTCTCTCTCTCTCTCTCTCTCTCTCTCACAAGCTCATCAGACTCTTGTGCCAAACCCTCTGAGGGAGCCGCTTCACCTGAAGAAGGGACACAACTGGATACTTTGCCTCCCTAATGTTAATACTCGATGATCTTTTTGTTATGTATTATTATTATTGTTAATTGTTGTTTGTTTTTATAGCTGCGGCTCCTTTGCAGCCCTTTTGTTTTGCTTGTGTAAAACCTTTTCTGCTCTTTTCTTTGAGTTATTTGAAACGAAACTGAACAGGTTGCAACGGTTCCACACATGCACTCGAGCGCTATAGTGATCTCTTCATGAATGGGCTGGATCGGAACCTGTCGCCCACATTCGCTCTGAACAAATCTAGACTCAACTAGACTGGATCTGCTGTGTTCCCCGCTTAATGTGAGCTCATCTAGATTTGTCGAGTCTGGGTTTGGAGCGCAGGTTCAAACGGAGCCGATGAGAGTCGCTCTAATCGTAACAGAAACTCCTCTATACTCTGGGTTGTGTGTGGATGTCTTCGAGCGGCTGGGTCGTCTACAAAACTCTCAGCTTCCGTCACGTTCTCTCGTCGGTTTTGTGGCCGTTTGAGACCATTCATATTGTAAAAATCTCTTCTATTCCCGAAACGCACCAGCTCATACTGTGTGTCTGAGGAATTACAGGGCTAAATTAAGATCAGCGCCCCATTTTCATCAGATGTCATTGAAAATGGAAAAACTTGTAACAGATCAGCACTAACGGGTTGTATTTTCACCAAACAATGCACTAAGGGATATTTTCTTTCTTTTTTCAACACAGGAAGTGAGTGTTTATGTAATGTAGTTGTCAATTATAGAATTAGATGGAAGTATTTTTCCCTGTAGGTGAATCTGAAATGGCTTTTCTAATACCATGCCAAAGACTAACACCTAAATACTCTCATTTTCAGGACTCTAGCTGAGTTCAGACGAGAAATAGGGGTTTAGATTTTATTTTTTGAGTTTGTTAAAGGTATGTTTCTTCCTAAAAGAAATTGCAGAATTTATTGCCCTGAATTGTTCCAAACCTGCATGCTGTTATTTTTTTGTGTAGAACACAGAAGGTGAATTTTAAAAGGATTTTCACACAGTTTCTGGTAACAGTGGCTGCCAAAAAGAAAATTGTCAAACACCAAATTTAAGTCGTTCACTGTAGCTTAAAATAAATACAAAAATAAAAAGGTTCACCATCAACCAATCACCAAATGGCTTAGAACTTAACGCACAAGACAGATTTTGTATGGAAAACAGCTGCATGAAGATTCTTCAAAAATTCTCCCTATTTAAAAAATAACCAGATATGGGTTTGGAGCAATGTGAGGGTGAGTAAATGGAAAAACATTCAAGTTGTGGTGCATTATTTCTTTAGTTTATGTAGGATCTCTGCATCTAGAGGAAATGAGGGAAATAGTTGAATGAGGGCGAGAGGGAAGAGAATAGTTTAATCTTAAATAGCAACCAATTCTGGGAGCATTTATCGTTCCTGGTGCGGCCAGAACACACACACACGCACGCTTGTGCTTGTGATCGCATGCATGATTGCAATGCAAAGCAAAGCTTTATCTTTTCACTAAAGCGATCTAACATGCTTTCGTAACACCAGTGTAAAATACTGAATTAACCTTTATACCGCTTGCCATTTTCTGTGAGCTTGTACGTCCTACGGTTCATCGATTGTGGTTTATAATGCAGAGCACAGATGCCTTGGCACGTTCTTGAGGATGGACTTTCTGCACAAAAGTGTGGCATCTCGGACTGAGCGGTCTGGGCGTGCCCGGTATGGATGATATAGCTGGATCACACAGGGGAACATGTTGTACACCTGCTTTAAAAGCAAAAGCTAGGACCAAGTTTGAAGTTTTCCTTTTCTCACCTTGACGTTGCGTTTCGTTGTTTCGTACCGTTCTGTTTTGTAAGAGCCTTGCGTATCAATTGACTTTGTTTGTCTTTCGTTTCTTTGTGAACAAATGCTGAACTGCGTGTATGAAATCATTTTTTTTCAGGTTATGGTTCATGTTTCATTCCATCTTTTTTATTTGATTATGGGTTAAAGGTTCTTGCTTTGCTGAAAGCTTGTGCTTGTAAGAAAGAGCTCTGCAGTTCATTGGAAATATCCATCTCAAGTCCTCTTCAGAAGATTCCACACATATATAGATATGCATATAAATATCATGTATCGTGAATGCCTCTTATATTGCCGCAGTTTTATATGTTGATACTACATGTCTGGATTCCAGAAGAGGAAATCTTGTTATGTACTGTTAATAACACACAACTCTGTAAAGTATCAGACGTCCTCAATAAAATGTATGTTTTTACAGATTGGTCTGTTCATTTTCTTTCTCTAAAGGTCATTGCACACTGAGTTTTAAATACGTTTTATATGTAAAATACGTTAAAAAAAAATAAAATAAATTGTCAGTTAAAAAATAAATACGACCTCACATTGTGTCAATCACGTTTACACGCTGCCTCCAAAAAATAAAAAAATTAGGATCAGGTTCGGTTTTCTGCATTTTTGCATCCGTAGCAAGCATTTTGATAGGAAAGGATGACGAATATGGGGATAAAAAAAACATACAAAAAATTCAGACTCTGTTTGAGATGAAGCACAAGTTATACATCTCGCCAGATTATTATGACAAGTTATATATTCATATTTTTGCAACTATTAGTAACTAGTTGAATAGTAACTTATTGAATAACTTTAATAACCAGTCACAATGACAACCTGAGAGATGATGCCGTCTGTTAAATATGAATTTGTGAAAGCGGAATAGATTGCCACTACTATAAGGTAATTACAAGTAGCTATAAAATATTAGTATTTATTATAATATACTCATAACTATTGCAATGGTGACAAAGAGTTAATTTGCAAAAATAGATTACTCAGTTTTTAACATTTTTCGAAAAATTGTTTTTTCCATTGGGCATTCCAGTTTATTTTAAACAAACTGCAGTTGGGTTATTTTGATTAAGTAAAAATAAAGAAAATACAGCAAACTAACACAAAAAAACAATAATCAAGTTATCTGTAAACTCTTCATACATGCATGCATACCCTCATATTAATGTTCAGTTATTTCACTTTAATTGCATAGAAAAGGACCTATACATTGCAATTAGAGTGAAATTACTCAACGTAAACATAGGAGCCTGATTAAAATGCTTATTTTAGATGAGAATTTCAGATGTCACTTAGAGGCTTTTGCATCTGAACTATTTTTTTATTAGTTCTTATTCATTATAATGAAATGGCTAATAGATAATAGGGACTTAGTACTAGTGAAATGGAAATATTGCATTTATTCACCATTTCAGGGTGTGATTAAAAAAAAGAATCATAAATGTAAAATTGTAATTAATAATTTTAAAACAACTATCAAAGCACTCAATTAAGAAGAAGAATAAAAAAGAGCAACCATATGTTACTTGTCACTTCTCAATTAAGGTTTACTGACTGACAATGAATAGTCCATGATTGTGCATGTAATAATTTTAACAGTGAATAGAATCTGTTCCAGTGTTACTACCTGGTAATGTCAAAAAAAAAAAAAGGAAAATGAAAAGTACTGGTGAAAGTAGACGTGAGTCAGCACTGGAATATTTACTAATAAAAAACTGTAAGCTTAACATATTGGAAAGTTTTGAGGAATGAATGTTAACACCTTGGTACAGCCTAAAAAGGTAAATAAAGGCAAGGCAAGGCAAGTTTATTTATATAGCACATTTCATACACAAAGGTAATTCAAAGTGCTTTACATAAAAGGAAGTAGAATAGTCATAAAAACAATAATAAAAACAATAATCACAAAAAAAAAGTAGAATAATCATAAAAACAATGATCACAACAATAAAACAACAAAGAAATATGAAAATTGATTGATTTAATAATTTAAAAATGATTTAAAAATTGATTTAAAATAAATTTAAGACAGTTAAAAATAGAAAAGGATTATACATAGTGAAGTCAGTTTGGACGAAGCACAGTGCTCATTCAGTAAATGCACAGCTAAACAAATGAGTTTTGAGTCTAGATTTAAATGTAGCTAATGTTTTAGCACATTTGATCTCTTCTGGAAGCTGATTCCAACTGCGGGCAGCATAATGGCTAAAAGCGGATTCCCCTTGTTTTGTGTGAACCCTTGGTATTTCTAACTGACTCGATCCTAATGATCTGAGTGGTCTGTTAGGTTTATATTCAGTGAGCATATCTGCAATGTGTTTAGGTCCTAGGCCATTGAGTGATTTATAAACGAGTAAAAGTACTTTAAAATCAATTCTAAATATAACTGGAAGCCAGTGTAGGGACCTGAGGACTGGTGTGATATGCTCAGATTTTCTGGTTCTGGTCAGAATCCTGGCAGCAGCGTTCTGGATGAGCTGCAGCTGTCTAATGGTCTTCTTGGGAAGGCCAGTGAGGAGACCATTACAATAATCCACCCTGCTGGTGATAAAGGCATGAACAAGTTTCTCCAAGTCTTGACTGGAAACAAAACATCTAATTCTTGCAATGTTTTTGAGATGATAGTATGCTGATTTAGTTACTGCTTTGACATGACTACTGAAACTAAGGTCTGACATAAATTCATAAATGCTGTGAAATAAAGATCAGTTTGTCTTCTAACGTCAGTCAGCTATTTACAACCATTCAGGCACTTTTAGGCACCTTCAGGAACCTTCTTCAAGCACAAAAGCAGACTGGAGTGTGTGGTGATGTATAGTGAAATCTGCAGGTGAGGTTTAATTTTAATCAGATCCAGTTTCTGGGATTATTTTGGAGATGCCGGGTGTATGATGTCATTGAGACTACATCATTCCTGCTGTGTCTTAAACTCCAGCAGAGCTTATCTCATCCTTAACCAACACCAGCCCAACAGGCCTCACTGCTGCTACAGGGGAAATGAGTCATTAACTTCTGTGTGTGTGTGTGTGTGTGTCAGAAAGGAACAAAATGTTTCACTCTGAGGCTGACTTCATTGAACTTATATATTTTCACCAGATGTATTCATCATCTTCCGTGATTAGACTTGTCCCAAATGAGCCGCGGGGCTTCCTGTGATCTCATTTTGGCTGTGTGTGTTTGGAATCAAGGAGAAACCACAGCCTTCAGCAGACAGCAACAATGAGTGATCTATCAGCTGGGTTTGAAATCAAATTTCAGAACGTCTAGAACTTTACTGGACCCTGAAAGTAAATCTAGCTCATGGATCTGAGGAATCCAGTGAGAGGAACAGACAAATGTCTATTTATTTTTATGTGCAGATAAGAGACAGCAGATTCTGATCTGAGGTCAAGGTCACCCAGTCGAACAGAGATGAAGTAACTCTTTGTGTGTGTGGTTTTTTTTTTTTTGTTTGTTTTGTTTTTTGTTTTTTTGCACTCTATTTGTTTTATATTTTTACTCTTCATTTCTGTTATAGATTTTTTTTTTTTTTTAATTAATTTATTTATTTATGTGTGGTATATACACGTGTGTAGCTTTTTGTTGTTGCACACTGTAATATTTGGTTGGAACACATTTAGCTTTGATAACCTTGTGCATTTGCTGTGGCATTGTTTCAACAGCATCATGCAACGTCACAGCATTTATTTCCATCATGAGTTGCAATAATTTTTGGCTGAGATCTTGTATTGAGAATCTTGGAATTGTCATCCTGGAAAATGGGTACGTCTCCAACATGGTTTAAGAAATGAAAAGTTACTCACTGCATCTGTTAGGATTAGAATAACTATTGCAAAACATGGCAGAAACATATTAATTGCTGCAATAATGATTCAATTCTAGACATTTTGCTTATTTATATCTAAATGGTGACTTTTTGTGGCAAATTCAGCAGGCAAGAAAAAAAAAATCCCCCTTCTAAGCTAAGGTTTTGTTTCAGTGCACACATAGTCGTGCCCATGGGTGCTCCTTGTTGAGAAGGGGCTGCTACAGGTGCTCCCTGTGGTAAATGGGCAAACACAGGTGCTGCATGTGGGAAACAGGTAACCATGGTTGATGCCTGCTGGAAACCAAAAAACACATATGCTTCCTGTTGGAAACCGGGAGCCACGGAAACCTGTAGGAAAAAAGCATGCGTGGCTCTCCCATTGTGATGATTGTTAGGTGCCTTCATTGGCAAATCACTTTGTGTTGGATAAAAGCAATGGTGAGTATTCACATAAACAAGGTTGTTTATGTCTCAGATCCATAAACAGTGAAAATCAGACATGCCTGTTTATTAGATCTATGCATCAGGTCTTAAAGTGACAGCAGCCTGATGTACTTGCAGTTTGTGTCCTTAATGTTAATTAAACAACAAAGGATAAAGAAAAAATCACTCACTGCTTTTGACTGAATAACTTTTGTAGCTTTAATAAGGACTAATCTATATTCAACTGTATACACAGAAGTGTTATTTTAAATTTCATTACTTTAATTTTTGTAGTATTTCAAGCCTTCTTTTAACATTTATTTAATATTCAATTTAATTTGTGGTATTTTGTTGTGTTTGTGACTCTTTACTGTTTACTTTATTTTAGTTAGGCTGGAATTAATTTTGCTGTGGTATTGAAACAGGACTAGAGAATTTTGGTATGAACACTGGTATGAAATTTTAGTAACACTTTATTTTTAAGGTTTCCTTGTTACACGTTAAATGTACTTACTATTACAATAACAATTATTATGCATAATCACATGCAAGTAACCCTAATCCTAACCCTAAACACACAGTAAGTACATGTAGCTAATTTATATTACTCAGTACTTAAATGTATAATTACAACGTAACAAGGACACCTTAAAATAAAGTGTAACTGACATTTCACTGGTAAGTAAGATTTAAATATTTTAATATAACCATATTTTTTAGAATACAAGGTTACATTGATACATTTTTTTATATCTGGGCCTGTGAAAATGTTGTAACGTCAAGTAAAAATCTGAACTACCAAGTGTGCCAGTAGATAAAAACCTTAAGCCTTGACTTACCATGATACTAACACCTCAGCAACTAAAAACATTGACACTAAAAACAAAGATGTTTTTTTTTTTTTTTTTTTTTTTTTCAGTGATGCTCAAAGCAGACTTTGATGACTTTAATGATAAACTGTGTCAATGGACGGTACAGTACGGCACAAAATAGCCTGATTAAAATAAAATAAACATTGCACATTTCCAAAATGTTTAAGAACTTTAATGAAAACTTTTAAAAACTTTATTTTTTGTATCTCTTTAAAACAGCATTAGTCTCAGGGGTTTTTTTTAACTTTTAGTTTTGAGTTCTCCAGTCTGCATGGTCTGATCTGCGGGTCTCCAGGTGTTTCAGTTCTTGTGCACAAAGACACACACACACACAGGTTTCCAAATTTTATGAGGACTTCCCATAAGTGTAAGGTTTTTTTCTGTTTGTTTTTTTTTCTATGCCCTATATTTTCTATGCTTTTGCCCTAACCCTCCACCTAAACGTACCCCTCACACAAAACTACTGCCATTTTTACATTCTCAAAACGCTTCATTCTCTTTTGCTCATGGAGACCAAAAAATGTCCACACAAGGTCAAAATAGTGTACTGTATATAATGATGTACAAAAATACATTCACATTCACAAACAGCAAACACCAATTGGAACTGATATACATTAGAAAAAAATAAACAAATAAAACAAAAATAATTTTTCAGTTGAAAAAACACTGACACAGATTATACATGTAGCTGTGCACATGATGTCAGATCTGTAGAATGAGTAGACAGTGAGTCCTTTGTATTAAATGTCCTTGTAAGGAAGAGGACAAACAGCGGGTGTGACAGAAGTTAAACATTGACCTGTTAACTGGCTTTGTGGTTAGAAGCAGCTGAAGAGGCCGGAAGGCTAGTTTCCAGAAAGACAGACAGGTAGATAGGCAGATAGATAGATAGATAGATAGATAGATAGATAGATAATAAGATATTATTCCTGTATAATTTCGGCTGCACCCAGAACAAATAAAAACCACACAAACAGTTGTGCACAAACAACTTGCAACATGTTTTTTTTTTTTTTTTATGACAGGAAGTAACAGTTTTTTTTGTGCTGACACTGTTTGTAGTTGTCATAACCCACATTCTGAAGAGTGACAAACGGTCATTACCTGTTCATGTGCGCCACCTACACACAGAAAGATGCATTACATGTGGCAGCGACCGCGATCAGCAGAGGTCAGTGTGAACCTGATAGTAGGGGACACACGGGGGCAATTGTAACATTTTTTACATTTTCCTTCATAATTCACAGACTACTTCAAATGTCCTCTTTTGATACAAGAAACAACTATAGGTGCACTAATTAATAATACAATTTATATATTTTCACTAATAAGGACAAGACTATAATATTAAATGAAATGCAAAAAGTCAGAGTGTTACAGTCACTCCCTTAATAAGTCATATTAACCCACTGTATCTCAAATAAAAGCCTACCTCAAAATAATTACTTTGCTGCTGTAGTATCTAATAATGTTACTTAAGATTTTTTATATGGTTCAAAAGATGTAAAACATCATATATGCTTTCAAAGAGCAAAAGTCTATTTCTATTTTTGCAAAAGACTAGGCAACTATTCTAGTGTCTGTAATAATATTGCAAAATTGAGCCAGAAGACTCAAATACGAGGCTGAAATCAGATTGATTAACCTCTAATAAAGCATTCCTGTCTGTTTTTGTTACATTTTTGATGAATTTTGATGTTGAGTACTCAGTTGAGTTTCAGGTTTGACTGTTGTAAAATTAAAGGAGAAGCCCACTTCCAAAACAAAGATTCACATATAATGTATTCACCCCCTTGTCATGCAAGATGTTCATGTCTTTTTTCTTTTTCTTCTGTTATAAAAAAAATTGTTTTTTGACTAAAACATTTCAGGATTTTTCTCCATATAATGGACTGATATGGTGCTCGAGTTTAAACTTCCAAAATGCAGTTTAAATGCAGCTTCAAACGATCGAAGGGTCTTATCTAGTGAAATGATTGGTTATTTTCATTAAAAAAATACAATTTATATTCTTTTTAATGTCAAACGCTCATCTTGTCTTGCTCTGCCTGAACTCTGTGTATTCCGGTTCAAGACAGTTAGGGTGTTTTACCTTTTTTGTTAAGGGTGTTTGATCCTCTTTGCATGTTCACTTTGCAAACACTGGGTGCAGTGATGTAGGATGCAGTGATGTAGGATGATTTTGAAATGATTTTTGAAGTTGAGGGATAAAATATGATTGAAGTTTTTCGACATACCCTAACTGTCCTGAGCCAGAATACACAGAGTTGTCAGAGCAAGACAAGACGAGCGTTTGAGATTAAAAAGTAATTCATTAAATATTTTAATGAAAATAACCAATCGTTTCGCTAGATAAGACCCTTCTTCCTCGGCAGGGATCAGTCCATTATATGGAGAAAAATCCTAAAATGTTTAACTCAAAAAAAAAAAAACAAAAAAAAAAAAAACAATTTCTTTACGACTGAAGAAAGAAAGAAAGACATGAACATCTTGGATGACAAGGGGGTGAGTACATTATATGTGAATCTTTGTTTTGGAAGTGGACTTCTCCTTTAATGCAAAAACTGACATTTCAAACCAAAAAAAATCTAAACCTTTAGAGAACCTTTGAGAATGTCTAAATATGTGACCCTGGACCACAAAATGGTCATAAGGGTTAATTTTTCAAAATTTAAATTTATACATCATCTGAAACCTGAATAAATAAGTTTCCATTGATATGGTTTGTTAGGATAGGACAATATTTGGTCGAGATACAACTATTTGAAAATCTGGAATCTGAGGGTGCAAAAAATCCAAATATTGAGAAAATCGCCTTTAAGTTGTCCAAATGAAGATCTGTGCAATGCATAATACTAATCAAAAATTAAGTTTTGATATATTTACGGTAGGAAATCTACAAAATATTTTTGTGGAGCATGACCTTTACTTAATATCCTAATGATTTTTGGCATAAAAGAAAAATTGATCATTTTGACCCATACAATGTATTGTTGGCTATTGCTACAAATATACCCCAGCGACTTAAGACTGGTTTTGTGATCCAGGGTCACATATATATCTGAATCCACAACTCGGATGTTTTTCCTTTTTTACTCCCACCAGATGGCACTAAAAATTGGATTTTAAAGGCATTGTCTCTTTTTTAACACGAAATACTGCCATAATTGAAAAATAATATAAAAATATTTTAATATTTCCCATGATTTTCAATGGGGAAAAAATGTGACCATAATTATTGCATAGATATTAATTAGTACAATGAAATTCTCTCAAAATATAAAATAAAAAAGTTACAATATTATTGAACAAAAATATATTACATTGATTTTACTGAAAATAAATTTTTCAGATGTTTGTTCACTTTTGATCGTGACCAACACAAGTGTGACCCCCAAATGAACAATACCAGATAGTTAAAGGTAGTTTTTCATTTAAATATGTTCATTTTCCAACAGAAAAGTATGCCAGCACAGACAAACAAGGTGCTTACTCTGGGCCAGATGTAACATAATATTACAATTGCCCCCTGATGTTGCAGCCATGATAAAATCTAGCTAGCCACGGCTATATTAGCATAGGTTAATCATGTTAATTTTTAATCAATAACCTAGAGATAAAATTTATGTAAGTTTAAATTCACAGTCATCTAAACTTTAGGCAGCAGAAGAAAAATACTGAACATCCAAAAAGTTAGTGTCATTCCTCAAAATCAAATTTTGTTGAAAAATTCTGCTGGGGTGAAATGATCAATTTTCCTTTTTTACAGGCAGAGAGAGAATCCTACTGAGCATGTGCAGATCAAGTGACATCACTCTAGCTTGTTTCTGATTGGAGGAACTGAGTGTGTTACAATGTTCCCCCCTGTTACAATTGCCCCCGGTCTCCCTTAATATAGGGTTTGTTTTTAAATGACAAAAAAGTGATTTAAATAGCGATACAAGAGTGCAATACACTTAAAAATAAAGGTGTTTTAAAAGGTTCTTCACTCTGATGCCATAGAAGAACCATTTTTGGTTCCACAAAGAACCCTTCAGTCAAAGGTTCTTTAAAAAACCATCTTTTCTTACCTTTTTATAATCTGAAGAACTTTCTTTTGCCACAAAGAACCTTTTCTGAAACAGAAAGGTTCTTTAGACATTAAAGGTTCTTTAAACAAAAAGGTTCTTCTATGGCATCGTGAAGCACCTTTATTTTTAAGAGTGGATGTAACACAACACTGCCTTTTTTCAGCACAATTAGTTCTGAGCCATGAACCAAACCGATTATTGCTGTACTACTGTGAATATAACGCTTATATTCTGAGTGAGTGGGCTACTTCATTCCCATGAATGACAGCAAATGACGTAACTAAAATCTATAGTTTAATAGTCCGGATGAACAGGTGCTTCATGCTATAACTGGTACTGTATTATGTGTTTTACTATGACTGGAACAGTATTGACCGATACAGAGTCTGTTATCACTGTTTGTTGGATTTTACCAAAGAAATGTAAATAAAGAGCTATTCCATCTGACACATGCCCCTGTGTTTGATCAGGATCTTTGATGTTTAAAGCGGAAGATGATTGCATAAAAATTGACATGAGAGACAACAAAAAGACTAGAGCTGACCAATGGAATAGAGGAGAGGAGGATGAAAGCAGATAAAACTGACATGACTCATCCCTTACTTCAGCATTTCCATTAAAACCATCTACAGTCCAATAATAAAAGGCCACGGGCTACATCTATTTTGAGATGACCTGACATGAATCCCTGCCCACACAGCACACTCCTATTCCTCGGTTTAATAGCATCCAGATGATGTTTTTACACTCCATTAACTATAAATGAGACAGTGCTAGTGTAAGTGGCATCTGCGTGAGCTATAACACATGAGAACGGACAGATGCCGTGAGCTCGTTCTGATGAATAATCCTCCGGGGCCCTTGAACACCTGTCGTAAGAACATCCAGAACCCAAAACCCAGACCCCTCTGACGCCTATTGCTGATGTTCACACACACCTTGACATTTGTGTTCATCACCTGTTTCTCACACAATTTGTCTTTAACAATGCTTAAAGTCAAGCAGTACTGTAGTACAGGTACTCTTTGTCCAACGAACCTGAATTAAAATGTCGAATCATGCAGCTTGTTGAGAAGAGGTGTGCTGTTATTTTGGTTGAAATTTATGTTTTTTTGTCTTGAGAACAATAAACCATTCAGAGCACCCTGGCAACCTCATAGCATCATACTAGCATCTGCAAAAGCAATCTAGTTGATTAATAATATCTGCAAGATCAAATAGTTATTTGGAACAGGTTAGCTTAAAAAAAAAATGCCATATAATCTGGCATTGTGAAAGCTTAAATAAAGCTTAAACTAAAATGCTCCAGCAGAAAATCAGTCCATTTCTTCTCACCTGCAAGCGTGTGCAATGAATATCATGATGCCCTCAGTTTCTCTGGTAAAATATGCATAACCATGTGACCCCCCTGCCACACTTCAGCTCTATTCTATTAGGATATAAGTGCATGTGTGCATGAAGTGGTATACACTAATGACATTATGGAGACATTATTCAAGCAGCTCTAAATTAACAAAACATGGTGCAGATTAATTCAGTCATCCAGTAATGAGCTTTACAGGAGGCCTGTAAGGCAGAGCAGCAGGGCTGTTGTCTGCTGAGGGTGTTGGGTAACATACAGCACCTGCTGCACCCAGTGAGGACCGCAACCTGGATTGACATTGAAGTCATACAGAGTAGATAAGTCATTTATTTAGCCAGGTCAAACTACTAGGTGCAAAGACAATATATATATATAAAAATATGTATTTGTATTTAGAGCAACGAATGCATTTATCTCATCTTTGAATGCTTTTTCATGCATGTCCATTAGCACATGTATGTAGTACCTGTCCTTTCCTGTAGGGGGCAGAGCGGTTCTTTAGACCAACCCTGCTCCTGGAGAGCTACCTTCCAATCAAACACACCTGAAGCAGCTGATCAAGATGTTACTTGATAATGACAGACAGGTGTGTTGGAGCAGGATTGGAACTGAAGTCTGAAGTCATAGTCCACAAGAGAAAATAATAGTTGAATTTATAAAAATGTACATACACTTGATTCTTAATAGTGTGTTGTTACCCGAATGATCCACAGCTGTGTTTTTTTTAGTTTAGTGATAGTTGTTCATGAGTCCCTTGTTTGTCCTGAACAGTTAAACTGCCCGCTGTTCTTCAGGAAAATCCTTCAGGTCACACAAATTATTTGGTTTTTCAGCATTTCTTTGTCTTTGATGCTCCACTGATGCTACAGAAGTAAAAGCGATGCATTGAGCCAGGGGGTGAAAACTTTTAAACACAATGAAGATGTTTACATTTTTCTTATTTTTCCTAAATATCATTTTTTTTCATTGAGTACTACCCTTCAGAGGCTACAGAGGATACATACATGTTTCCCAGAAAACAAAATAAGTAAAATTTACCCTGATCTTCGAATTCAAAAGGTTTTCACCCATCGCCTCTTAATGCATGGTTTTTCCTTCTGGAGCATCAGTGAGCATTTGAACCTTTTGTAATAGTTGCATTTGAGTCCCTCAGTTGTTCTCATTGTGAAAAGATGATTCTGAAAATCATACAGTCATTGCTGCAAAGGGTTCAAATACCCCAAAAATGCTGGAAAACCAAAGAATTTGTGAGACCTGAAGGATTCTAAGGATCTTTCTAAGGAACAGCGGGCAGTTTAACTGTACAGGACAAACAAGGGACTCATGAACAACTATCACTAAAAAAAAAAACAGCTGTGGATCATTCAGGTAACAACACAGTATTAAGAATCAAGGGGATGTAAACTTTTGAACGGGGTCATTTTTATATATTCAACCATTATTTTTTCTTGTGGACTATATTTAAGGGTCTTTTATGTGAAATATCTTATTCAGGTCAGTACTAAATAAAAAATAACATGCATTTTGTAAGATCCCTCTTATTTTGGTAAAATAATATTTTGCAGATTCTGCAAGGTACATGTAAACTTTTGAGATCAACTGTATTTGATGAAAAATAGAGTGAACAAAGTGTGTGAAAAATTATTACAATTTAAAATAACTGTTTTTTTTTATTTGAATATATATATAAATTTTATTTAGTCCTGTTGTGGCAGAGCTAAATTTTCAGTGTCACATGATCCTGCAGAAATTGTTCTAATAGACCTTAGTCAGGTTAGATGCCATATTGAATTTTATGTAATATAATCAGGCTGTAAAGGGTAGACTTACAATTTTTACAATGGCATGCACTGTAAAAAAAGGCCCTAGATCACATTAATATGGAGTTTTTGCCTACTGAGTCTTTTGGAAACCAGCTGAACCATCAGTATGTTGTTAAATGATGGCACAGTCCATTAAACACACTGCACTTTTATCCGTCACAGCCTCATTCCTAATCAAATTAAAATCAGCATGTAACAGCTATTTTAGCATGTGTTTATTACTGTTCTTCTTGAGCAAACATAATCACAGTCTTTTATTGCTTTATCATGCTCTGAGATTTGAGCTACAGGAACTGTTTTTATAATGTATTCCCAACTATAAAACTTATTATAATGCTTATAATGTACAGGTACAAGTCAACCTTAAAAGTAGATGTCTTTCAAAGGCTTTCAGCCGTATAGTGTCCTTGTATATGAAGAAAGGAGGAAAAAGGTGGATATAAACAACATCAGTTTAACATCATAAATTATGAGCTACACAAGTGAAATTAAAACTTTAACTGGAAGGGCTGTAACACTTTTAAATGTGACCTTGGACCACAAAACCAGTCTTATGTTGCACGGGTATATTTGTAGCAATAGCCAAAAATACATCAGATGGGTCAAATTTATCGATTTTTATTTTATGCCAAACATCATTAGGATATTAAGTAAAGATCATGTTCCATGAAGATATTTTGTAAATGTCCTACTGTAAATATATCAAAACTTAATTTTTGATTAGTAATATGCATTGCTATGAACTTCATTTGGACAACTTTAAAGGCGATTTTCTCAATATTTAGATTTTATTGCACCATCAGATTCCAGATTTTCAAATAGTTGTATCTCAATCAAATATTGTCCTTTCCTAACAAACCATACAATTATTCAGCTTTCAGATGATGTATAAATCTCAATTTCGAGAATTTAACACTTATGACTGGTTTTGTGGTCCAGGGTCACAAATGTATTTGTACTGGAATCACAAAGATTGCTCAAAACGGGACCAAGAATTAAGCATATTGCCACAATAGCGAGAAGTGACTAATGCACACAAAAGTTACAGACAAAAAAGTACCAAAAGTTCAGTTTCCCCCATCAGAGTTTCAATTTGCAGGAACAATAGAGAACTGACGGGAATCAGAAAAGATGTATGAGAGCGCTGTCAACAGTGAAATGATGCAGTGGTCTCTCTCTTTCAGTTAAATCTGTTTCCCTTCTGATTGTTTGCTTGCCTACAACTAAACCTGTGCAACCACAGTCCACCAACTTGTATGCACCTGCTTCCTCTTTCTCTCAAAACCAGGTCATGTGGGTTAAAAAAAAAAAAAATGAAGAAACATCTCAAAGGTGAAGAGGTATTTTCTCCCACGCTGCTCATTTGTTTTCTTCATTTTCCATATAAGTGTGTAATTTTGCAAGTATTTATGTGGGTTTTTATGTGGGCTGGATCATATTGTGTCCTCACTATGTGTGTTTTTGATTAGATACATAGAAGCAGATTTAAATGTTTCACATTTTAGGCAATACTGTCTGCATGTACAGTACTGTCATTCAGTTCAATCACTAGCATTCATTTCATAAGTTTCGTTCACATCTGAAAGCATTTCAGAGTATTGTGTAATTTGTCACATTAGAGTGTTACATTTCTTCAGTCTGTGCAAATGAACAGCTGCGGTTCTAAACAAATAACACACAACATTCTGAACGAAACAGCTTTAAAACTCACAATAGAATCCATCGTAAGTTCTGAACATGTTTACTCCTGTTTTAAAAACAGGAAGGCCTTTTTTTTTTTTTTTTTGCATGCGTTTATTACTGTGAAAGTTTCCCTAAAAAATATCCACCTTATTCTTCAATGCAGAAGTAAGACTGTGGGCGAGACTTCTTGGTTCATTAGGGAAAAAATTAGAAGAATAACAACGTGCAGTAAAGAGTAAAACTGTTTGCACTACAAACCAGTGAGACTATACATTAAAATAATATGGTAAGACACACAAGTCTGCAATATCAAGCAGCAAAACGAATTGTTTTGTACAGCTATAATAACCAGATGCAGATGAGACCGGAAGCCAGACCCATAATATTTACAAATGGCCCCGCCCACTCTTACTGTAAAATAAGGTGGATATCCCTTTTTCTTTCTGAATAGATACTATTATTTACATTATTTAAATAAAAAGTAAAAAAAAAAACATTTTCTAAAAGATGTGGAGGAAGAGTCGTTGCAGGATTTCAGAGCGTTTGTAAATTTACACCGCAAGGGCCGCGACGCTCGTCTAAAGCCTTGGATTGGTCGACTGCCTGGTGACGTCACATTCCATTCGCAACCTTGAAAGACGCGACGCGCTGGTTCGCAGCTAGATGGGGGTGTCATCATCACACGCGCGTAGATCAGGTTTCACTGGATGATCCGCGTCTTTCGCGCAGGCCCACGTTAACGACAATGGCGACTGGAAAAATCACTCACCTTTCCCGTTTCCTCTAAACATCACCGCGGAGAATGCGCTGCACGGGGTGTGACGCTGGAAACATGCGTATTTATATCCTGTGAATAATATCAGTCTGTCGGTGGTGAAGCGTGCGCGTCACGGCAGCTTTAATAATAAACGATTGAAGATGGCGGAGTTTTCTCCGGTGCTGCCTCCGCTGCGGGATGATGGAGGAGGCGGACGGTACGGACAGCCGCTGTTTCCCAGATCCAGGTCCGGTTCGGAGTCGGACAGTGAATTGTCGCAGAGTTTGGCCCGCACAAAGACGCGCTCGTACGGAAGCACCGCGAGCGTCACTGCGCCGTTAGGAGAGAAATACATAGAGCACCGGGTAACGGACGGGGACACTCTGCAGGGTATAGCGCTCAAATATGGTGTTACGGTAAGAATGTGAGCCATGCATCAATATTATCACACGCACATACAAAAACCACGGCCTAGTAATTTCCTTATAGACTCAACGTTGTTGTACATCCTTTTTGGGCATCATGCAGGCGCGACATGGACTGTGTTTTAAAAAAAAACTAGTGAGCTGCCTATCTAGACAGCATTTGTGGGACATTATATGCGCCTGCAGCATTTTTTGGGTCTATGTCGTTTCATGATAGGCTTCAAAATCTAGTAAAGTCCTAGTTAGGCAACATTGTTGTGCATCATAATAGCTTTCAAATCTGTTTTTGACCATCATAAACATGTGCACCTGCAAGGTTGGGCACATGCTGTTGGTTAGGCTGTGTCTCAAAACCTAGTAAACTCCTTATTTATACAGTATTTCAGGTCAAAAAAAGGCTGTGAATAGCTTACAGCATTTTAAGCATCATAATTGTGAAGTTTGGGCAGTTTTGAGTGTCACTGGCTTGTTCTGCATGACAAAAACATAATATGATGCCCCAAATGCAGTGAAAATACAATCTAATTGTTGATGCAGACATAATGAAACTCATCATAATACCAAACATCCAGCCATTAGTGAGTGTGCCGAGAGAGGTTTGGAAATCAAATGCATGTGTAAACTGATTTGTAAATGGAAGTCACATATTTGATTATAACCTTGATCTTCATTTCCAAGCAAATATTTGCTCTTGTAGTTTGACTGGTTGCATTAGACACGTGCTGGAAATGTAGAACAAGCAAACACTAGATAGGTTTGCGTTTCGTGAAAATAACAGTTCATTTTTGATATTTTCATATGTTGTCGTTTGTATTTGTATTCACACAGATGGAGCAAATTAAACGGGTCAATAAACTGTTCAGCAATGACTGCATATTCCTCCGAAACACTCTTAATATTCCTGTTAAGTCGGAAAAACGCTCCCTCTTTAACGGACTGTCTCTGGAGTCACCCGACAGCGAGGGAAGCACGCCGCAGGATTCGCCGTGCGTGAGTCAGGACGTGGACGCCCCGTCACCTCCACCAGAACCGGCCGCCCCGGAGCCCAACACCCGACCCGTGCAGGCGGAAGAGCTGTCCGCTAAAGACTACTTACACCGGCTGGACTTACAGATCAAACAGTCCAAACAAGCCGCCCGCAAACTGAAAGAGGATGGTGCGAGGTAAATGAACCTGCATGATCTACTCTATTCTTTTAGTAAACCTCCTGACTTCTTTAATAATGAGGAACAGAAGCTCTGTTTCCAAACCCTAGAAAGCTGCCTAGCTGTATGGTGTCTACATAGGCAGTTACCTTCTAAGGAGCCGTTCACACAGAAAACATTTTTCCATTCCAGTGTGCTACGTGTCATTGTTTTTAATGTAAACGCGTGCTAGATGAACGTGTTTGACCTTTGCGCTTGCGTCTTTTGCGGCGTCTCGTATTTAAGACATTGTCAAATTAAAAGAATTTCAACCGATGCAGCGCCACTCATCAGTGTCAGTTCCAAAACAGTGAGCCAATCAGAGGACACTGGAGGCGGAGCAAGCATTGCAAGTTTTTGTTTACAGTAGCAAGTTGGCATGGCAACTGTTTTTTTTTTTTTTTTTTTTTTTTTTTAAAATTACTGCTCTCTATGTGTCATAATGTCCATTAATTTTCAACAGTTTATAATAATTACCAGTCAAAAGTTTGCAGTAAATAAAGTTGTTTTTTTTTTTTTTTTAAAGAAATTAATACTTTTATTTAGCATAGACATATTCAGTTATTTAAAAGTGAAGACATTTAAGATGTTCAACACAATTCATGAATCATAGGTTTCCAAAAAAATATTACGCAGCACAACTTCTTCCAACATTCAGTAATAAAAAAAGTTTCCAAGTCAGCTCATGATCTCAGCTCAGTTCATCAGATCATGTGAGATCTTGTGGAAACTGGAGTAATGGCTGCTAAAAATTCACCTTAACATCACAGGAATAAATTACATTTTATAATATATTCAAATAGATAAAGGTTATTTCAAATTGTAATAATATTTCACAATATTACAGATTTTACTGTATTTTTTTATCAATTTTTTATCATTTTTTTTTTTTTAGAAAAAATATTACCTACTCTAAACATTTGAAAGTTAATGTACTTTTAAGTTGTTAATGAATTAACCCTGTTAACCCTGTTGTGCGTCAATGAAGCTTGGGAGCACAGACTTAAGCTTGGTCTCATTTTAAGGAAGATCCATGACAGATTATTGTTGAAGTAGAAAAAGTTTAAAAAGTGAAACCAAAAAAAGTTATAGAGTTTTAAGTTTATGAAAATGCTTTATGAACAATATATATTATTAAACATATATATTTTATTAAACATACTGAACTCTAAACTAGAAAATCAAAGCCATAAATCTAAACAAGTAGTGTTCCAAATTTGAGGTTGATCAAAAAAATGAGCTTTCAGTAAGATTTTGTTTGGGCGCAGTACCAGATGTTTTGGATTTGTGATTTACAGTAGAGTTTTCTCTCTCAAATATTACAAGAACGCACACACACCATTTTTTTTGTTTTATGACACACATACAAACCACACTCTTGACACCCAACACACCCACACTATTATAGCTGCATTATTTATCCAGTTGGCTTTATAATATGCAGAAGCAGAAAACAGGAATAAAGAGAGTATTTGCTTTATTGGCCAAATCTGAAACAATGGCACCATCTGGTAAAAAAAAATGGTAAAAAAAAAATAAATAATTTTCAAGCCTTGCCAATAGAATGAAAGTCTGTTAACAAAAATTGCATCATTTTACAGTTAAATTGCACTGTGATTAAAAATATCAGTTTTAATGACTTTCAATGGGGGCATTTTTGTCCTTAAGGTGCTGAGAGGAACTGTTTTTTTGTACCCAGTGCAAAATAGTTTTATTAAAGGAAATGGGGATGAAATAGTAAAATTCCAATAAAAATACACACCTGTGCCAAAATTTATACACCTGCCAATAACAGGCAAAATGATCAAAAAACAAAACTGAAAAGGACAAAAACGTCCAAAAGGGTTAATTTAAATTTCTAGTTAGTCTTCCTCATATGTGTGTTGGCCATCTTAGATGATTTGTCTTTTCTTAAAATGCTGTGTAGGTAGGAAGCTCACTGGAGCAGAGGACGAGTGAGAATGAGGTTTGCTGACCTGTGCTGAGAAACTGAAATCTGTCCATCAGACCCATCAAGCTGAAATGCTGCAGTTTTTATTTCAGCTGAATAAGCCAGTCAGATTTGTGGGTCAGGCAGCAGTGTTTGGAGAGAAGCTTTGTTGTCTTCCCTCCAAATTTAGGGCAATCGAAGTTGTTTGTCACATATTCTTAGAAAAACATACACTTGACATGTTAAAACCAGTCAGGTCAGTTCAATCTCAGAGCTGAAAAAGACTAAAGTCAAGCTCACCCACGTGCTTATTTGCCACATTTTGGCACACGTCTCCGCTGACGGCAGTAAATTGCAGGTTGTAACCTGTTGGGAGTCTTAAACTCTGTTCTCTGTGTGAAGCTCAAGAAACAAGAAATGGTGAACTTCATGCAAAATTGAAAATTCGTCAGTTACTCACCTTCGCATTGATGTTTTGGTGTGATTACATCTTGGTGAGCTCAAAAACGTACATTAAAAGCACCATAGTAGTCCGTACAAGTCATGTGCTATATTCCAAGTCTTTTAAACAAGAGCTTTTGAAGAGGACGGATGAAAATTTCTGTTTTCAAACCAGGGTTAAATTCTTCTTGAGGTTCCTTGAGCATTCTGGGCAGTTGAGTTGGTGGTCAGTGCTTCTCAGTCTCTCATGAAAGTTTGCTGTCATTGATGTGACGAGGGTGGTGAATGATTACAGAATTATTTTAATTATTTGGTGAACCATTCCTGGAATTGTATTTCCTGTAACATGTTCTCATTCGTTTGATAAATCATCTGTAAAAACATTGAATTGAAAGGCAACTGATGAAAAAGTTTTCTCAGTCAGTGTAGGAAATAAGAGCACAAACTGCTTAATTAATCATGAAGCTCTGGAAAGGAAGTACACATGCGCTCATCCATGCACACACACACACACTCACACAATGAAAAATGCCATTGTCCTTTACACACACCGATCAAACAGAAGTGATTTTTTCATCAGATCAATGCTGCGAATGTGTCATGGAAATGATCGAGGCCAGCGCTGATCATCAGTTGTCGTTTTCTCTTCATACATTCCCAGGAATTATCAATCCAAAAAACTTAAATTTGGAAAACATTTGTTAACTTGCAAACATGCTGGTTTCAATTTAAACAAATTTCCTGTGTTTCAACTGTGATCGGATCCTGATGCATTTGTTTGCACAGAAATCTCCGTGAATGTTTTCCTGTTTGGAGGAGATGTTTGACCTTGTGAGGCATAGTCCTCCCAAAAATGACAATTCTGCCCTTTATTCACCCTCATGTCATTTCAAGAACCTATATGACCTACTGTATTCAGTAGGATATGAAAAATACGTTGATATGTTTGCAACAAAGCAATTTCAGTTCCCATTGACCTCTATTGCATAAACAAAAATACAATGGAAGTGAATGGGAACCAAAACTATTTGGCTTGATGATTACAGAGTGATTACAGAATTTTAATTTTTGGGTGGACGTTCCCTTTAACCTATAATCAAAAAATAATAATCACAAATTTGCAGGCAATGTTTTATGTACTTCAAGCCACATTGTAAATGGAACTGCATTGCCTTGTGTCATGCAGTCTTGCTGTATATGCAGTATACTGCACCCAGTGGCAAATACTAGTAAATCAACCAAGTGTCCCATGTACACAAAACAGCACTTTTGCACACAGTGAACAGTATACTGCACGCTCGAGAGGTCTGGGTTGCAGCCCATGACAGGAAGTGGACAGAATGAAATTTAGGTTGCTTATTTGTACTGATTTACACAGAGCTATTTGGGCATGCAGTGTGTGCCGCACATTTAACTAGATTTGTAATGAGAAGCACTTATAAATCTGGTGCCAACAAAACAATTTTAAGGTCTTCCTGCAGTTTTTGGCCAAAATAAAAGCTCAGTGGCTTAAGGTTTAATCCCAAAATTTTCCCAGAAATGAAAAAATATCCTATATATGATGTCATTAGTCACCCTTTGGGGGAAAAAAAAAAAAAAAAAAAAAAATATATATATATATATATATATATATATATATATATATATACATTATATTATTTTACTTTATTTATTTATTTATTTATTTATTTATTTATTTATTTTATTTTGGAAAAGTGAAAAATTGGATTTTATTGTCGGTCATTAATGTGTGTACTGAATTAACATATTTCTCCAAATTATTATATATCTTACCCCAGCTATTTTAAAACATTTGATCACATTATAGGGATACTATTATACATAAAAAACCCTTATACAACACTGATAGGAATGCTGAGAGAAAATACAAAAAAATACAACCATCAACGTATTTCGAAATTGTTACTTTTTTGTAACGTATATCATCAAATTTTTATATCAGTGCTACCAGTATTACAACATCAGTTTTGTAACAGTAGAACTTTTAATTTATTGCAATATTTTGTCACTGCAACATTGTAGTACAAACTTCACTAACAACTGCAATTGGACTTGTATTGTAAACCTAAATTCACTGTTATCCCACCGGTCACTATTGTGACCGTCAACATGTTTACTTCTTTTATGACCAAAAACTGAATATAAGTGAATGAACAAATGAACATAACTGAATATATGTGAATTCATATATTAATACTAGACACCTTAAAGATAATGTGTAACAAAAATCTTTGTTTTATCTTTGTTAACATACTTTATTAGCCTTTTGATTTGGAGCTTTGATGCATAATTTTATCATCTTCTCAAGGTGCAAACATGAATTCAACCGCTTTGGTCATGTGATGATTTACACTAACTATGTGAAACTGCACGTTTATTTTTTTCATATTTGCAGTAAGTGTGTCAAAACATCAGTCTGTAAGGTCTTTAGAGCTTTATAAATGAAAAACCTGTTTCCAAATTGAGCTTTTTAAATGAACTGGGAAAACAAACAAATAAATAAATAAATAAAATATTGTTCTAATATTGTGCAGCACAATCTCTAACACACACAAACCCTCCTACACTAGTAACTAATACTATCTTACAATTTGATTTCAGTGTAGATCACTCAACATACATAAGATTTTAAGTAGAAAAAGTTTACCTATCAATTAGGTTTATTTTTTTATTATTATTTAAATATTTGCTTTAGGCTTTATATTGGAATAGTGGGAGTTTATATCTGAAATGATCGACAAAGAACAAAATTAAAACATCACATTAAAATTCACTTTCAGTTCTTTGAAGCCTAAATGAAGCATTTGTTATATATATTCAGTTTTTTAAAAAAATATTGTTTGTGTTTAATTTCAGAGAGGAAGACGACCTAGCAAACTCAACATCGTCATATCAGGAGATCTGACGGATTCATCTGTTTACCTGCAGCGCTGACAATGACCCATCATCTTCATCTTTATCATCCCTCTTTTGCCTGCTCATTTTTTTTTACTCTACCTGTACCCGAACTGCAACACCGGACCATACGCCGTTCATTGTGCTGAAGGTCCATCATTGCCTTCTTAAGCAGTATTATAGTGATTTTATTTCTGATTTTTATCATCTCTGTTCCATCTCCCATAATAGTAAAGAAACTACAGCCGAGTTTGTCTACTTTAGGAAGAGCAATAGCCGTCCACATGTAGATGACAAACATATGATAACCGATGCTCATGTTAAACACTATATCTGCAGTCTGTCCAGTAACGTAACTTACCACAGATAAAAGAACCCGGACTCTGTGTGGCTGCCTGCTGATTTTAAGTTATTATTTTTTGTTTTGTTTGCCTATGAAAGCTTTATGTGTGGGGTTGAAAGGGATAAATAATGCTGTTTTGGTGTGAATGTTGTGTTTTTTTGTTGGGGTTTAATAAAAATATTTTACTGTGCTGTTTGATTTGGATTATGCAGAATAAATGCTTCTGTGAAATGAGAGCTTCCTGTTTCGTGGATTATAGATCTGGATCAACGTTTTAGGTTATTATTACGGGATGGATGGCATCCTTCAGCATCACCACAGAATAGAAAATGGGCAAACTTAGTCCTGGAGCACCAGTCAGGTGATGATTAATATTGATTTGTACCTGTCAGTGAGGAGCGAGCAGGTCGTACAAAACCATACAAATACAGTAAACATAAAGTAGTCTTGAATTGCCATCAGAGTGTTTTGCAAAATGACATGACAGGTGTGTGAAAGGCTGTTCCACTGCTCTAGATGAAAAGTGCATACATAAATAACTAGATTCTACATTAGCAACTGTTGTTAATTATTGTGATGCATCTGCACATCCACAAATGTTAATGAATCAACAGATGCAGCCCTGAAATGATTATCATAAAAACTGGATTATTTTATACATCAGATTGCAGGGCCAATATATCAAACTGCATGTTGGGCTTGAACAAAATCAAACATTTCTGGACAAACCTGAAAATGTCTGCCAGACTCCATCCTAGCTGACAGAGCCTGTGAAGAGGTGAGGAGAAAAATAGCAAATAATTGCCAAATGCAGATTTGCAAAGCTTATCACATCTTACCAAAAAAAGAGCTGAGGCTGTAAAAGTGCTAGTACTGAGTTAAGGGTATGAATACTTATGCAATGTACTTATTTCAGTGTTTTTTTTTTTTTTAATTGAAATATTGTCACAAATGTTTTTGCTTTGTCGCTATGGTGTATGGAGTGTAGACTGATGTGGAAAAAAGTAATTTAGAGCAGTTTAAAATAAGGCTGCAACAAACAAAACATGAAAAAAATGAACTGTATTGCTTCAATTTGAATATTGTCTTGGTCCCGGGCCCATATGCAAAAACATTTGTAAGGCCCCCTCAAATGTTATAGGTTAATGTGGGCTCCAAAGCCCATTACTGTTGTCTTTTCTGAGGTAAATCACATTACGTGACTATTCACAAGCTGTCTACACAAGCTGTACTGACAGTATAAATGCTTGGAAATAATATTTAACTTTTTCGAGTCTATTCATTTTTTGGAACGTGCCAGCCGGCCAATAATTTAGAGGAAAATAAAAACTTAAAATAACTGTGGTGCAGTAACACTGAATCTTAAGGACACTTAAAAAAAAAAAAGTAAATAAAAAAATACAAACATTGTTCAAATGATTTATTTTATCCTTTGTTTAGATCATAATTTTATGAGAGTAAAGAGTAGAAGAATAAAAAGTACAGTACGCATACATTACATTTAAAAAGTAACAAAACAAATGTGGTAAAATGTTTATGGTTAAATTAAATTACCAAAGAGTTAGGGTTAAGATATTTAATGGAATGCAGTAAACTCAGAACTGAAATTATTAGATTCTTGTGTTGTTGTTGTTGTCTTGACTGAAACACTTTAAACTCATGTTTCAAATCCAGCAAGATGTGATGCAGCATCCAAAAACTTCAGTGTATGTTTACAGAAACCTGCAAATATACTAAAAAGAATATAAAAACAAATTAACCTTTTTAAATAAATCATGCATCTGGACTGTAGGCCAATGATAGGCCTGTTCAATGGTATAGAAAAGGACAAAGGAGGGTCTTGGAGTCCAGAAAGTTGAGAAGCACTGTAAGGTACAGTAAATATGCTAGTTATAAAGCTTAGTCCAGAGAATATTTTGGAGGGTGAGATTCTCTATGATAGTCTAATAATAATAATAAAACATTTCTGTTGTTATTGGTCAGGAAAAAAGACACAGTTCATTTAACATACGGTATGATGACCCATTATTAAAAGCCTATTATAGATCAAAATATATAGGCAAAATGTAAACAGTATATAACATAAGAATTTTATAAGGAACACAAAACAATTTCATGAAACATTTGAAATATGAAAGGTAAAAAATATCACTGTTCTGAGTAAAAACAGCTACTGTGAAGTGTATAAAATGGCAACCTATAAACCTTGCTCCAATAAAAATGTCACCCAACCTAAATTTATGAGATTATGTTCACTCGTTTACCCAACAGCAACAGCAAAATTATGACCACATTGGAATTGAGCTGGGAGCTGTTTCATACTTGAATTGAGTTTGTTTCCTGCTAGATGAACTTGCAACAGTGACACTATGGCTGCGTCTGAAAGCCTGGACAGCTGACTTGCTGCCTCGTTGCCTTATCAGTCAATGACTTTGCAGGCAGCGTTTTTGCACGAAGGCACCTCATAAAACTGATTTCGGACAGGTTCCTGAGGCAGCGTAACGGTTTAATGATCTACAACAAAATAGAACGAGTTCTGATGTTAACTAAACAAATATTTAAATACTATAATATCGATTTCTCACTAGAAATAACAAAAAGTTAGTCTGAAATATACATTTACACACAAACTGACCACCAAACGCAACTTTCAGATGCCATCTTCATTTTTTTAGCTGAAACGTCACGGAATGGAACGCACAGAATTGTGGGATATCAAAGGCAGCGAAGGATACATCTATGCTGCCTTCAAAATTCGATCAGAAGAAGGTACCTCCAGAGACAGGAAGTGAAATCAGATTAGTATTCGGACATGCCTTGATGCCTTCCTGCCTTGGAATGCTGCCTCCGGAGGCAGCAGTTTAGAGCTTTCAGACGCAGCCTATAAGTGAGCTGAACTGAATCTAAATTTAACTAAATTGAGCGGAATAATGAAACTTATTTAAACTGAATTCATTTTTGAAGAATAACTGAAGAATTTAGTAACATTAATATGCTTATTTTTCTGTTTTCTTTTATTAATTATAAGAACTTGACCCTCTAACACTAGCTCTATTCTATTCTATTCTATTCTATTCTATTCTATTCTATTCTACATGTTTTTTCTTTATAAAAACTTGAGCCTCTAACACTAGCTCTGTTCTATTCTATTCTTTTCTACTGTACTTGTTTTTTTTATTTATAAAAAACTTGGCCCTCTAACACTAGCTCTGCTGTGTTCTGTTCTATTCTATTCTATTCTATTCTATTCTATTCTATTCTGTTCTGTTCTCTTCTGTTCTCTTCTATTCTATTCTTTTCTATTCTACTTGTTTTTTCTTTATCAAAAACTTGACCCTCAAACACTAGCTCTATTCTATTCTACTTGTTTTGTTTTTATTGTTAAAAAACTTGACCCTCTAACACTAGCTTTATTCTATTATTTTCTATTCTATTCTGTTCTATTCTATTCTACTTGTTTTGTTTTATTTATAAAAAAAACTTGACCCTCTAACACAAGCTCTGCTGTTCTGTTCTGTTCTATTCTTTGCTATTCTACTTGTTTTTTCTTGTAACCCTGTAGCTCTATTCTATTTCATTCTATTCTATTCTAATCTATTCTACTTGTTTTCTTTTTATTTATAAAAAACTTGACCCTGTAACACTAGCTCTATTCTATTTCATTCTATTCTATTCTGTTCTGTTCTATTCTATTCTACTTGTTTTCTTTTTATTTGTAAAAAAACTTGACTCTGTAACACTAGCTCTACTCTATTTCATTCTATTCTATTCTATTCTGTTCTATTCTATTCTTTTCTATTCTACTTGTTTTTCTTTATCAAAAACTTGACCCTCTAACACTAGCTCTATTCTATTCTATTCTATTCTATTCTATTCTATTCTATTCTATTATACTTTTGTTTTTCTTTATCAAAAACTTGACCCTCTAACACTAGCTTTATTCTATTCTGTTCTATTCTATTCTATTCTGTTCTATTCTATTCTATTCTACTTGGTTTTCTTTATAAAAAAAATTGACCCTCTAACACTAGCTCTATTCTATTCTATTCTATTCTATTATATTTTTGTTTTTCTTTATCAAAAACTTGACCCTCTAACACTACCTCTATTCTGTTCTATTCTATCATATTCTATTCTATTCTATTTTATTCTAGTTACTTGTTTTTTTTCTTTATAAAAAAACTTGACCCTCTAACACCAGCTCTATTCTATTCTATTCTACTTGTTTTTTTCTTTACAAAAAACTTGACCCTCTAACACTAGCTCTATTCTGTTCTAATCTATTATATTCTGTTCTATTTTATTCTATTCTATTCTACTTGTTTTCTTTTTATTTATAAAATACTTGACCCTGTAACACTAGCTCTATTCTATTTCATTCTATTCTATTCTATTCTATTCAGTCTATTTTTCCTTTTATTTATTCTAAAAATAATAGTAACTTGACCCTCTAACTCTTGCTCTACTTTTTATTCTTTTTATTATGAAAAAAAGACAACCATACAAGTTAAGTAATTAAAGAAAGGCAATGTTTAATAGATTTTTGGAAAAAATCACAATATTTACATTTAAAAATACTTGATTGTTGTGAATCTATAGCATGTGGAATATACAGAGTCAAATAGTGGAGAAACAAAACCAAACTCAAGATAGAGAAGGGAGATATAAAGATATAAAGACTGCCTCCTACAGACTGGGAGACAAAACAACAACATGGGAGGAAAGCAACTCACCGACAGTCGAGCTGATTTTTTTTTTTTTTTTTTTTTTTTTTTTTTGGTTGATTGATTGAGAAACAATAATACAGGTTCATCTGCTTCATCAAATAAGAGGAGAAAATGCTATACACCATACATGAAAGAATGTTACGTACAGATATATGCATATGATGCAGTAAAAGTCTATTGCAAAAGAGGGACAGGTGCAAAAGCTTCTATGTTCACTGATTTGCAAGTCATACCAAAAAATCCACTGAATTTCATTCTTCTAGGTAGCCAGTGCTGTTATTCTTTCCTAATGCGTAAGAACACTTACAACTCAGCGGTGATTTGTGGCTTATCTAGAACTAGATTGTGTTCTATTGCTGACTGCACTGAGAGGATATTGCCTTCAGGAGAGAATTATTCTGCAGAAATACTGTCTGAGTTACAGACTCAATCTTACTTATTAGGAGTTAAAGCGTCAGGATCTGTGTTAGTATGCCTGGTCCGAGTATTTAGCAGATAGTCTAACCGTTACTCTATTACAGGTGAAGCTGGACTCGTGCTTCCTACAGGCTTCCGTAGATTCTCTTGATGACATCACCCTCATCCTTCTCAAGGATGCCTTTATCGACGTACGCGTCCACCTGCTGGTCCATGAAGTCCCTCAACTTGGAGAGGTCATAATCTAGACAAACAGAGAGAAAAACACACTAACTGATCAGTACAGAAATTCACTAGCAATTTATGAGTGTAAACAGTTTATACACCTTTTTTTCATGTGATGTTATATAGAATAAAAAAGTAATATCAAATAAACGTAGTAATAATAAAAGTATAAATAATAATTGAACATGTAATATTAATATAAAAAATGTATAAAGCAAATGGTAAAAGATTTAGTAAAAACTAAACATTTCAATAAATAAATAAAAGTAAAAAAAATAAAATAAAGGTTGATATTTCCCATTTAAAACAATAAATTCAACAGACATTTTTTTTTTTTAATTATTGTAATTTCATTACATTAAATGTATAATTGCCTTTAAAAAATCCTCACATTTTTAAAAAATGTTTAAACTTTTGTAGATTTTTTTCCCTCAAATTGCAAAAATATTGACTAAAATGTAATGTGGTGCAATAATATTTGTAAGTTGTATTAAATAACTAAAAATATTTATTAAAAATGACAAGAATGTTTTTTGAATGTATGCAAGAATGTATGCAAGGAAATTATAAAATGTTTATTTAAAACATCAATCAGTCAATTAATATGCTATTTCCACCTTAAAAATAATGATTTGATTTCATCATAATATATATAAATTTCATAATAACATATAAACTTTGGGATCAGTAAGACTTGTATTGCTTTTTAAAGAAGTCCCTTATGCTCACCAAGACTGCA
Organism: Cirrhinus mrigala; assembly: GCA_036247105.1. NCBI lineage: Eukaryota > Metazoa > Chordata > Actinopteri > Cypriniformes > Cyprinidae > Cirrhinus > Cirrhinus mrigala. The sequence goes on along the minus strand of CM070024.1, from coordinate 33,859,912 downwards.
TTTATTTGATCAAAAATACAGAAAAAACAATAATACTGCAAAATGTTATTAGAATATAAAATAATGTTTTTTTTTTTTTATTTTAATATACTTTAAAATATAATTTATTCCTGTGATGCAAAGCTGAATTTTCATCAGCTGTTACTCCAGTCTTGAGTGTCACATGATCCTTCAGAAATCATTCTAATTTGCTGATTTATTATTAGAATTATCAGTGTTGGAAACAGTTGTGCTGCCAAATATTTTTTTGGAAACTGTGATTCTTTTTTTCAGGATTCTTTGAATGACAAGTTAAAAAGAACAGCATTTATTCAAAATATACATCTTTTCTAACAATGTAAATCTATGCTATCACTTTTTATTAATTTAACACATCCGTGGTGAATAATTTTTTTTTTTTTTTTTTTTAGTTTACTGACCCCAAACTTTTGAACAGTAGTGTTTATTGTTAGAAAACCTTTCTATTTTAAATAAATGCTGTTCTTTTTAACCTTTTATTGATCAAAGAATCCTGAAAAAAGTATCACAGGTTCCAAAAAAATATTAAGCAGCACAACTGTTTCCAGCACCGATAATAAATCAGCATATTAGAATGATTTCTGAAGGATCATGTGACACTGAAGACTGGAGTAATGATGCTGAAAAATTCAGCATTGATCACAGAAATAAATTAGATTTTTAATGTATATTAAAATGAATGAACATCGTAATACTATTTCACACTATAATTTTTTCTGTATTTTTGATCAAATAAACGCATTGATGAGCATTAGAAACGTATTTAACATACATTAAAATGTACGTTATCTGTATACATGTATGTATCTGTTTATTGGTATTTCTATCCTATTTATGTTTAAATTGGCCTCTTCAAGCTGGATTCATGTCTCAGAAAAAAATCACGGTGATCTATTTTTTTAATAGAAGAATACTGTTCTTTGCTCAAACTGCAAAAATATTGACTGAATGATGGTGTGTGGTGCAATAATATTTGAGTTCAGTGCTATTTTTGCACTGAACTTCAGTTTCATAACAGTTTTCAGATCTACTGAAGGAGGCACCAAACATGTTTCAGATGAGAAATGTTGAGGCTTATATAAATCTGTGAGTTGGTTAAAACAATGTGTTTCATGCTAAACAGAAGGCTGTAATCTAGAGTCATTTACACAAATACTTGAAATATGGAAGGCAAGTCACATGATTAACTGATTGTATGTTTTCTGTTTAGAAATGATGTTGTTATTATCAGTGGATGTCAAAGGTCATCCAGAAATGGCTGTTTGTGTGCACGATAAATGCACTGGTGTTACAGCTCCACTGCATGAGAGTGGGTGTGTGTGGGAGAAAACTGAAAGCCAAAAGACTCACTCAGCAGTAAATATGTAGAGATACACGTCCAAATCCACAAGTTTTGGCACAGCATGTATGTGTGAGTGAGTTTGAGTACATTGTGTGGGTTGAAAAAATTGCTGGCTATCAGCAGAGCGTGTGTTGGTGCGCGTTTTTGTGCGTGGGCTCTGGCAAAATTTATAGAGCAGTGGATTTGTCCTACACTGACCAATATTACAACTGAATAAGACTGGACAGTCCTCACAGACACCGAACAGAGCCGTGGAGTTTCCTCCAGACCTCACATGCTTCCTGACTCAGTGATTCTGTGTCAGTGGACATAATGAGCGTGACTCATGTTGTATTTAAAACACTCACACACGTCTTGATGTGTACGATAGGAGAACATTGCCAATAATCATACATGTTTGTTGAGTAGCAAATCAGCATATCAGAATGATTTCTGAAGGATCATGTGACACTGAAGACTGGAGTAATGATGCTGAAAATTCAGCTGCGCATCACAGAAATCAATTACATTGTAACAGATATTCATATACATATTAACAAAATTTCACAATATTACTATTGTACTGCATTTTTGTGCAGAGAAATGAGCATATGACAATTGAATGTAGTTGTTCTGTTTCCTGTAAGATCTGGTTTGTTCTGGGTTAAAAATGGATGACACAGACAACTTTATAGCTCATTTAATAACACATTTTTGTGAGAATTATTATAAGAGCTATGAGCTGTTTTTAAATGTCAGCAGACCTCATATGTAAATTAATTCTTGTTATTTAGTGTTTAACAAACTGAACAAAAGGCTCTGACCCACTTTCTTTCTTTCTTTCTTTTTTTTTTTTTTTCTGTTAGCATGAAAATTCTTTTTCTATTTTCTTTTCTCTTTCTTTTTTAACATGCGTCTAACTTAAAATCATTTGTCAGATTCCCATGCAATGCATGCCACCGTTAATTAACTTTCTCTTAGAATCAATGGACAAAGACTGGTGACATGAACATTAGCAAAGCCTGTCAGATTGTCTGTGTCTGTGGCAGTGAGAGGCAAGTGAACGTGTAACGTCAGAATCACTGTGTGTGTTTGTGTGAATGTTGTCTGTTTAATTTGCACATTTTACAGCTTTCATAAAAGAATGTGGTGCCTATTTTTACCCAGAATACAGCAGCAGGAAAAGGACAGCATTGCATTAAATACAAAATATTTTATTTTATTTTATTTTAAAAAGCTTTACTTTCTGAGCCGTGCTTGTTCTATTCTTATTTTTAGGTCTTAAGTAAATCACACTTCTAATATTTTGTGATTTTCTGGGTGAAAGGTGTCAAAATATTTCTTAGCACATTGCTTTGTTGGAATTAAAAACAAAAAATAAATCAAAATAAACAATAAAACAACAAACAAATTAATTAATTAATTTCAAGTTAGACTACTTTGTTTTCTTTGTGGTTTGTCATTAATTTCTGTTACAATGGCCATATTTCACCCCAAAAACCATAATAAAAAAGTCAATTTTAAGACCACCAGAATTAATTAATTAAATTAATTAAAATATTTTTTGCATTCAGACATTTGATAACAACTAAACACATTTTACCTCTATACATTCTCATTACCATACTGCAAAAAATAAAATAAAATAAAATAAAAAATAAATAAAAAATCACTTCCATTACTGTAATGAAAAAAATAATATCTTTACACATCATGGAATTGTTTTACTCTATTTAATTTATTCCAATTTTTTTTTTTTTTTTTTTTCTGAAAAACTTATCCTTAAACAGGTTTAATTTTCTCTATGCAGAATCATTTTCTTCTTTGTTTTGTGTTGAATATGACCTGGCCGTGATTCACCCGTCTAGACGGTAACAGTCTGTCTCTAATGAATGTGTTTTGAATGTGAACAATAGCACAGTAGCTCTCATCTCCAAACACTCTGATTTTCTGCGTTGAGCAGATGAAGTCTGAAGAACACAGACAGTGTTTGCGTCTCACGCTGGCAGGTATGAAGAAACGAACACACTGATCTTTTGTCAAAAACACAGCAGACTTGCAGCGCTGTAACACGGCCAAACTCATCAAAGCGACGCATATTCATGAGCGCTCTCACCCACGCTTATTTTAATTGCAAATTAAGAGAAAGAAAAGAGTCTTTAATTTGACTGTTCTTCTCCATGTTTTCACTGAATCGCGTGTAACCCTGGGTTAAAGACAGAAACCCTAACAGCTCTAAGAGAAACAGAGATAGGGCTGTTTACCAGTTTATCACGGATTACCAGTGTGTTTACTAGCAGTATAGGATGGTATACTAGTGTCATTTGTCATTTCTAAAATCTAAAAACAGCTTTGTCAATTCATTTTGAGCATTATTCTGTAAAAGGGTCTTCATTTATGTGTAGGTCTACATAAAATCTGTATATTGTATTATACATACAGGCTTCATCCAATATTACACTAATTCAACCACTAATTAGCATGTAGAAATTTATTTCTGCCCTAATGCAGTTTAATTGAAATAATATTACAAACAAAAGAAATAAAAGGCAGAGCACATATCCTGATGGCTTCAATCATGATTAAATTAAGAGAAAGCAGAGCACATACTCCAGTCCATTTCAGCAGCTAGAAAATATCAGAGACGTGACTGAAAGGAAAGGTTTGGTGCTGTGATATTTCATAAACGTTTACCTTCTTTGTTGCTTTCCTTGTTGTGCTTTTTCAGCCATTCAATGTTCTTCCTGATCGCCTCCAGATAACTCTCAGACTTCCCAGGACGACCTGACAGACACAAATTATTATTATTATTATTATTATTATTATTATTATTATTATTATTGGGCAACATCCAGTATCTCCATCACCCTACAGCACAATTAGTTTTGATAAATGGACAGATGGATTATTATACTATATTTTTGTTTCAACATATTTCTATATATTTCTTCTTCTTTAATAGACTGATGGATACATAGATTTATTATTAGATTAATTACTTGTTTAAATTTATTTCTATTTATTCTTTTTTTTATTATTATTATATTTTTAAATATATTATTTTGTTTAAATATTTCCCTTCTTCTTATTATTATATTGGTATATGGATGGATTAGTGTTATTTTAATAATAATCCATATTTTTACATATTTTTTTCACGTTATTATTAATATATTTTAAAAATATATTTTAAATATATCATTTTTCTGTTTACATATTTTTTTCTTATTTTTCTTCTTCTTCTTAAATAGATTGATATATGGATGGATTATTATTTTAATTGTTTGCTTAAACAATTTTTTTTAAATATTTTTTTTCTATATATTCTTCTTTTTTAGATTTTTAAATATATTATTTTTGTTTAAATATTTATTTTTTTCTTATTACTATTATTGTATTGGTATATGGATGGATTATTGTTATTTTAATAATAATCAATATTTTTATATATTTTTTCATTTTATTATTAATATATTTTAAAATATATTTAAAATATATTATTTTTCTGTTTAAATATTTCTTTTTCTTATTTTTCTTCTTATTAAATAGATTGACATATGGATGGATTATTATTTTAGTTGTTTGCTTAAACAAAATAAATTTTATTTTTATTTTAATTTATTTCTAGATATTCTTCTTTTTATTGTTATATTTTAAAATACGTTATTTTTGTATTTTATTATATTGGTATATGGATGGATTAGTGTTATTTTAATAACAATCAATATTTGTATATATTTTTTCATTTTATTATTAATATACTTTCAAAAAATTTTTAAATATATAATTTTTCAGTTTACGTATTTCTTTATTTTCTTTTCTTTTATTTTATTTTATTTTATTTTATTTTATTTTATTTTATTTTATTTTATTTTATTTTATTTTATTTTCTTTTCTTTTCTTTTCTTTTCTTTTATTTTATTTTATTTCATTTTATTTTGTTGCATTGCATTGCATTGCATCCCTGTGACCCTATATAGGACAAGCGGTTTGGAGAATGTGGGTTGTTTTTTTTTTTTTTTTTGCTGCTTGATATTGCAAATTGGCGTGTTTTACCATATTGTTTTAATGTATTATTTTAATTATGAGCACACTGGTTTGTAGTGCAAACTGTTTTACTATTTACTGCACATAGTTATTTTTCTCATTATTTCCCTGTAGCGGATAATGAACCAGAAGTCTCATGCATTCACAGAAAATGGCTTACTTCCACAGTGAAGACAGGTGAATAATATATATATATATTTTTAATGTTTAAACTTCTTCCGCATGTTCATTATGTTGCAAGAGAATATTAAAGCTGATTTATTAGTGTTTTTAGTTTTATGAGTATTTTTCAGTCATCAAACTCAAAGCTGTACGTGATCGGTTTGTGGTGTTATGAGCGTTGCTCTAGTAACTTATTATTTCCTTTAGTGCCGAAGTTCTGAGCTGTCATCTCATAATTGTGGTAATTCAAACATGAAAGCAGCATTAATGTTCAACGGGTGTGTTCTAAATGCTTCTTGGGTAATAAACGGCAGTGATTATCACAGCTTTTACCAATAATGTCCCGTACATTTCAAAGAATCAATAAAAGTCTCCCTGAACAGGGCCTCATAATTGCGTTCATTACAGTGAGCTGACTGTGAGCGCGTTACAGCGATGCCCTCAATCCGCGGCTGCTGCAGAATCTCCCTACGGGACAGACTCTCTCTCCAGCTCACGTACTGCAGTCTGTCCGCATGTTTACAGTGGAACTGCGGGTTAGTGTTCAGTTCTGTATTTGATACAGGCTTAGAGAGTCCGGTTAAACCGCTCAATTACACCAGCAGAGCCTGAGAGGCTTTTATATCATCGTCCCAAACCATAAAGACGTGAGGATGACACAGGATCCTCGTGTGTACTCACTGATCTCTGCAGCCGTCTGGACGTCTTTGGTCGAGTCTTTCAGAGACTCATACTCCTTCTGCATTTTGGCAGCTTCTGTTTTGGTGTTGTCATCATCATCCAATGCTTTTCCTGGAACAGGAGTGTGATGAAGGGAAAAAACAGCACAGTGATGCCAAAGTCTTCCTGAGCAGAATCTGCAGTGATGACTTGCAGTTTGCCGTGTTTTAATATGCAGCTGCTCTGATTTACCTGTAGGGGGCGTCATGCTGAGAGGAACCAGAGATTTGCCCAGCTTGTTCTTGGTCTGCAGGGCAATCATTGCGTCCAGATTTTCTGTGTGGAAAAACATAATAGTTATAATTACACTGATGATATTGTAAGCATTACAAGCAGTTTGGACACTGTATTTAACACTTTATAATAAGAGCCCGTTCGCTAACAATGATCAAGAATTTGCTACAGTATTTATTAATCCTTAGTTAAAAATACAACTGTTCATTGTTAGATTAGGTCTATTAAAAATATTAACAGATGTAACTTTTGTTTTTAATAATGTATTAGTAAATGCTAAAATTAATATGAACATTGCATCAGATTAATAAATGCTTTAAAATGTGTAATTGTTAGTTCTTATGTTCTATTGTTAACAAATGAAACCTTATTGTAAAGTATTTCCATTTTTTTCCCCAGCTCTGTAATATTAAATTACAATATTCAAGATATTCAAATCAGTTGCTGTAATGGACTGATGAAAATGTATCTTTATGAAACAGCAGGCAATTATAATAAATAAATAAATAAATAAATAAATAAATGAGAGCACAATGTTAATCTATACAAACACTATCAGGGTAACACAAATAAATAAATAAATAAATAAATAAATAAATAAATAAATAAGAGCACAATGTTAATCTACACCATCACTATCAGAGTAACACAAATAAATAAATAAATAAATAAATAAATAAATAAATAAATAAATAAATAAATATATAAGAGCACAATGTTAATCTATACAAAGACTATCAGGGTAACACAAATAAATAAATAAGTAAATAAATAAATAAATAAATAGATAAATAAGAGCGCAATGTTAATCTATACAAACACTATCAGGGTAACACAAATAAATAAATAAATAAATAAATAAATAAATAAGTAAATAAGAGCGCAATGTTAATCTACACCATCACTATCAGAGTAACACAAATAAATAAATAAATAAATAAATAAATAAATAAATAAATAAATAAATAAATAAGAGCACAATGTTAATCATACAAGACTCAGTACACAATAAATAAATAAATAAGAGCACAATGTTAATCTACACCATCACTATCAGAGTAACACAAATAAATAAATAAATAAATAAATAAATAAATATATAAGAGCACAATGTTAATCTATACAAACACTATCAGGGTAACACAAATAAATAAATAAATAAATAAATAAGAGCGCAATGTTAATCTACACAAACACTATCAGAGTAACACAAACAAATAAATAAATAAATAAATAAATAAATAGATAAGAGCACAATGTTAATCTATACAAACACTATCAGAGTAACACAAATAAATAAATAAATAAATAAATAGATAAGAGCACAATGTTAATCTATACAAACACTATCAGGGTAACACAAATAAATAAATAAATAAATAAATAATAAATAAATAGATAAGCACAATGTTAATCTATACAAACACTATCAGGGTAACACAAATAAATAAATAAATAAATAAATAAATAAATAAATAAATAGATAAGAGCACAATGTTAATCTATACAAACACTATCAGGGTAACACAAATAAATAAATAAATAAATAAATAGATAAGAGCACAATGTTAATCTATACAAACACTATCAGGGTAACACAAATAAATAAATAAATAAATAAATAAATAGATAAGAGCACAATGTTAATCTATACAAACACTATCAGGGTAACACAAATAAATAAATAAATAAATAAATAAATAAATAAATAAATAAATAGATAAGAGCACAATGTTAATCTATACAAACACTATCAGGGTAACACAAATAAATAAATAAAGTATATTCTGGGAATTTCCCTTTTCCCATAAATTATAAGTTACACAAGTTATATTTGATGTATTGTTTTATACTGATAAAACATAGTTTTAACAGTATTTTATTGTAATGTATAAAATTCCTAATTTACAATGTTTTATTTCTAAAAACGGTACAATTTTTTGTAGTAAAATGACATATATTGTATTTTTTTAAGCAAAAAAACACTATAACTTTCACCATATATGGTCCTTACATATAGTAAGGTTTTTCTTGTGTTTTTAAAATACTTTTTTCTATTATAATTTCAACATGACATACGACTGCTATCTCATCTCATTCTGAGGTCAAACAGTCCCATTACAGTGACAGTAGTGTTTTGCGCACTTGTGAGTTTTATCCAGCACTCCATATGCAGATGTGGATGTAGGCTGTACTCATTATGCGTTGTGTACACACTTTAGTGTCTTGGAGCTGTTTGCCAACGCCAAACACACATATTAGTGCAGAATGATAAGAGCCTCATCTCATGTTTAAACCACAGCAGATCAATAACCGGCCGTATCCTGGCAACACACCCTGCCATTCCATTTGATCTTTACAGCGCTGTCATCATGTGGTGCAGGTTGCCTGAGTAACCCCATTATTACGCAGTGGAGAATTCCAGATTGTTATCTGTGTTCTATCATAACGACCGCGACCATCTCGTTAGAGAATTAATTACATGGAACGAAAGAGAGGGGGAACAAAGAGAAAACACTGAGTGAATGAAACAGGACGCTGTTTGTGCAGATGTCTTGAACATAAGACGGACACGGCACTGATCAGTGATCATTAGAAGTTAAAATCTTCTGAAATCATTGCAAATGATACATATCAATTCACAATTTCAGTGGATGTATAAAATGGTTTGTGTAGACTGTAGGTATTTTAGTTTACTGAGAAAAGTTTGATATTCTGTCTTTAGTCACAGATATTCATACAAACACAGACTGATGTCAAACTATTAGCATCAGTGTGTGAAATTAGATTCATCTGCAGTTATTATAGATATGCATGTCACCTGACCCACAGGCAACTGGCTCAAACCATTCTCTGCAATAGAAATGTAATACTGTACATTAGCACAGATCCAGTATCAGTCAAACAAACTCATATTAGTTTTGAAACACACTAAGTGCACTTTTAAAAAGTCAACTTTGTAATATTATCTAATTAAAATGTTGTAAGTACATTTTTAATCATTCTATTTTTAATAATATTTTTTTGTCATGGTCTAAATAAGTGCACTTGTTTATTTTGATGTATTGGCTAACATACTAAAGCACATGCAAAGTACTTGAATATAATTTTATCTGTAGTGTTATTCAATATTACATTTAAAATTAAAATATTTTAAAAGTACTATATCGCAATTCTTACAAATGTGCAATTAAATTAAAAATGCAAAAAATAAATAAATAAAATTACAAATATTAATAGTCATGGTTATGTTTAGTTCAGTCTCTTTTGGTTGCAGTTTCATGGACTTTTAGTTTGTTCTTTGTCAGTTTCCTTTTTCCATTGTGTTTCCCACCACTAATCTGTTTCCATGGACACTAATTCAATTATCACAGCTGTTTGTTATTAGTTCTTCACCACTGTGTATTGAAATTCCTCCTTGTACACTCTTTGTTTGTCTAATATTGTTTGTGCAAGCCACCCTCACTGTAAAAAAAAAAAAAAAAAAAAAAAAAAAATATATATATATATATATATATATATATATATATATTATATTATATATATAATTATATTATATATAAAATATAATTTATTACCCTGCTGCCTTAAAAGTTTTAGTTTAGTCAATTTGAAATTTTAAGTTACTTAATGTTAATTTAACTGACAACTGGAATATTTTAGTTGACTAAACTAAAAATTTTGACATTTTGAAAATTATTTTGACACTTTCTCAAAGTGTGACATTAATAGAACTGACATAAATGTATATTGTAGTTTTCCATAAATTCCATAAAGTATATTTTAGTTTTCCATAAATGCTTTAATCATATTTCAAAGGCAAATTGTGAAAGTACATATAAAGATGTACTAAAGACCCACTTAAAAAATAGAAAAAAAAGCATTTAATTTAAATGTAACCCTTTAACTGTCACTCCCATTTTTGAACACAGACATAAAAATGAACTATCCAGACTTAAATTTTTATAATGCATGAATGAAAACATTTTGTAATATGATTCTGATGTACATTTTATGTGTAATGCAGTGTCTGATTTTAAAATAATTTTAAAATTTTGAGATTTTAAGTTTTGGGCTGATATAGAATTTCTTATCATATCTAAAGCGTGAAAGGGAAAAAGTATTTTGTGACAAAGGTCAGCACTCATGTTATGATGTAGATTTTTTAAGTTGCACTCTTGTCATATATTAATATATTACTTTTCCTACATAATTTGTAACACAAAAATATGTTAAAACATCTATTCAGGAGTCTTAGACCTTTCCAACGATGTATAGTTTGTCATGATTAGATTAGGATTTGTTAGTAATATGGTGAAGTAAACCTAGGCGTGACAGTTAAAGGGTTAAAATCACAGTTTTTTAAAATACAGTTTTTCTACATTTTTGACTGTAGAAAAACAGTTACTCCTAGTTTGCACTTTAGTATATCATTTTTCATTTCCTTTTATTTAATTAGTACTCTTTTTAAAAGTATGCTAAAGTGTATTTATTTTCACAAGGGATGTCATCATTTATGGCTGGCAACCACTTTTACAAACTGTTTGCACCGTGTACTTCCATCACTCAATATTTTATTTTAATGCATAAATCTATTAAATTACTTTTTGTCCTGTTGGTGATATAAAATAAACACTAAAAATAAGACTATTTTGAGAGTGCAGATCATGGCAACCACTTTTAGCCATTAACCACAGAGATATTTGATTAGTAATTATTGCAAGGAAAGTAGATCTGGCACAGAACACTGTACTTCTACAGTAAATGTTTGCTGAGTGGTCATTATGGTCATCATCAGTGGAGGAAACAGAAGTAGCAAATAATATTCATGAGTGACGTCTTCACCTTTACATCATGTCATAAATGGCCCACCTGCCAAACACACAGTGTTTCCACCTCTGTCCCACTGCTTTTTAAAATAAAGTCGTGCAAACACTGATAGTGCATCTGCAAAAATCTGCTTAAACTGTTCAATCTTGATTTAATGAGAATAAACATTAAACAGAAGCAAGTCAAAGTACAGCTGCCATCTCTCTGTCCCTGTCTCTTTTTTTTAGGCTGGACAAAGCTTTATTTCAGGAAGCAAATGCACACAAAAGAGTTCAGTCACATAAAGCTTATCTCAGGGATGGCCCACGCACTCATTCATCGTGTCCTAACCAGCTTGACAAACTACCACTTACAAGTATTCGTCTCTGTCCTCACTGAAAGACAAAATCCTGTGTGTGACAATAACAGCTAATCAGAACATATTTGTTGTTTAACACAATAAGTGAGGCAGACAAAAATGTTCAATGGTTTCTGTTTCTGACACATTGTGCCTGGTTAGGACACAAAGATGAGGGGACAAACTCAGAAAAGAATGAATGGGAAAAATCTCACGCTCAATATGGAGGCTTTCAAAAGCCCTTCGGGTAAAAAAGCCGCATTGGTGTTTTTGCTCACGTCCGCATTAATCAGATCAACATAAAATGTTTTTACCCTGATTTGACCTGACAAAGTTCAAACCTGTTATTATATGGCTGTCCTCTGGACTCCTGTATTAACCTTATTTTTCGACACAGATGTACGCTGTTTCCTGTGAATGTGCGAGACTTTAGTTTCATTAGTTTCCGCTAAATGTAAATAACTTTAAGTAGGGATGTAACGATATTATCAATATCGTGTTATCACCATAACAAAATATTAATATTATATAATAGATAATATTATTGTCTCAATATTATCATGGTCTCATGATGATATGAAAAGATATAGGTCTTCTAGGCAAAAACTTTTAAAATATTCTAACATAAAAGGTCTTTAAAGTAGTGTTTTGGGCAGTGTTGCCAAGTCTGCAGGTTTCCCACAGAATTGGGCTACTTTAACACTGTCGCCACGGGTTGTTTTTAATGTCCGCAGGTTGAAGCAACCCCAGTAATGTAATATTTAGCCTCTGGAATGCTAATTTTACCAAGGGAACCCCAACAAAAAATGTGTATTTTACCCCCTAGAATGCGGTTTTTAAAGGGGAACCCTCCTCAAAACACAACTGGGCTACTTTGGGCTAGTTTTGAGCAATCTGGGAGCAATCAGGTTTTTGTTGTGAAAACCTGGCGATCCTGGTTTTGGGTCATTATGCTTTGCCACAGTCTCTGTCAAACGAGCTAAAATCAAAAGCACAATATGCCTCAATCCTTTCATTGAGAATTTTCGCTGCGCGTTTCAAAGCGAAGCGAGCACTTTGTTCAGGCGATCAGCTCGTGATCAGGTGTTTTCCGCGCCTCAGAACGGCTCCGTTTACAGTGAATGAATGCAGTGAACTCGTTTATTGCATGTGCTGTGAGTTTATCGTGTGTTTGGGAACACAACGGCCACCGGTTACACTTTATTTTCATGGCTAATGATTACAGCATTTTACTAGATTTGTAGTAAGACGTGTTTTCACTGAAGTTTTCCTTCAAAATAAAAGCTCTACTGCCATTTCCAACAAAATAAAAGCTTAAAAGTGCAGTATGAATTGCTGAAAGCTAGCGGTTTAAAGGGGCAACGTCACTGCAGTCCAAATTCAAAACATCTCTTTCAAGTGTAGAAATTAGGAAAGCATTGTAATTTCCATACTGTAGTGTAAAGCAAAAATAATTTACCTGTCAAATATTCATTTTCATTTATTTTACAGTGCAACTGTTTTACAATATATGGCTATTACTGTCCTAGGAATAACAATAAGATAAAACTGTTGTTATTATTATTATTATATTCTAATTTGTTTGGCTTCTAAAACACCAGTGTGAATGTAATTTAGACTGAGACAGTGTATCACAAATAAAAAGAAGGTTGAGTCCCCTTTAAAGTTCAGGTACAAGTCAATTCACTCACTTTTTTTCTGACTTAAGTTTGGGTTTGGGTTGGATTTAATTTTAAACTCTCAAAGTGCATTAGATAGAAGCATTTAACTTTTAAATGTACACAATTTTCACTCTTTTCCAAGTCTTCATTTGTCTTTTTTTTTTTTTTTAATATTGCAATAAATATTGTTTCGTGGACTTCATATCACAATATTATCATATCTTGAGATTTTGATATCATTACATCCCTAACTAGAAGCATAAAAAAGTGCAGTTAATGGTAAAACTATCTGTGCTGCAAACCAGCATATACTATAATGAATTAAAATAATATGATAACATACTATTTTGCATCAAGACACCAGAAGGCTTGAATATTAAAATAATAAAAAAAATGGCTTAGTCTTACTGGATGTCAAACATAAGGTGTACAGACAACTGTGCTCTTACCCAGATAAGAAACTCCTTCTTCAGGTGTGATGGTTCCATATTTGACCATCATCTTCACAAAGTCGATCAGTGTCTTCATGATGGTGATCAGGGTTTCTCTCTCCTCCTTATCTTGCTCTGTAAAGTGAGAGCAGAAGGATGTGAAAGACTAAGTGATGAGAGCAGACTTTAATCTGGATTAATGTGCTGTTTGCTGAAGAAGAGGAAATGTGTTTAACCAGATGGTGATGTTTGTACAGTCCTTATAGCTGCTGCTTTACTGAATGGGCTGTGCTTAAGACGTATTTATTACACAATTATTTCTACTGTCTTTGAAATATGGTTAAAGTTACTGCCGAATGTCTTAACAAGCATTTATGAACAATTAAAAATATTCTTTTCTGTTGAAACTTGTATGTCATGCATTTAAATATATTTGTAATTACATATTTAAAAAGACTAAGATTGTTAATATTTTATTGCAGTTAAAATGAACTTATTTTTTAATGTGATATCAACTAACACTACATTTGAAATGATAATATAAAGTACTTGACACGCGTTTTTAGTATGTTAATCAGCACATCAAATTAACATATTTCAAGCACAACAAAATATTAAAACATAATGATTTAAAATACTTAAGTGAAACTCTTTATTTATGAGTGCATTTTTAAAAAGTCTACCTAAGTGTGTTAAGAATCATAATCATAATCAATGCACTTAAGGAGCTTTTTATTTGATTAATATTTAATTATGCATGATTATTATTTTAACAGGGTTCCCACAGGTCTTTTAAATCCTTTAAAGTCTGTGAATCTGGAAAAAAAAAAAAAAAAAAAATCAAGGCCCTGGAAAGTCCTTGAAAGTGTTTGAATTTATTTTGTGCAAGAAGTTTTCTGAAAAAAGAAAAAAAAAATCCATATTATTCCCTCTTCGCCAACACTTTGTGTCCTATGCATACTAGTTTGCTTGATTTACGCTAGTTGCGTGCATTTACGCGTTATGTTAACTTAATGTTACATGAGCCTCTTTTTAGTAAAATGCAAATTTACAGTATATGATGTACTGAATATTCTTCAGTTTTATGCAAAACAGAAATACGACAAATAGAATATGAGATCTCCGTCATATGGCCAAAAATAAATGCATAATAAAATGTTTTTTTGCATAGCTGTGTTTGACACATGAAAACTGTAACAATGTATCTTACAAGGATGTAACCTTGCTCTCACTTGAAATGTGTCCCCACATTAACTCCTTGAATTTGAGGGTATAGCACCTGGAAAGTCCTTGAAAGGTCCTTGAATTTAAAGTTAACCAAGTGGGAACCCTGCTTTAAGTGCATTCAACACAGTTAAGTTTTTTGTGTGCTATTCTGTCATGTTTTGTGTTTTATTGTACTGTAATGTGTTGTCTACCTGAGTCGAGGCTCTTGAGGAGTCTGTAGAAGTTGGGGAAGAACTGAAGATCCTGCAGTCCGTCTTCAGGGTTCAGTTCGTTTCTGTCGTTTCCGTCGCTCACAGCGTCCCACGAGTCTTCAGCCCTCACCGTGTCATCTTTGCTCTCCTCCTCCTGCTCTTCATCACCATTATTATCATCACCACCATCATCTTCATCACCACCTTCATCCTCATCATCATATCGTCGGCTGGGCTTGTCTTCCTCATCCTGAAGAGCAGAATCCAAACAGAGAGATTTTTGTGGAAATTCTGGCTAAACATGCAATTGGTAGAAACGCTAAAGTCACACACTCGTACCATATTGTTCTGTGTGTCTTTCACTGCATTAACAGGGTAGTCCATACTGAGGTCTCCAATCATGTTATCTTTGGCGTTTTTGGTGATCAGATCCTGCAGGGCTTCAGCAACCTCATACTCCAGTGTCTCCGCCTGACTGTCTGTGATCTGAAAGACAGACAAAAGCACGCAACACCTGCTAGAACAATCGATTCACAATGGGATTATTGTATGACAATCTATTTTCCATGCCATCTATGCTGGTTAAACTGGAATATGTTTCCCTAGAGGGATTAGTACATTATGTATGATGTTTATTGCATGGCTCATCAATATGGCAACTATCAGAATCAGTGCGCATGCCACACTGTGAATCTCTTACTAGACCCAGCTTGAGCAGTTTGGACACGATCCTGTCAAACACTCCTCGGTCGTCCTCTTCGTAGATTTTGTTGGCGATTTTCTGGACGATGTCATGAGCTGTTAGCGGGGTCCCGTCCAGCTGCCGAAAACTTTCGGGATCATCTGAAAGAAAACACATGAAAATACTTCACATCATTCCAGTTAAATACATTTATTAAAAGTGACTTTAAAAGAGCTTGAGCAGCTTGTGGTTATAATACACAGGATATCATCATCCGTTTGATGTGAATGCTGTGTTATTGTAGCTGTTGTTCCACTTACATAACTCCACTGTATCCTCTACTTTTTTTTCCATGAAATAAATAATTCAGTTTGAAATAAATCAATTCTTCATGTCCATTTATTTAACAAGCATTTTGCCTCTAGGTCCTGATCACCTTGTCAGGTTTATTTCACAATAACTACCGGCTGATTATCCCTTACTTGTTTTAGGTAATAACCAGGGCCATTTCTAGCCAATCATCTGTACTAGTGAACAGGTCCCCCAATAAAAAGTGTCCCCATATTTTGATGCTTTGATATATACTGTTAAGGACCTGACTTGACCCTGGGCCTCAATGTAATACATTTTTGTTTAATATCTGTTTTTTTTTTTGTTTTTTTTTTTTAAATGATACTAATATTTATATTAGTAATTATGCAATATGTAAACCTTTTTTTATGAACTTTTTTCCAATTAAAATTAATTTAACTCTGAGCCCATTCATTTTTGGGTCACACTTGGAACCTTGGTGGTCAAAGTGACAGAAGCATTGAAATGTAGATTACCAGTCGAAAGTTTTTGAACAGTAAGATTTTTAATGTTTAAAAGAAGTTTTTCTGCTCACCAAGCCTGCATTTACTTGATCCAAAATACACCAAAAGCAGTAATATTGTGAAATATCTTTACTATTTAAAATGACTGCTTGCTATTTGAATATATCTTAAAACGTAATTTATTTCTGTGAGCAAAGCTGTCTTTTCAGCATCATTACTCCAGTCTTCAGTGTCGCATGATCCTTCAGAAATCATTCTAATATGCTGATTTGCTGCTCAACATTTATTAATATTATTGTTATTATTATTAGTACTATTATCAATATTTAAAACAGTAGAGTACTTTTTTCATTAGCATGCTAAAAAAAGCTTTTGTAACATTATACACTTTACCATTCAAAAGCTTCAAAAGCTTTCAACATTAATAATAATAATAATAATAATAATATTTTTTTTTTTTTTTTTTTTTTTTGAGCAGCAAATCAGCATATTTGAATGATTTCTAAAGGATCATGTGACACTGAAGACTGAAGTAATGATGCTAAAAATTCAGCTTTGAAATCACAGCAATAAATTACATTTTAAAATATATATTTAAATAGAAAGCAGTTATTTTAAATAGTAAAATTATTTTAAAAATTATTTTTTTTGCTGTACTTTGGATCAAATAAATGCAGGCTTGGTGAGCAGAAAAGACTTCTTTAAAAAACATTAAACATCATTAAAAAACTTTTGACTAGTAGTGTAATTTTTATTTTTTTTCAGGAAAATCAATGTAATATATTTTTGTTCAGTAACATTTTTTGATCATTTACTTATTATTCATACTATGCAATATGTATACAATTTTTATGAGCTATTAGTTTTTTTTTACATTCATTTTTTTTTTTTACCTTGAAGGTACCAAGTGTTACTTTTTTATTTTTCAACGCTTTAACATCCGAGTCATGTCCAGGATTTTTTTTATGTGTTCGCATGGCTAATGCAACAAAAGTCACCAAGTGTCATCTCACTCCAACGAAGCAAACAATTTGCAAAATTCATAATGTAAAAATTTTTTAGCCCATAAAAAAATTGCTGATAAACAGCAGAAATGCAAATGCATGGACTGTAAGTAGCCTAAACATCCACCACTCTTTTGTTTATCTTTTTTTGTGCCACAAGTTTATTTTCCAGTGCACTGTATTTGAAACTTTAAAATTACTTTATCAGAAAATTAACAAACTCAAAACTCATAAAAGTGAGACTAAGTAGGAGGAGAAGGTGTGAAAGAGAGATCTGAATGTTGGCACTGAAATCTGCCAGCAATTCTTGTCTGTCTGTTGTAATTCCTGAAATCACACAAAAACACCTCCCACTCTGTTATCTGCCATTATCTACCACAGAGATCCACTTACACTGCCTTAAGCGCTTCCAGTAACTCACCATCTGCCTGAAACGTGACACTGATCAAACGTCTGACGCTCACTGACAGAAACACAGTCAGCGGTCTTTGGTGGTCTGAGTGACTTTATGACACGACAGCGTCATAAAAAAGACCCAAAGCGGTCATATTATAAGTTAATAATGAAGTAACTGTTGAAGTAAAAGTTAAATTGAGCTGCAGAAACTTGCTTGTCCTTGGATAGCTGACATCAGACAGATGAATATATTAACACATAACTGCCCACATGTACATGTCAGCAACATGAATTATTCCAGTCTTGGTGAGGTAATAAAAAAGGACACAGAACAGATATTCTTATTCCTAACACCAGAGCTAATAAGTAAAATCTGTTGAATCTGCTGCAGTCCTTCAGAAGGATTATCCTCGACTATTTCAGTGAGATCTTAACAATTTGAGCATCACAATTTATGATTTTCATATTTCATGATTTCTTTATGAATCACAAATCAGAATAAGGTACAATCACAAAATGACACAATGTAATTGTGGCTAAAATAAAATTAAAATAAAATAAAATAAAATAAAATAAAATGTTATTGGAGGGAGACAACATATGTGACCATGGACCACAAAACCTGTCTTAAGTAGGACGGGTACAGTATATTTGTAGCAATAGCTTTGCATGGGGTCAAAATGATCAATTTTTCTTTTTTATGCCACAAATTATTAGGATATTTAGTAAAGATCATGTTCCATGAAGATATTTTGTAAATGTCCTGCTGTAAATATATCAATACTTAATTTTTGATTAGTGATATGCATTGCCAAGAACTTCATTTGGACAACTTTAAAGGTGATTTTCTCAATATTTAGAATTTTTTTTTTGCACCCTCAGATTCCACATGTTCAAATAATTGTATCGCCGCCAAATATTGTCCTATCCTTAAAGCTTATTTATTCATCTTTCAGATTATGTATACATCTCAATTTCAAAAAATTGACCCTTTTGACTCATTTTGTGGTCCAGGGTCATATATATCTGACAAACTATGTTTGACCCAGCAGCAAGAGGACATTTGCATAAAATGCACAAAAACTGCATAATTAATTTGCAATGTTGTGTGCCCACCATTTTATCAAGTGTTTTCAATGAGAGCACCATGTTTTTATACATTGAGTAAACACAGCGCTTATCACTGTCACTTTTTAGTCAGCTGTCCAATCACAATGGAGGAGGGGCGGGGCTAAATACCACTCTGACCAATGGTCACACATTTTGCTTGTACTGTGACTGAACAACAATAGATGAGACATTAATATTCTCTCAAGCACTCACGCCTACACATTTTCAGCCGAGCCCCTGGCGTTTTCAGCTGGCTGAAGACACTTTGGTGGACACATGGCCTGAGTGTCAAGTGTAAAATGGATATGAAAAAAATACATCACAGATGTTTTTGTCTAAGAAACTTTGAGTAACATCATAGTGTAGGTGAAAAATGTTAAAAGGAGTTATGACATGACCTCTTTTTGAGCTATTGTGCTATTATTGGGTTAGAAGGGTTTTTAACGTGGGTGTATGTTTAGTCTGACTGCCCTGTTGTAGGAGACTGTGGGGTATAATGCTATAAAACATCCAGTACAGCAGCCCGTGGAGGGATAATCCTCTGCTTCCCTCCTTCGCTCTCCCTCGCTCTGTCTCTTTATCTCTACAAAATACCTCCTGATTGACCTATGGTGTCTGCCACCTGTTCCTGTATTTAGGATCACATACAGTCACAGCGATGGATTAGCACCTTCAAAGTGGGAAATAACTTGGCTTTTGACCGGTCACAACTAAAGTATTGTTCACTTGTTCATATTTTACTTAAAATACACAACTGTAAAAAAACAATTTGTTGAGTCAACTTAAAATAATTTGTTACCCGACTGAATCTAAAATTTTAGATTCAGTCAACTTAAAAAAGTTTAGTCAACTTGCAATGTTGAGAACTTAGATATTTGAGTTGAATCAACTTACAATTTTAATGCAGCTGGGTAACAAGCCCAGCTATTAAGTTTAACAAACCACATTTTTTAGTTTAGTCAACTCAAATATCACTTAGTCACTTAGTACAACTTAACATTTCAAGTTCACTAAACTTATTTGAGTTGAATGAACTTAAAATTTTAAGGCAGCAGGGTAACAAATTATTTTAAGTTGACTCAACAAATTGTGTTTTTTATTATTATTATTATTATTATTTTTTACAGTGAGGCCAAAGTTATGCTCACAATGGAATAATAACACAGCAAACTTGTCATACTAAATGAAGTGAAACTGCATGTGATTATAAATGCACATATTTTTTAAAGTAACTTTATGTTTAAATGTCTTGAATTGTGTTTGTCAAATAATCAAAATGGGTATAAACAAAATACAGATGCTAAAAATTGTATCTGGTTCATTTGTTAGACTGCAAACGGCAAACATATTGCTTTATGGGATATGGTGTTCCACACAGTGCGCTCTTTGGCAAATTTTGTATAGTAGGTCATCTAAGTAATCTGTGCATACAGAAAATGTATGTGCAAACGGCATACTTTGCAAAGTGCACATACTACATAGTATGCTCTTCTGAATAAACATGGTAATTGTAGTTTTTACCTTGGTATTTGTAGTCCATCCCATTCTTAGTAGAGTCATAGTCATCAGCCAGTCTTCTGTTTTTGGTCGAGTCGACCTCATCAGTACCGAATCGCTCATCCACAGAATCTGAGATGGGAGTCTCATTGTTTGGCTCTTTGGACTTCTCAGCCAAAGACTTAAGGAAAGTGATGTCATCATCCTCTGAATTCGACTCCGCCTCAGCCGGTGCCGTCGGTTTGGGTTCTGGATGAACAGCAAACACTTGTGAGCTATTGATCACTGTGAAGCAGTACTGCATGTCTGCATCAGATTATATCTCACCTGTCTTCCTGATGCTGTCAGCTTCTGCAATCTGTGTGGGAAAAATTCAAAACACAGTCTCAACTTTTGTTTAAATTTTAATTCAAATGTATTTGAACTTAATACATAAAACATCTTCTATTCGCAGTCAGAAAAAAGGGTACAAAAGCAGTCACTGAGGTGATACACTTTCAAAATGTGAACATTTGTACCTTATTTACTCCTAAGAGTTTTTTTTGAAGGCACACACTAGTACCTAATTTGTACATATTAGTACCTTTTGAAAAGGTACTGGCCCAGTGACAGCTTTTGTACCTTTTTTTTCTAGTAATAGGTAGTTGTGCCTGATGCTAGACCAGGGTTGCCAGGTTTTCACAACAAAACCCACCCAATTGCTTTCCGGGGAGTGAAATACACATTTTTTTTGGACTGGGTTTCCCTGGTAAAATTAGCTAAATATCACGTTATTGGGGTCGCTTCAACCTGCGGGCATGAAAAACAACCCGTGGCAACAGTGTTCAAGTAGCCCAGTTCTGTGGGAAAACCGTGGACTTGGCAACACTGGCTAGATGGTGGTACAAAGTATATTAATCTGTCTTTTACAGAACATGGAGAGTACAAATAAGTTAATATTTCTAAAATCGCACCTGCTGGTCTAATGGCTTCTCTTCAGTCAGCTCTCGATTGTACATGCTCTTATCTGGGTCAGGAAAGAAACACACACACAAACACACATTCAATAAAGGCGAATATCACTGATGGCAGATCAATCAATGCTGACCTTAAAGGGACACTTTACCCAAAAACTAAATATATTTTTGTGTTCAGTTCAGAACAAAATGCATTTTTGGGTGAACCATCCCTTCAACACACTCACATTACTGGATAACAAAAACACTTTGAGGAGGAAGATGAGAAGAGAATATCTGCAGGATCACTACAATATCAGGCTTGTGATGTGCACCTCAACTACAGTACATGAATCGATTATAATTTTGAAGCAATCAAGACACTCTACATTACACAAGACTATTTACCCCTAAAATAACTCTGTCTTTACTCTGTCTATAGTTGTTGAGATCTTTGATGCATTCATTGCAGTCCAAACTGTCCAAGAGAAGCTGCCACCGAATAATCGGATTACAGGACAAAAGATTAAAGGCCTTTGAAAACACAGAGTCTCAAGCTTCCTGTACAATAAATGATGAAAACAACAACAACAAAACAAACCAATCGATTCATTCACCTTCTTCCCTTCATTTATATGGTGTTGTTTATCAATATGTATTTTTTCAGTGGCTAGTGGACAACATAATCCATATTTACACTGCAAAAAAATTTAAATCAAGGATTTTCTAGACAAGTATAAATTCTAGACAAGTCAAAATTAGTTGAGTTTTTGCTTGAAACAAGCTAAATAGTCTTGTTTTCTGTTTGAAATAAGATTATTTTGCTTAGCCCACTGGCAGATTATTTTGCTTGTTCTAAGCAAAAAAAATTATTTTGACTTTTTTTTTTTTTTTTTTTGCAGTGTACAGTCTATAATTTTAGAAATTATAAATTACAATTACAAATTAAAATTAATGTAATTGTTGAAATTAAAGAAAGCTCTTTTACTCAGTAGTTACAAATATTCTATCTGAAAACAGAGCATGTGCACGCTGAAGTCCAGACATGTGTTAATCAGTCAGGATGAACACTGTCCTTAATATCAAAATAGCTAAATAATTGTTTGATTAATTAATGTGGCATATGCTATATATAAATCTATATATGAAGCATTTTTTAGTTTTATTACACGCCGTGCATGTTTTGTGTGTATTATTCAATCAGATATAGCTATCGTCCAAATCAAATATGCCATGTTTTTTAATATATATGGGACCGATGTATTGGACTACGCTTTTTGGTTATTCGGTAACTCACCGTCGGGTCCGGCAGGTGTAGGAAACGCGCTCATCTGCGATATTACAGCGAGGACAACCACAAACCCTACGCGTTTTGACGCCATCCTTCAGCTGGTGTCCGAATGGTCGTGCACTTTCGAGATTCTTTTCTCTTTCTCTCTCTCTGTTGTCCTCTGTGGAGATAAACGCGCCGTTGGTTCGGCTGTGTGGAGCGCGCTGCTGTTGGCCGGATGCCGTGCGCTCTGAGCGCCTCTCCTCTATACGCGCAAAGGCTTTAGTTCTGCGGGAGCTGTTGAGTCCCTGCAGTGCTGAAACCAGGTCGCTGGCTATAATTAACAGCGGATAAGCTGATGGGAGCTCCTCGTGTATAACGGGCCCTGACTCCAGCAGCTCATGGATGGAGGAGGAGGAGGAGGAGGAGAACGGCACGGTCACATCCGCCCATGTGCGTCAGTCTGAAGCACCTGCGTCACACGCGCATCTCGCATTCATTCATGCTGCGGGGCAGTAAACGACCGATGAGCGCAATCAAGAACCGATAAGAGACAAGAGCGCTCTGAAAACAACCAATTCAGGACAGTGCAGATTGAAATGCAAACTAAAGACCTGACCTGTTTTGGTAATTCACTGTTTTGCTTTGAGATACACATGTGTTGGCTGGGGTACACAGATGGACAGGCTAGATAAAAGACTAATTGTTAGACTTAAAAACAGATGGATGGATTTGCTTTATTAGGCAAGCTATAGGGCTTGTTGTCACACTTTTGAATCCCCTTTATTTTTATATATAGACACAAGCTTTGAAGTTTTGACAACAAGACGCTATTGAAAATGTGTTGCATAGGAAAAAAGATACAGTTCATTGAACACACTGACCTTTTATGACACTAAGTGGTTGAAGATGTCACCACAGGAACTGGCCATTATAGGCCTATTATAGACCTTTTATAGGCTTTTTAGCAGAAATGAAACAATTATGAAACACAGAATCAATAATGAATCAGCAAATGTGTACACAAATATTCAGCTTAAAATACAAATGTACAAAAATACAAAATGTTCTGAAATATTAAGCTTAAAGAAAAAAAAAATCACACACATATATAGTAAATATATAAATATATTGTTGGATGGATTTTACAAATAATTTATTGCAAAATCTTCCCAAATCTTTCCAAAAATTAAAAGAAAACCCTCTCAAAAAACTACAAAAAATGTACATATATATATATATATATATTTATATATATATATATATATATATATATATATATATATATATATATATATATATATATATAATGTTTTGGGAAGATTTTATAATAAATAATTTGTAAAATGCATGCAAAACCCAATATGAATGTGACATTATGCCAACCTGATATTTATGCAGGAAAAAAACAACCCTGTCCTGCAAAACAGTTCAGTATGCTCAGTTGTTTACCTGAAGCTGTTATAATAATGGGATGAGAATAGAAAGTTTTGAAGAACAGAATTTACTGAAATGACTTTTAATTTAAGGTCTTAAACTAGAGAGTAATAAACCTTGTGACAATAGGAATAATATTGTAATATGTTTGCTAAAATAATGCAAAAAGAAAAGACATTTCTCTTTGCTTGTTTACTTTTGGCTGCCTCCTCATATTTATCTTGCTACCAGATGACACTTATTACAAACATTGGGTCTATCTCTATTATATATCTATTACATATACAGTCAAACCAAAGTTTATTTAGATACCTTCAGCATTTCTCACATTATCATAGTTTATTCACTATAGTTTAGAAAATGATAATAAAATATGACAAGAACTCAGAGTTAAACTGTGTCAGAGCAAATTCAGCTTGATAATGTCAGATATCTTTGATAGAAAGGTATATAATGGATTACAACCAAAAATAATTCAGAAAACTGTTATATGCTGTATAACTGTAATGCTTAATTTTGTTCAGTCTGTGGTGTAAAAAAGGTCGCATTAGCAATTAAAGTAAAAAACACTTAGTCAAAACATGGTCACGAGAATTTTTAAGTATAATATGTCACAGTTTGCTTTATTTTGCTTTTTTTTTTATTCTCACTTACATAAATTACCTGTAGTGTCCTGCATCCATTACTAAAAAAAATATCAAAAATTATATCTGGTTTGTGAATATTTTTTGGCTTGACTGTATCTAATCATTACAGAAGTTGATGTACATTCTTATGTAGCTTTATTATGAAAATATAAAGATGTAGTATCAAATATAGTGATATGGACTAATATCATTGTAATCTTTATTATAGCAAGACTGTATGATCTTGAGAGGTTATGAGTTGCTCAGATGTGATCCGTCCATGTGGAGTGTGTTAAACAGCTCATGATTGCCTCTGCAGGTCACACACGTCAGCTGTCAGTGTTTGCACATACAAGCTGTCGGGTGACGTGTGACCTCGAACAACTTCATCAAATGCACAGTGAACATCTGATTATTGATGCATATGAGATACATCCCTGTTGCCAAATATATATAAATGTGATATTTATTTCATTACTTTTTAGTATATGTCAGCCTGGGTTTTTTTTTTTTTTTTTTTTTTTTTCAGATTTTCAGGGTCAGTTCTATAGGCCCATATAAAGTCTTTTTAAGTTTAAGTTTGTGGGTGCTGTGTCTAATTCACATGAAAGGTTCTGTTTTCACCCACCTAAATCATCTCATTTTCACACACTAAAGCAGATTTTCACAGATCTTAGAGCAGTAATGTGTTTAATGTTCCATATATTTGGCCTAATGTTTATTTACGCTGATCAAAGGGATCACTTTTCACTATGCATGTGCTGTGTATTTGCTTCTGTTCGTGTATGTTTGAAGTAGACAGCTCTGTGTCTGTGTGAAAGTGGGACAGAGGTCAGTCGGCTCTTGTCTGTGAGTCTGAACACAACAGGCCCTTTGTTGAGACTCTTCATTAGCGCTGCTCCACATGTTCTGCACTGCATCAGTCTCTCAGCCTGTGACACTCGTGCATCAGTTTCCGCATCATTATTGAGATCAGGGTTTTTGTGTTAAAGTAATGCAGTTTCTAATCTTTACAGCCAGTGAGTTAAGAATGCAATGAGGCAGCACTGATAAAATAAAACACAAGGGTATTCATAAAGGTGTCAGCATAATAATTGTATGATGAAATATTTTATATACATTGAAAAAAATACACCTTGTGTAAAAACAAATTTCACAAAGAAATAAGAAATAATACACTGAAGTAGAGACTGAAATAATATGTTCTTGTAAAACATATTTCAAAAACCTTTGTTTTATTTACAGCTTTGGAAAATCATTTTTTACTGTCTATAAATCATTTAAAAGAGACTGAAATAAAAATAAGTATTTTTTTAAACAAATATTAGAAATGAGCGAGTCAATTGAAATAAATGACAAAGGATTTTTGCTGTGTTTATTATTAGTGTCCAGTAGATGTCACTGATGTCCTTTTTCTCTAGGAGAATGAAGGGAGATTAGTGAGATGTGGGTTATTTCTAACCTGTAAATTATGACACATAATTGTACTGAATTGCTGATTTAGACATTCAGTCTAGAAATAAATAAATTCTTTAATTTCTCTCTCTCTCTCTCTCTCTCTCTCTCTCTCTCTCTCTCTCTCTCTCTCTCTCTCTCTCTCTATTATATCTATGATTCATTGTTGTAATACCTTGCAAGTGCTCTTCAGACTGTTGGGGAAGGTGAAAATCATAGTAAATGTTAAATTTGTCTTGGCAAATATCTTAATATGAGTCATTCCAATAACCATATATTCAAAATGCGTCTTTCCAGAAGCTCAAACACATCTCTGGAAGGCGTAGGTTGTACAGATTGAATATCTAGGATTAGAAGACAGGGCTACAAATTGAACAGACTGTAATTCAACAACTTTCATCATCGTTCTTCTTTGACATATTTCTTTAGGACTGCGTTAGAAGTTCGCCATTACAATATATTGAAATAAAAATGAATTAATATTAATTTAGAATATATTTATATTTATTTGCAAAAACAACCGTTTTTAACAATTTTCAAAAATCATTTTTTTTCATTGTGCATTCCAGTTAATCTCAGTCAAACTGCAGTTTGGTTACTTTGATTAAGTAAATATAATAACAACAACAACCACACACAAAAAAAAAAAAATAAAATAAAATAAAATAAAAATACAGCTAACTAACACAATAAAACACAATAAAAACAAGATAACAAAATAAAAAACATGATTTTTGAAAATAATAAAAAATAGAGTTATCTGTTTTTTGGAAATTAGAGAGAGAGAGAGAGAGAGAGAGAGAGAGAGAGAGAGAGAGAGAGAGAGAGAGAGAGAGAGAATATTAATTAGAATTAAATATCTAGTGAATTACAATAATGCCATTATGTCGGCTTCAAAGTGACATC
This sequence comes from Cirrhinus mrigala, assembly GCA_036247105.1. Taxonomy (NCBI): domain Eukaryota; kingdom Metazoa; phylum Chordata; class Actinopteri; order Cypriniformes; family Cyprinidae; genus Cirrhinus; species Cirrhinus mrigala. The sequence goes on along the minus strand of CM070024.1, from coordinate 33,832,600 downwards.
AGCGTTAGCCTAAAAAGACTCTTATTTTGACATGTTGTCTTTATGTCTTTAGACGGAAGTGTCTTTATAATTAGAGTAAAGTTCACGGGCGATTTTTGACCTGTCAAATATTGAGTCTCAGGTTTTAAGTTGATCACGTCCACATCAGCATGTTTGCAATAAAGGCATTAAGGAGTTTTTCTCCTGTCACGAAAAATGTTTATTTGCGGAGTACACAGGCGCTTAGTGTGACTTTGTCAAGGTAAGTGTCATTTGTGTTGTCTTTACTGTTTTCATGTTATATTACGTATACGTAGTTATGTTTTATCATAAATTAATAGAAATGGGTTTTTATTGTCCCGTTTTATTTATCTCTCTGATCCATGAATTAATACACAAAGGAAAAATGAAAAATAAAAAAAACTGGTAGGTGCAATATATAAGTATGTAATTTATGTATATGTGTATGTATATAAAGTGTAAGGAGTAACTGACACTCCGGACTGTTGGATTATTAAAAAATAATGCACATATTTTGTAAAATAACTTAATAAGACAATTTGGTAAGGCAACTTAATAAGTTCGACCAAATAACAGGTAAAGCAAAAAGTTTTCCTGTTAGCCTTCTACGGTAAAGAATATATAATAATCTCAAATCCTTTTCGCCCTAAATTATGTATTTGCAGTAGAAGATATTTTAAATATTTCCAATTTAATCAGAAATGTTGAATTTACATTATCCGCTATGTATAAATTTTTTAAAAAAGGGTAAAAAATAAATGATCTCATGTTGGTTTGGTTGTAACATCACATCCTGAATGGTTCAAATGTGTATGTGTAGTTTCAAATGACACTGGCATTTCTTACATGTTTTTAAAGTGAATGTTTTTCAGTATTAAATTGGCATGCAAATTAATACAACTTTTTGAGAAATACACATATACAAGAAAAGTACAATAGCATTATGCTTTTCTGTATAGTGACTGTTGTTTTCTTTTGTAGTACATTGGAGTACCACTTAAATACCATTGTTTGTGAATAAGGTTTAATTTGATTCCCAGAATGCAGCATGCAGATGTCAAGGATGGGGAAGCAGCAGCACCTTTTCGACCTGAAACGCCCATGGCCAAGACAATGATGGACATCGGCACCAGACGGATCTTCTCAGAGGAACACGACCTGTTTCGTCAAAATGTGCGGCGGTTCTTTCAGGAGGAAGTTGTTCCATATCACGCTCAGTAAGTCACCGCTCTCGTCCTGAATATTATGTGATAGATTATGTGATACAGTCTCAAATGTTTACACACATGCTTACAGGTGGGAGAAGGCTGGTGAGGTCAGCAGAGAGCTTTGGGAAAAGGCAGGAGAACAGGGATTACTGGGCATATATACACCTGAGGAGCATGGAGGAATCGGAGGGGACCTCCTGTCTGCTGCTATAGTGTGGGAGGAGCAGTGAGTAGCCCCGCCCTCATCTGTCTGTCACAGTAGCTCCTCCCTTACCTGTCCGATTCAAATCTTGACCCAACGTTTGGAATTTTAAGGCTTTTCCTTTTAAATCATGCATGTGAATTCCAATTCTGTCTTCTGCTTGCTGCATCATTTCAAATTCAGGATTGAAATGGAATTTAAAATGCTGTTCTGTTCTGAATGATCCACGTCCCTGATTGTATAGAGTTCAGTTTTTTCCTTGGCTTAGTATGTGCGTCTGTGTGTGTCGTAATGTAGCAGGTGTTCTGGCTCTGTTTGTGTTGTAGAATGTACAGTAACTGCAGTGGTCCTGGGTTCTCTCTCCACTCTGAGATTGTAATGCCTTATATCAGTCACTATGGCTCTAAGGCTCAGATCGAGCACTATATTCCACAGATGACTGCTGGGAAATGCATCGGGGCCATCGCTATGACAGAACCTGGAGCCGGCAGGTGGGTTTCAGTGCATTCATGACATTAAAATATAAATGATACAGAAAAAGATACAAAGATACAAAAGACAATGACTTTTTAAAGATAACTCCCAGGGTGCATCACATTTTCCTGCTTGCGGAGTCATATTGTGATGTATTCATTTGTTCCCTGTGTCATCCTGTTTCACATCTTTACTTATTTCTCCAAAGTGATCTTCAAGGAGTGAAAACATTTGCAAAAAAAGATGGAAATGACTGGATTCTTAATGGAAGCAAGGTATGAACAATGGCTTCTGTGATGCAGAGAGTTTTTCTATCGATCGGTCAGTCAATAAAACCCTTTAAACAAATTAGAGACCCTTTAAACAAATTCAGTGCAAGCGTAAACAAGCAAATAAACAAAATAGAAACAGTAGCATATACAAATTAAAAAGTAATGGTCTTAAAATCGATCACTGAAGTATATCACATGACACCTCATAGTGATTTTGTTGATATACCAAAAAAAAATAAAAAAAAATCATTCAGCCCTTGAATAAAGTAGCACCAGAGACTTTTTTCTATCAAGATTTGTTCTCATATCATTTACTACTTTTACTGCTACTTTTAGAACAGCGCTCTCTGTGCTGTAATGTCTTAAAAAAACATCTCTAATTTGGTGTTTGCATTTAACAATATACTCTGCTGAGTATATTGTATGTCCAGATGTATGTCCTGATGCAGCCTCTCTTTCTAAAACTAATTTTCATTTGGTTTTTAAAGACCTCCTTGCTTTAAAAAAAAAAAAAAAAAAACTCAAAGAAAGGGCTTACTTTAACACCCAGTAATTCTAGACCAATTTCAAATGCTCCACTTACAAAAAAAATAAATAATAATAAATAATAAATTAATTAATTAATTTAGAGAAACTTTGAATCAGCCGAGTACATTGTTAAATGCAAACACTAAATTAGAGACGTTTCAGTACTAAACTTCTTCAAGTAAAATGTTTACTGGAAACTTTAAGGAGAAAATTAAAATAAGAAAATTAAAATAAGAAAAATACGATTTTTTTTTTTAAATTTATTCATTTATTTGAAGTGGGACATTTAAAAATTGGTATATAATTACTGGGTGTTAAAATGTTCCCTTTCTTATATTGTGCTTTTTTTTTTTTTTTTTTTTTTAATCTGTTTAAAATCCGTAGCAGAATACAGCAAGCTGTAGGGGTGATGTATTATTGCAAGGATGTCTTTAATTACCAAATTAAAAATAGTTTAAAAAAGGGAGTCTGCATCTGCATCTATCAAATTAAAATGTCCCAACTTGACAGACGTCACTCTGTATACAACATAATGGGAAAAATGTAGCATGCTTGTTGGTGTTTTACTTGCAGATACCTGATCCAGTATCTATTCTTTTCTCCTTAAAGTTGCCAGTAAACATTTTACTTGAAGAAGTTTAGAAGTTTGCATTTAACAATGTACTCGGCTGATTCAAAGTTTCTCTAAATTTATTAATTAATTATTATTATTATTATTATTTTGTAAGTGGGTCATTTGAAATTGGTCTAGAATTACTGGTTGTTAAAGTGAGCTCTTTCTTTGAGTTTTGTTTTTTTTAAGCAGGGATGTCTTTAAAAAGGGAGGCTGCATCTGCATCCACCAAATTAAAATGTTCCAACTTGACAGACGTCACTCTGTATACAACATAATGGGAAAAAAATTGCAAGCTTGTTTTTTTTTATTGCAGATACCTGATAATATCTGTTTTTTTTTTTTTTGAAAGTAGACAGCAAACTTTTCACATTAAGAAAAGGTCAGTACTGTACTTAACATTCAGCAGAATTTGTGTGCGTTTCTAAAGTAAATGGCAATAAACGCTGCTGCACTCCAAGAAAAAAATGATAAATATCATAAATTAGTCCATGCGATTCATGCACTTTATGCATTTTCATGTGAGAAACAGACTAAAATTTAAATGGTTCATAAACTGATTTTATTTTATTTTATTTTTAAATAATGTTCCTTGAAGTCTATTTTTAATGTTTTTTTGTTTTTTTTTTACATCAAATTAAAATTAAATTTATAAATTAAAAAAAAAAAAAAGAAAAGAAAAGAAAACATGCTTAAATACATAACTTTAAACAAATCTTCTTCCTGTTGGTTGGTTAGTTATTTTGAATTGTTGTGAATTTTCCATCAGGTTTTGTTAAAGCACAGTTCTGTCACTGTCTTTCAGGTGTTCATCACTAATGGATGGATGAGTGATGTGGTGATTGTAGTTGCTGTGACTAACCGTGAAGCAAAGACAGCAGCTCATGGAATCAGTCTGTTCCTGGTTGACAGCGGGACTAAGGGCTTCCAAAAGGGCCGCAAACTGGAGAAGATAGGACTCAAAGCTCAGGTTCCCCTTAAAACTTTTCATATCCATAATAATGTACATAATACATAATATAGTTTAAAACAGATTATTGAAGAGATCTAGTTATAAATGTATTGGGTCTTTGTTTCTCTGCAGGATACAGCCGAACTGTTTTTTGAGGATGTGCGTTTGCCCGCTGAAGCTTTGCTGGGTCAGGCCAATAAAGGATTTTATTATCTGATGAACGAGCTGCCACAGGTATAAGAGTGATGGCACAAATCCGATGCTGTCTTTTTTGATAATACTGCAACAGATTTAATAGTTTGTGTGTGTGTGTGTGTGTGTGTGGTGGGACTGTATCTCTGAACCAACTGTCTTCAGTAAAGTTACCTCCGTGTAATGAGTACTAAAATAGTGTTTAATAGCACAGTGCTGCTTTTTTAGAAGAATTTACAGTGCGTAAATGAGTATTATTTGTATTAGAGTTAATCTCCCCGTCTTTCTAACAACCTGCTGTAGGACCCAATTAATTCCCCCTCACATATCTGCATCCGTCTGTGAAGATCTTTTGTACATGGATTGCATTGTCTGTATAAGATATCAAAATATGAGGGGATTAAGATTCTGGGAATCTGAAAAGCTCCACAAATAGGCTGACACTGACGCCCCTTATAATGAACTATAATAGGAATAGGAAGAGTACATTTCTTTCTTTCTATGTCATTCTGCAGGAGCGCCTTCTTATAGCTGTCATGGGTCTTGCCAGCTGTGAGTTCATGTTCGAAGAGACAAGGAACTATGTGATGCAGCGAAAGGCGTTCGGCAGGACCATCGCTGACCTGCAGGTAAATATAAAGGGTTTATTTTATTTTATTTTATTTTATTTAAATACTTAAAAAAAATAATAATAATAAAAAAATAAAAAAATAATAATTATTTATTTTTTGTTTTTATTATTTAAAATAAAATAGTATTTAAAATACTACTTTATCTATTGTTTCAGCTCTGCGTCATTTTTTTAATATAACAATGACGCCTTTCTGTTTTAAGCTGAGAATATACAATATTTCCTTTGGTTCTAAAGTTTTTCCATCATACAGTTTACACTATTTCATGTTAGCCTACAGAAAATCTTTTTGGAAACTATACATAAATAATACAAATACTTGACAGAAACACATGGTTAATCCAGAACCAGAATATATATAGGGCTGCAAAACAATTAATCGCAATAAATTGCATTAAAAAAAAAATTATGTTTGTTTACATACTACATGTGTGTGTACTATGTATATTTATTATCTATGTATAAATATACAAACATATATGTATATATTTACAAAAAATATTTATATGTATGTGTGTATATACAGTACTATGCAAAAGTCTTAGGCCACTAGTATTTTCACCAACAAAAAAATGGTTTTAAGTCAGTTATTTCTATCTTTTGCTGTAGTGTGTCAGTAGGAAATATCAGTTTACATTTCTAAACATTCATTGTGCCATTAATTGTAATAATCCAGTCAGATTTTTGTTTGCACAAGGAGTCTGACAACAGCCAGTGCTCCACACAGAGATCTGATCTCACCATCATCCAGTCTGTCTGGAATGACATGAAGAAACAGAACAAACTGAGACAGACTAAATCCAGAAGAACTGTGACAACATCTCCAAGTTGCTTTAAGAAACCTACATGCAAAGCTACCTGAAAACTTATGCGCAAATGTACCTAGGGCAAAAGCTGTTTTAAACGCAAATATGGTTTACCAAACGTTGATTTAATTTAGTTAATAGAAGTTAATTGATAAATAAAATCTATTTATGGCATTATTTTTGACAGCATCCTCATTTTACAGCATTTTTACACAAGTGCCTAAAACTTTTAACAGTACTTTGCAGGTAGGTTTCTTGAAGCATCTTGGAGACGTTGCCACGGTTTCTGGATTTAGTCTCAGTTTGTTCTGTTTCTTCATGTCATTCCAGACAGACTGGATGATGGTGAGATCAGATCTCAGTGTGGAGCACTGGCTGTTGTCAGACTTCTTGTGCAAACAATTATTATTTATTACAATTAATGGCAAAATGAATGTTTGGAAATGTAAACTGATAATTCCTACTCACACACTACAGCAAAAGCTAGAAATAACTGACTTAAAACCATTTTTTTTGTTGGTAAAAATACTATATATATATATATATATATATATATATATATATATATATATATATATATAAATAATATATGTATAAATCTAACACATTTTTCCTTAATATATACATATGTGTATGTGTGTATTTTTATATACATAATAAATATACACAGTACACACACACATATGCTATGTAAACAAACATTTATTTTGAATGTGATTAATCGCTTTCCTAATAAATAAATAAATAAATACACACACACACACCAAAAACTGCAGTTTTTATGTCATTTTCACACTTTCTTTTCTGTTTCTTTTCTTTCCTTTTTGCTGTGGTACAAATGCCTAAATCTAATGTACATTTGACCTGTTCCAATCTTTTATTAGTGACTGGTTCACAAAACAATATACACTAAAATAGAAAAATTGACTGAAATGATCAGGGAACAAGCTACGCATACGTTCCACACTCAACCAGTGACAACAAAACATTTGGTGAACCCTGACACATTTTACTCTTATCGTTTGTTCTTCTGGAGATCAGTATCTGTCCTACTTCCACTTTATTACCTTGTTTTGTGACAGGTTGGTCCAAGTTTCTAAACACTACACGGGCATTGTTGGTTACAGTTTTTGATGACAGAAACCAAGGAATTTTAGAATGAGGAACAACTTGGTTTCAATGTAAATAAAGAAAGAAAGAGAGAAAGAAAATTTAATTCTTCATAGTATGACCTCTTTAAAAACCCCTTTTAGTTGTATTAAGTTTCTCTGTCAGATCCTCACGATTAGTTTCCTCATTTGTTTAGTGTGCTTTTAACCTCACGTAAGGTCACGGCCACACACTCAATATGTAACTGTATCCCTCCATCCTGCCTGCAGTTTGAGGCTGATGCTCAGAGAAATTGAATAAGCTCCATGACACTGTTCATTTGTACATATGGATGAGTAGAATCAGTGAGGCCTAAATCAGGTTTGCACTAATAACTTCTCCTCATCATCATAAGTATAACTGATCATCTCTTTCTTTCAGGTGGTGCAGCACAAACTGGCTGAGTTGAAGACGGACATTTGTGTCGGTCGAGCTTTTATTGACAGCTGCCTGCAGCTCCACAGTGAGAAGAAGCTGGACTCAAGCACAGCGTCCATGGCCAAATACTGGTGAGACTCTTGATCAGGAAACCTACTGGACACTAGTGATGGGTGCTTTCGAAAAACTGCTTCATGAAGCTTCAAAACCTTTAGTTTTGAAACAGTGAATTGGAGCGTGTATCAGGCTCCCCAAGTACACTACACGCCTTTGAAAATCTGAACTAAAACTGGGCTCAAACACTAAACAACTGAAGATCCCAACACAACAAAGTCTTGCAGAAACACACCAAAATGTGCTCTGAAATCAGCTCAAATATAAGACATTTGATTTCTTCTGATTGAATGGAATCACAGTCTAAGGCTAAAAATAAATAACAGATTTTTGGCAACTAGCGGCACCTGTCCTGGGCAAATGTCATGTAGTGTATTCTAGCTGTAATGTGATTTTTGCAAACAAAGCTCCATGATATTATACTGTTTCAACGCTTGGTTTCAAAATGATGTGATCTCTAATCAGTTCTGATCAATTTACTGTGTGCATGCATGTTTAATACAAAAAGGAGAATCGAAGAATGAATCATTTCTAATTAAAGTAGTTTGCCAAGCATCGCCTTAATTTACAGTCAGATTTTCCATTGCTTCGGGAATGTTTATGGGCAGAATCATTATTCAGGGTTTCCGCGGGTCTTAAAAAAGTCTTAAAAAGTCTTAAATCGCTTTTCCGTGAATTAAGGCCTTGAAAAGGTCTTAAATCAGAGCAGCAAATCTTAAATTCATATGATCATGGCATTCATTTTCGTGAGGGATTGTTTCCTCATGTGTTTCATTTTAAAGTGAAGCGAAAGTGTAATTTCTGTGCTAGATGGTTTAGGTCGCTCAATATTCATTAAACAAGACGCGGTAGATGGCGGAACGTGCTGCCTCATCTGTCATTTAAAAATCATTCAGTTCAGTTAGAGAACAGACAATACAATTAAAACTGAACGCGGCTGCTCTGTGCAGTGTGCCGAACGACAGTCGCATCACAGATCACATTTCATTTATCACGTGAAGAGAGTCAAGCTGACCGACAAGAAGAGAGAGGTGAGAAAGAAGACCATGGCGGAAGAGTTTCAAAACGAAATGCAACAGCACCTGTTTTATTTTGGATTTTGAAAAGCATGTTGACTTCTGCTATTTATCTGAGGTGATAGTGGAAGTTTCATGTTAATTTGGTTCCACAGTGTTTGCTGATTTTTATTTATTTAAACTGTGTATTAAAAAAAAAAAAAAAAAAAAAAAAAAAAAAAAAAAAAAATTTATATATTTATATATATAACATCAAGGTGTATGCCGTGCTTCCAAGCTTTCCTATTCGTTTTGCTAATAAACGTTCTACGTTTCTTATTTGGTTACACAGTGCTTACTGATTTAAACTTTGTTTACGTTTTTATTTTATGTTAGGCATATAACATGGTGTATTTTTATTAGTTTTGTTAATAAAATTTATTACATTTATTACATACTTTATTCAAATTTATGTTAATGCCGCTAATTTAAAAGTTAAAGCAAAATGTGCACAAAGATTTTACAAGCTACTTAAAACCGAAGGAAAGAGAAGAAAAGAGGGTAAACGCAAACAAACTAAAAACAAACAGTTGCTTGACGCAAAATTGCTGCTAATTTGAAAGTGAAAGTAAAATATGCACTGCACTTTTATCGAAGGAAAGCGAGGACAAGAGGGAAATCTCAAACGAACTAAAAACAAACAAACAATAGAGAACATATTGCTGTATTGTTTTCCCTTTGATTTTTTTTATTTTTTTTTTTCCCTTAAATTTATTTAAAAATCTCTTAAATTTACCCTCATATAACCTGCAGAAACCCTGTCATTACTGCTGTCACTACTGAACACTGGAGTACTGACAAAAGTATTCTTGTTTAATAAATCGTTTCACTCTAAAATGCGTCATAGTAAGCTCATTTATGTCAGTCACAACTTTTCCATTTCATGCTGACTGATTGTGACAGTAGTGACAAATAACGTTTGGATTAGTTTCTTCTTAAGCTTTGCATGCCTGATGAAGTCTATAGAAAGCACCACCTTTCTTGCACATTTAATATCATGCCGCTTGTGTACGTGATACAGTTTTTTTTTTTTTTTTTTCGTCTCCAGGGCCACAGATTTGCAGAACAGAATTGCTACTCAGTGCCTGCAGCTTCACGGTGGATGGGGCTACATGTGGGAGTATCCGATAGCCAAGTGAGTCACTGAGTAGTGCTCCATCAGAGCTGATGGACAGTCAACTTTGCACTTGTAACCAGAATGCAATGTTCGTTCTGTGAAAGTGACATACAGTGCATACATTGGTTAAAGAGATGTTTGAGAGTGAAGCGCGGCACTGTGTTCTTTTACACGCCAGCAACTTGCAGCATCTTCTCAAATTTGTGATAATTTATACATGTGTTGCCAACAAAAAAGAAACTACAAGTTCTCCAAGCAATTTTCCATCAAAATAAAAGCTTTATAGTTCAACATTTTAAAGCATAAACTAACAAACAAACAATGCCGTTCAGAAGTTTGGGATCAGTACAATTTGTTTTTATGTTTTTTAAAGAATTCTCTTCTGCGCATCAAGGCTGCATTTACTTGATCAAAATGCAGAAAAAACTATAATATTGTGAAATATTATTATAGTTTAAAAAAGCGGGTTTCTATTTTTAATAGATTTTAAAATATAATTTATTCCTGTGATGCAAAGCTGAATTTTCGGCATCATTTCTTCAGCGTCACATGATCTTTTAAAAAATCATTCTAATATGTTGTTTTATTACTTTTATTATCAGTGTTGGAAACGGTTCATTTATAGCTTAATATTTTTTAAAACCTGTGATACTTTTTCAGGATTCTTTGATAAAAATAAAAAGTTAAAAATAACAGGATTTATTCAAAACAGAAATCTTCAACAACAATGCAAGTCTTTTCTATCACTTTTTAGCAATTTAACACATTCTTGGTGAATTTAAGTATTAACTTTTTTTTTTAGAATAAAAATGTACTGACCTTTAAGAATAGTAGTTTTAAATGGTAGTTTATATTGTTACAAAATATTTCTTTGCTTTTTTTTTTTTTTTTACTTTTTATTTAAGAAAAAATTAATCACTGGTTCAAACTAAATATTAAGCATCACAACTGTTTTCAACATTGATAATAAATCAGCATATTAAAATGATTTCTGAAGGACCATGTGACACTGAAGACTGGAGTAATGATGCTGAAAATTCAGCTTTGATCACAGCAATCAATTACATTTTACAATATATTCCAATAGAAAGCAGTTATTTTAAATTGTAATAATATTTCACAATATTACTTTATATTAATTTTTGATTAAATAAATGCAGCCTTGATGAGCATAAGAGACTTATTTTAAAAACAGAAAAAGAATGGCAGTGTATATATGTAAATAATATTATAAAAAAAAAAATTATATAATATTATATTACGAAATGCAAATTTTTAATGTAACAGTACAATAGTACTGCAATAGTAATTTATTTATTGATTTGTTCACTTTTATAATTTATTGTATTACTACTACTACTACTACTACTAATAATAATAATGGTAATAATAATAATTATTATTATTATTTTATTGTTATTATAGTCATTAAATGGTGGGGAAACAGCTTTTTTTTGTCCTTAGTTGATCACATGTCTAATGCTGGTGATTGTAAGGACAAAAAAATAATCAAAAAAGTGGTCCATTCAACTTTGACATTTTCAATTTTCAAAGAAGTCGTATGATATTTGTGTGAAAAACTGTTTAAAATTGTCATTCGCTGTTTCCTGGCTTGTTATTCTGTTGTCCAGCAGAGGGCGAGTTTCTCTCAGCACTGCAATATCAAACTCCCACAGTATCTCTCACACTCTTTAAACAGAGCAAAAACTGGGTTCATTTGAATTGTCATTTATAGAAGTGCCTCTGTGCTTTGTGAAACGCATTCAAATATATATATATATATATATATATATATATATATATATATATATATATATATATATATATATATATATTTATTTTTTTTTTTTTTTATTTTTTTTTTTATCACGGAAGCTACAGTTTGACTACGATTTCTGATTAGTCACTCTTGATAACTGCAGTCTGTTATATATTTGCATATTTTGTTGGCAGCAGATGTACCCTGTGTAGGTGTAAAATGACTCTTTCAGAACCTCTCAGAATATTCATACATGACCGAGTCTTTAAAATCTGCTGGTGTTTGGTGCAATACAAATATAGCTTTTAGAGATGATCTCACACCAAAACAAGATAATTGATTCTACAGAAACATAAGCCTATTTTCAGACCATACTTTCATGAAGCACATTTTCTCCCCAAATTCTCATTTTTGTCATGAAAGTTGAGTAGATTTCTTGCCTCATGACTTTAATGAAAGCAGAGTTATATATTATTTAAATGGTGAAGTATTTGTGGATATTTGCAGTCTCTCTTATGTGTTACAGTAATGAGAATGAATATTTTTATTAATGCTAATAAGAATTTTAAGGGGGAAATGTGGTTGCCATTAAAATGTCACCATGTTAAAAATCCTAATGGTCCTAAAAATAGGCGTCAATTAATATAATTAAGGTTAAATATGACCAGAACATTCTTGAGATTCACCCAGCCAGATTTTCAATCTTGACTCATGAATAAAATGCATTAGAAACATCTTAATGATTATCTTATGTGCTGTTTTCAGGGCTTTTGCAGACTCCAGAGTCCAACCCATCTACGGAGGAACCAACGAGATCATGAAAGAGCTCATCTCACGCAACATTGTTAGTAAAAAATAAATGCAGGAAAAATGAAAAAGATGATGGTTTGATTCAGTGCCTCGTATGTCTCTAGCAGGAGCGTCTCTGGTTGTTGATTAGAAATAAATGATCTCAGATGAGTTATTCAGCACGTGCAAAATGTTAATGTCATGTGAAAATCTGCTTATATCATATGATGTCTGCAGAGAGAACGTTTCTTCTGTTCATGACTCCGTGCTCTACATTATTTAGCCTATGGATATTTTAAGAAGCATCTGCCTTCCAGTTGAAGAAACTGCACCACTAAATTCAGAGAGAGTGTTTTTTTCTTTTTTTTTTTTTTTTTAGTTGTAAAGTTCAGATCCTTTTGTAGTGATTTGATTGTTTGATATGTGAATACCAGCTTTGTTTGTTCTATTAAATCTTTATAAAACATTTCTAAAGATGGATCTTCTGTTCTTTTATCTAACAATGTGATTCTTTTATTCTCCAAAAGACACCTTCAGGATATTAAAAACAAAAAAACAAAAAAAGTTTGTGAATTTTAATCATGCACTGTTATGATTCCTGTAAACAAAGAGAGAGTCTGTCTAAGTGTGTGTGTAAGTTTATGTGTGCTTTATGAGTCTCTGGCTGGCTGTTCATAGTGAGTCATGGAGCAGAGGTGGGTGGTCTGTGAGAGTTAGTCGGTGGGTGTTATAAAGAGATTAAAACCAGAGTGTTCAACTCTCTCTCGTCCATCCCGCCCTCTTTCTGTCATGGGTATAATTATAGAACAGTTTTCCTTTTATTCAAAGATATTCAAATATAGAGGCGTGCAATGGAAGTTCGGAGTAACTATAGATTAGACAGAGGAGAGAAATCGTCTTTCAAAACCAAGTTTGACGGCCGGTCAGAAGATCAAAGTCATGATTCACAAATGAATCATTCTTACGAGCCGGTACTTTTTAATGATTCGATCAAAGTGTTTCGAGAAGTATTCGTTTATCACTCTTGTGTTATGAGGGAGAACAAAATGGAACAACTACTGAAACAATAACCACGTCAAAAGAACATTAAAGACCATTTTTATTGTGTTTGATTCAAAATATTCCTACTCAGTGAGAGTGACAAAATTTTAGGACAATTTGACACCCTTAGGCAATAATTTCGCCAGTGTACTTATTTACTACAATGAGCGAAAAGTTATTTTCACTGTGCTCAAAGTGTATGATCGCAGAAAAATACATATGTCTGTACTGAACATTTGTGGAGCAACAGATTTTGTGTGAAAATAAATCATACAAGTCGCATATTTTGTTTAAAAATCCTATAAATGTATGAGGTGGTAATTGGGGCCTTTTAACCCACACACGGAGTAAAAGGCACACAGTATTGATATAAATACTTTAGCTAAAATAATGTTTTTTTAAAAAATAATGTCTAAGTTAATACAACGTTTGTGCTATTTTCTGCTTATTTTGATAGACAAAATAATTAATTTTTGTTCAATAAATATACTGTCATTAAAATGTATTAATATAAAACATATTTCAAAATACAGAAACAAAATCATTTAAAAAAATAAAGATTCTGAAAGCATTGAAGGATCCTAAAGTAATTTAATGTAGATTTTTAGTAGTAACAACAAATTATATTTTATTATATGATATGATTAATATCATGTTTTTAAATATGATGGTTTCATTTTAAACATGGTGATTCTCTCTAAGATGGACATCCAACATAATATATGATATTTACCACTTGAATCTAACCATGTCATGTCAACAAATAGAAAAGTCAGCCTTCTATTAATTATCACGTTAATTACTGTGCCTTTTAGCTTCAACAGCAGGGGTGCTTTTTACCTCAAATACCATACTTTTACATATGATTTCGTTATTTAAAAACGGCTGTTGTAATTATCTTAAACAAAACTGAAAATCATTAAGAAGACCTTTGTCTTAAGATATATATTCAGAAATGTTAGCGATTCTCGTTTGCTACTTAAATCTACAACATTTTTAAAAACATCAAATATTAGATCAAGTAAGCACAGAATCGACTTTGCGCTGCTGCCCGCGATCGCGTCAAGCATCAGCCAAATTTGCATGTGTATCTTGGAAAGTGGATGTTTTGGAAAGTGCCATGTTTTTCTGCCATCTAGTGGTGTAGAGGAAAATAACATCAAAGGTGCATTTTACCCCGGGCGCCTTGTTCTACTCTATATTTAACAAAAATGTTTGTTTTGAAATATTGTATATTATATTAATGATATAATGATATATAAACTGTGCTAGATGTTAAATAGCAGGTCATATGGTATATTAAAAAGTCCTGATATTGTGTTGAACTCCCCTACAACAGGATTAAATGCATCTAAGGTCAGAAAACACTGTAATTTTCTCAGAAAATACATTCATACATAGACTCATTTCTCAATGATCTCAAAGCGATTCGTTCGAAGCAGTTCTGAGCTCAAGGTATAAGCCTATACATAAGCCTACTCTGCTCTGATTGGTCAGCTGGCCAAGTCTGTTGTGATTGGTCTTTCCGTATACAACGTGTGTCAGAAAAGGAACGCCCATTAATTAATGTTTTACTTGTAAACAAACATGCTGTAAGTTTAAAAAATGGCATCAGTATTACCTAATCAATTCGAGCCTGAATCCGAGAATGATACTGATGCAGTCGCTCAAGTAGAAACTTGTTTAGGACGTTTCTCAGTGGTAAGTTTAAGCTTTGTATATGTGGTATGAATTGTGTGGAAAATGAATTTTAACCACTGATTCTTCACATTATCATCTTACTGCAATGAAAACAAAAACTTGTTTTCACAGCGCAGAACACAGCCTCTTCTCAACATGATGTAAATGCATTAACTAGCGGAAGTGTTTGTCGGCAGTTCAGACTATTCCTATTTCGCAGGCAGGGATTATGCAAATGTATTACCCAGTGATGTAGATCGTAACAGGCAGAAGATGAAAAAATATGGCAACTCACCATCGACTCTGTCTTTTGAGAGACAATATCTATATTTATCATGCACTTTTTTTAAATTTACAATGTTGCATACTGTTTACATTGAATGATATCAACGTTACAAACTGCAAAAAAAAAAACAAAAAACAAAAAAAGGCCTCCTCTTTAAGTTTGGTGAAAGAGAGAAGAGCTCCCTACCTAGCATAGTTGCAAATATAGAGTTGTGTTAATGATCACTAATGGTTTTCAGTGTGCATAACAGTGACTGCAAAATGTGTATTTTAGGTATGGAAGTTACATAATGTGAGTTTCGATATTCAGGATATAGTCATTTTTTGAATGGCCATATTTGGGCTGTTTTTGATTGGCTGTTGTACTAGTTTTGTCACGCAGACTTGGCAGCCCTGCGCTTCCCCACTGCTTTGATCTGCGCTCTGTCATTTATCTTACTAAGGTTCCCCTGTTAGTGCACACTGTGAGGGGGTGTTTGAGTGTGTGGGCTGATTTGTAGCCTGTTGATGCCTAACAGCCTGTCATGTCTTTCTGTTCTTTAATACCACAACTATTTCATTTCTGGGCGACCAGACCAAGCGCTGTCTGCCGCAGCAGCTAAATTTGGGCTCTCAGTCACACAATCTTGATCTGTGAAGCCACTGTGTGGGAGATCCTGAGCTGTTAGAAGAATTTGTGCCATTCCTCATTAGCAAGGCGAGGCAGAATCTGCTTATGTGTGTTACTTTTTCTGTGCTGATTTTTTAGGGGACAATTTGTTCCCCCAAAACGTGTATTTTTTTTTTTTTTTTTGCCTTAAGAGTCACTTGGGCTCAAAACAACATCCTTGGACAATATTATGGACAAAAAACACTTTGCATGATTGTGTGTGTATGTGTGTGTGTGAATGGTATTCCATACATTATGAGGACCAAATGTCCCCACAAGATCAGTAGCAGGCCCGCCAGTAAATTTTGACCATTTTTAGCTCTCTGTGGGGACACAAGCTTATAAATCAGAGGATGAAGTGTTTTGAGAATGTAAAAGTGCCTGCAGTTTTGTGTGAGGGGCAACTTTACGGTAAGGGGATAGAAAATACAGTTTGGACAGTAGAAAAACCATTACACCTATGATGGGAATAGCAGTGCATGTGTTTGACAAAAGAAGGAAACTAGGTATGGAACAACATGTGGGTGAGTAAATAATGATAGAAAAAAGGACTATAATCTCTTTAAGCAGTTTATGGTTAAGTTTAGTTCATTTTCCAGAAACTGGTCATTGGCAAAACATCTGCTTTATTACAGAGTGCAGCACTTGGCTTTCAGAAGTAAAATCTTCACTCATTTTCTCCATAAGGAAAGACATTTTGAAAGAAGTCATCAGATGCAAAGTTCACTTTCACATATTGTTTGAACATAAATGTGTGTTGACAGTGTGTGTACGCAACCATCATATAATGACAAAAATGCACCCAGTGGTTTTTAATTAATCTGTATTATTAATCTGTAAATTATTTTCCCTTTTTCAAGTCAAGCCATTCTCAGTAGGGCTGAGAATCGATTCCTAAAAGAATCAATCCCGAGGCATTGGGAATCGAGAGTCGCTTCCAAAGCTTGGAATCGATCCCATCAAGGGGAATCAACTCCTCATTCAGAGCCGTTTTCAGTTCAACAAAGCTTATCTATGGGTGCCTCTCAAATAGAGGGTTGCATCCTACGAAGGCTGCGTATCTCGGCATCTTCGCGCGAACATAGACGGATATATGCAGATCGGGAGGCGCATTCCCTTCACAAACAAACGTAATCTACTGCATCTTCAGCGGCTCAGATGTCGGGAGTAAATGACGACCACTATGTTCATTATTACATCCAGCATCACAACACCTCAATCGCTCAATCTGAGATATTCTTGTTTAACTTACATCCCCGCTCCGGCATCGAAACAATGGTGGTCGAACTGCTACAGCTGATTTAGGGCGGGTCTGAGGTAAGACGCTCATGTCTGTCGGTGTGGCTTGATTTGAAAAAGGGAGTACTATTTTTACAGATTAATTAAAAACCACTGCATGGATTTTTATCATTATAGGGTAATGTTCAAACAACATGTAAAGTGAACTTTACATCCGATGACCCCTTTAATGGGGGCTAGTTTTGAGTAGCAGTTGGGCGGGTTTTGTTGTGAAAACCTGGCAACCCTGAGTCTGATCGCCATTGTTTCGATGCCAGAGCAGGGATGTAGACAAGAATGGCTCCTAAGAGTTGTTGGATGTAATAATGAACATAGTGGTCGTCATTTACTCTCGACATCTGAGCCCCTGAAGATGCACGTTTGTTTGTGAATGGAATGCGCCTCCCGATCTACATATATCCGTCCATGTTCGTGCGAATCATTCGTGATCCAGCTTCACTTTTTTATGAATCTTTGCAATCGCCTTTCCTAATAACATGCTAGTTAGCAAGTTTAGCGGCTAAACGTGGCTAAAATAAACAGAGCACGGCTCGTCACTCCACAGAAGAGAGGGGCGGGGCGAGCAGAGCTCATTTGCATTAAAGGAACATGCAACAGAATGGGCTGATTTCTGCAGAGCTGATTTTGGCAAGGTAAAAAGGGTGTTTTTTATAGTACCATTGAGAAATTTTAACCAAAGTATGTTATAGACTTTTCATTAAGACCCTAAAGAATCATATCAACTTGTGGAAAATGGGCGTCCGATGACCCCTTTAACAATATCTCATAAACCTTTAGAGACAGAGTTCAGAGGTTGTTAATCAATGCTATATGCTTTTATTAAAGCCATCCATTCCCATTCACAATATTCATTTTTAAAATAATTGTACTTAACAGCTGAAAAACTAAATCGCCCATGATTCTGTACAGCAAATTCCACCAATCAGAAAGAGCCGTGGCGAGCAAATCACGCCAAAAGAGCTTGCAGTGAACGCCCACAACTCATTTATCCATTTATAATTCTCTGTTATTTTTCATTTGATGATGTTATTTGCAATGCTTCACAGGATTATAGTTCTTCTCTCACTAGAGGGGTTAAGTACAGTGTCAAAGTTTGTAATGTTGTGATTCACTTCATAGCTGGTTGGCTAGACGAATGGCTTATATAATGCTTTAACAAAGACTTTTTAAAATCCCTATGGGAAAAATGAATGGAAAAAAATGCCACTAAAAAAGTAGGACGCTAATGTGTTCCATAATGGAATAAATGTTACTGATATGTTTTATTAAATTTTATTTTCTAAGACTATGTGGCTACTTTTGAATGGAGAAGGAAGCATGTATGTGTAGTTACAACATCTGCCAACAGGGACTAACTGGACCAAGCTAACCAGCCAAACCTTGACCCCTTGGCTCACACGACCATGAGAGAGGATTTGGACCAATGAGGGCTTGAGTTAATTTTATAAGTGAATGGATGGCAAGCAATACAGGAAATCTTCACCAGATGTTTATCATTAAAGCATCTTTGTCTTGCATTTATTTCTCCCCTAATGCTTTTTAAATCCGGTCTTTCAAATAAATAGAAATGTCAGTCTGTTCTCTTCTTTTTGTGTTCAGAAAAGAGGAATTACAACTCTTTATGTTAATAAAAAAGGAAGTTTCTAAAGCTCTGACAGATATGGTTAGTAAATGGTGAGCCCGCTTCTCCAATTTAAAAGGATCTGCTTCATATTTTCAAGAACTTCTTTGTGTTGCATGAAGAGTGATTATCTGAACTCCCATTAGTCACATCATCCAACGCTGCATTCAAGTCATGTCAGAATGATCGCATTTACAAGTTGAGCGCACGAGTAATAATTACCAGCGGGAAACAGAGCTTGTCAATTAGAGAATGATGGCAGAAGCAGATTGTTATTGATTGCAATATGATGTACTTCTGAATGTTGATGATACAATTTAGTTTGTACACATGATGTAAAAAGCTTGCCAGAAAACACTCATTTAGCTGGTTTACAAAGAGGATAAACATTTCCCATCGTTCTCTGTTGCAACACAAGAATGATAGGATGCGTTATAAATAGGGATGTTCATTTCGGTTATTTTTCCTAACCGACAGCCGACGCTCGTTAACTGATTATTAACCGTTAACAGACAAGATTATTTCACACTAGAATTTAATTATTTTAGAAAGGATAAGTGTCTGTGACCCGTTAAAAAATACCAAAATTTGTTTTCCAGGGATTAATTTTACATGCGCAAAAAGCAGCAAACAACAGAACATGAGGATTTACCATGGGATTTACATGGACACATCACATCACGCACCTGCAGCGCTAATGCATGCGAACGGAGAAAAACATAACAAAGCTAGGCTAGGCTATACATAATGAATGAATAGGCCTACACGATAAATATTTTTACTTAACAAAGCAAAAGAAAAAACTGTGCAACAAGTAGCTAGGATGCAGAGTGTTGGTTTCGCTGTGCGAAAGGAAGAAAAACGGCATCCTATTTTTCTTTATTTTTACAAAAAGCACAAAGATTTGTATTTATTGTGAATGTACACAAATAAAAACAAACCGTTTACAGTTTCGACCTCAATTTAGGTCCCCACGGTGACACGAGTCCCCATGAGCCTGTGTGTATTCAGGTTTAGGTCCCCACCAAGATATAAAAACAAGACCACACGCACACACACACACACACACGCACACACACACACACACACACAGTTAAGCATTGCTAACTTGACAATGCATCTTTTCCATTATCATAATAAAATACGGTCAGCCAAATATATGGAAAAATCACACTGCCTAATCGTTATCAACGTACTGCCGTAATATTATGCCAAACAATTTGTTTTTATGTGGATACTGCAATGCAAGTGAAGCACAAAACCAGGTTGACATAATAAATAATATTTTGGCATTCAAATACATCTTCGAATACGGAAACATTTGGATTTGTGTCGTATGAGAGACCCAACATTAGTTTCAGCTTCGCTTTAGCCTAAATAAATTTGTTTTGGCTTGTCGTTAATATAGCTTCTTATATTTTTCATTCTTGTTTCTTTTTTGAATACTGTTAAATTGATTGAAGTATTCAGATTGATTTAATTTATTTAGAATTGCAAAAAAAAAAAAAAAAAAAAAAACATTCAGAAATGATTTTTTGTGGAGTGAGGGAAACTAAAATAGCCTAGCCCATGTTTATAGTGCTTGTAAACATTTCGCGTCGGCATCAGGTCTGTTTCTGAATGTAATAATAATATGCGACTTAATGTTGTTGGCCTACGTGATTTATCTTTTTTTTCTATCGAAAATGCAATTTTATTTTATTTTAACCGTTCAGCAAACATTTTAAAATATTTTGATAAATTACTGAAAAAAATAAAAATTAAATGGCCTTTTATACCGTTTAACTGAATTGTATTAACCGGTAAAAATTCTTTCTGTCGGTTAACGGTTAACCGGTTAAAATGAGCATCCCTAGTTATAAAAGCATCATTTGCTCATCTAATTGTGATTCCTTTGGTTTTCGATATGTAACATTAATGCTTAAAAGCGTCCTGTTGTCGTCACGATGTGATATAAAGAGAGCGAAATATAAAATTGTGCCACAACTCTATTTCATTAGAAACAGCCCCTTCATTACAAGTGATCTTATAATACAGTTTCCAATTTCATAACTATAAACTTAGACTGAAGGACATTGTAGCTTGATATCCACACACAAGAGACAAACCGGACCATTTGCCAGAACTTGATCAAGTGATACATTGTAAAAAAAATGCAAATGCATATTTTCCAGTTTACAAAACATTTTGAGTGTCAAATACAAAAAAATGCTCTTTTGTTGAAACAACATAAAAACCCTTATCAGACCAATAAAATTGCCTCACATGTTGTCCCAACTAGTCAAACACAGTTGTCTGAACAAAGAATTTCATATTGTTGAAATGTTAAGGGTTTGTGAGCTCCCAGCATGCATTGCAGCATAAATAAATTATGCAGTTACAGTTATAGGATTATTGTTTTGCTGTTTGCAATTTAATTACAACTTTTTGTTGTTGTTTTGTCATTATGGATAGTTATTTGTTGCACTTTGATGTAAAGAGCTCATCTTTGTAAGATTTGTTTATTGCATCCGTTCTTGAGGTCTGTGTGTTTAGTTTTGAGGGTCTAGAGTATGTTCAACCACTTATGTCTGTTTGCTGGATATCTTAGTCTTGTAAGATGTTTTACAAACAAAAGCAATGTTGTATACATATTAGACTAAGTTATCCATTAAGGTTTCTGTAACAATTCACTGTTTGTCATTT
This sequence comes from Cirrhinus mrigala, assembly GCA_036247105.1. Lineage (NCBI taxonomy): Eukaryota > Metazoa > Chordata > Actinopteri > Cypriniformes > Cyprinidae > Cirrhinus > Cirrhinus mrigala. The sequence continues at coordinate 33,811,101 of CM070024.1, read as the reverse complement.
GTAAATAAACAAAAAATTGCTACATAAAAAAGTAAATGACCTCAACGACAGTAATTGTTGTTTCAGTTGTTGTGACAAGACTTTTTTTTATCAGCAAAATAAGACAATCAGCATTGCAAGTGTCTTTACTGAGAAAAACTAAAAAAATATATTGTTGAGAGAACTGAAACTTACTTTTTTAAGTTTTCTCAACTATTTATTTTTTACAGCAGGGGTGCCCAAACACACCTGAACCAACAAATTAGGATCTGAAGGAGCACTTGATAATTACAGACAGGTGTGTTTGATCAGGGTTAGAGCTGAACTCTGCAGGAAGTTAGATCTTCAGGAACAGGGTTGAGCACCTCTGTTTTACAGTGTAGTATATGCATTTAGCATGTTGAGGGTTTTTATGTGCGGTTTCAGTACAAAGATGCAAATATGAGTCCTTCACCGGAGCTACTCCAGACAGTTTTTTAGTTTATACATTGGTTTATACACAAATTTGTCATCAGTTAAAGTGCCCCTATTATGTATTTTCGAAAATTACCTTTCATGCAGCTCTAAGTAAATGAAAACATCCCGCAAAGTTTTAAATCTGAAAGTGCACCTTGTATTAAGTTATTGTCTCTCAAAAGAAAGAGTAGACTCTGAATCGTTAAAACGAGTCGTTTTTTAAAACAAATCCCACGCTGTTTCATGTTGATGTCAACAAGAATCATTAACATATCGCCCGCCCACTTGTTGCACGCACAGATCCGGGAAAACTTGAACCTCCCCTCCCTCCCTCAAACACTATAGCAGATTCCTGTGGAGAAGACGCTGTGCTCTGCACTGTGAGGGTAAATTGGTTAGGGTACAGTTAGGGTTATGTCGAAAATCTCCCATCTTATTATTTTGCAGAAGTACCGACCTAGTGTTTACAAAGTGAATGTGCAAGGAGGGTCAAACACGCTTTACAAAAAAAAGGGTGAAAAATAGCAATGTAGGACGATTTTGAAGTTGGAGGAGAAAATGAGATGGGAGTTTTTCGACATACCCGAACTGTTTCGAACCAGAGTGCACAGAGTACGCATGTGCATCGCAGAGCTAAACAAGATGAGCATTTGTGGTTAAAAAGTGTATACATTTATTTTTTTGTACAAAATGACAGATTGTTTCGCTAGGTAACCCTGGTGAAAAAAACAGCATATGCTGGTTAGGTATGTTTTGATGCTGGTCCTATGTTTAAGCTGGTCCAGCAACATGACCAGCATAAACCAGCAAAGGACCAGCTTAAACCAGCATCAAAACATACCTACCAGCATATGCTGTTTTTTTTCACCAGGGAAGACACATTCTTCGGCTGGGATCCTTTAGAGCCCTTTGAAACTGCATTGAAACTGTATTTTTAACCTCTTGTTGAGCACTATTGCAGTCCACTGTTGAGAAAAAATCCTGAAATGTTTTCCTCAAAAAGCGTAATTTCTTTGCAACTAAAGAAAGACATGAATATGCTGGATGACATAGGGGTGAGTCAGTTATCAGGACAATGTTATTCTGAAAGTGGAGTAATCCTTTAAAAATGCTCTCATGTACTCTGTAGCATGCAAAATATGTATTTAGTTGCGTGTGTTGTGTTCGCTCCGTGCAGCTCGTAGATCTTTGGCAAACTGGCTAACAGCAATATCCGTTCGCTGGCAATTGTAAATGTAAATGTTTGTCATTGTTATTACTTGGAGTTCTGATAAAGAATAGAGCAGTATGTTGGTGTACAAACTGCAGTGCTTTATCAACACATTTCTGCGTTGGGCTAACACATACACCAGGGGTGCTCAGACCTGTTCCTGGAGATCTACCTTCCTGCAGAGTTCAGCTCCAACCCTGATCAAACACACCTGAACCAACTAATTAGGATCTGAAGGAGCACTTGATAATTACAGACAGGTGTGTTTGATCAGGGTTAGAACTAAACTCTGCAGGAAGGTAGAACTCCAGGAACAGGGTTGGGCACCCCTGACAGATACCATGGCTGTTTGGGTGTTTAATGTAATGGTGATGGGCATTATGTTTCTGAAATGCGTTGCCCGGAGTAGACCTATCACAACAGACCGGGTCATTGGACCAATCACTGCAGATTAGCATCACGCAAAGGAGGAAATGAGTCGTTGAGCGAATCGTTTGGGAGTCAATGAGCAAACACGGTAAAAATAAATGCATATTAGTGTTTTTTGACCTTGCATGCATGTCAGCCTGTTGTTGGAGACTTCCAAAACCAAAATATGGACCTTTTATAAGCAATAATGGGGGCAATTTAAGATGTGACAGATAAAAATGCACTTGAACTTTAGTTGCATGTTTAAACTTTATTGTAAGCTGCTGTGTGAACAAGACGCTTCGAGACTTATAAGTAGGCCTAAATGTGGTTGTCAATCCCAAACACTGACCTTGTGAAAGTAGGCATTCAAAGACATCCCTGTAGAGCTATTCTAGTTAATCAAACATGTTGAGTAGAATAATGCTGTGTTCCATTCAACGCGTCCATCCGACTTCCTACTTGGAAGATCGTATCAAATGTATTTTCTAAAATCGCAACACAATGCTTTATGACCAGGGGAAAGATAGTGGAGAAGAAATTTCCCACATCCGACTTTTCAATGGAACGCAGCATGCGAGAGATTCTAACAGGCTAAATAATAAGGACCAATCAAACAGAGCTCAATCACAGTAGCTGAAATGACAAAAGGACACTACAGGAAGTTCATACGGATCGTTTAATGACAGATAATAGTGCTACACTCTGGGGTTACTGAACAGGCTTATGGAATAGTCACATTTCTCTTCTGCATGTACGTATACACACATTTACATGCTCTGAAACATCAGGATCTGGAAAAACCAAGCACAGGATCATGGCAGCTGCTGTGACACCGAGTCATTACAAAGGCAAAAGACAGAAGACCAAAACCCCAAAGTTTATTTACAATCTTCCTGCTGCACTTCAGTTATGTTTTCATTTTTGGCAAATGCTCTGTTCAACAAAGGTTTGCGCCATATTTCTGTTAAGCACTCATCGCTTTTTAAAATCTTAAAGGGATAGTTCTTCAAAAAATATATACATTTCATCATCATTTACTTGGCCTTATCTCGTTCTAAACCTGTATGACTTTATTTCTTCTAAAGAATCCAAGAATGTGAATGGAGACAGACTCTGTCAAGCTTTAAAACTGATATTCAACATTCACATTGATTCACATTCATGTATGTTGTGAGAACACACTGCCATCAATAATACCAAATAAATTTGTTTTTTGCATCTTTCATAACTGATTGGTTTGCACCAAATTTTATGACGAAAATTTTGTTAGAAAAGGCAGAAGGGAAAATAATCTGTGAAAATAAAATTTTTAAGAAAGTCCACGAACAGTACTTATAGTATGATTGTTCCTGTTCTTAATTCCACTGGGAGTTTTTTACATCATTGTTAATGAGCTCACCAAGTAAAATTCCAAACAACTAGGTTGTTACGACAATAAATAAATAGATAAAACGAACACTTTGATAGATTATGCCAAGCATCTCACAATAAAAATGAAGCCATACAGGTCTGGAACTTGATGAGGTTGAGTAAACGACAAAATGTTCATTTTGGGATGAACGATATTCCTTTAACTTGCGAGTAGATTAACTGGATATCTTAACTGGTTCTTAAGGACGTACAGAAGAAAGCTAGGGTTGCATTGCTAGGCCATTCTTAAAGGATAGGTAGGTCAAATGTCATACAGTGCATATAAAGGAGCTCGTCATTTAAAACGTTCCTGCGATCGCACACAAAGGACAGGTTTTCGGGACACCGATTCATTCGGGTTCTCCGCTTAAACGGATTCCCCCCAAACAATCATCTGGTACGTTGACAATACAGACCAGGATTTGACTTTAATCTGCATTTGGTTGACCATCCCTACAGGTTGGGTTACAATCACATCATCAAGTTATCATGACAGCCTACATTTCGAACAAAAACCGAAGAACACAAGTTGCGTAAAATCCCGCAGCTCAAATCCCAGTAGCCTGACGGAGTCTCACACGTCGAACTGTGAGCTGGAGGTTAAAGCGTGCCCTCGTCTAGGAGTTTGTTTATCCCGTCGCAGATCTTCCTCAGGTTAAGTCTGTACTCTTCAGACGGGCCGTAGAGCTCAGTCAGGAAATCCACATCCGCGAAATGGTTGAAAACGTGGTCGATTCGCGCGTGGGAGCGTGCGGTCAAGTGGTGCTCCACCAGCTCGTGGAGAAGGTCCCTACATTCCATCAGCAGCTCGGAAAGAATGCCACGGTCAAACGTGTACTCCACCTCGTAAAAGCTCACCACCGTCATGGCCGCCTGGTTCATCTTCTTCTTGAAGCGCTCGACCGTCTCCATCTCGTCGGGACTGAACTGGTGGTTTCGGTAGAGAATGCCAATCTTCAGGGCGATCTTGATCACATCTTTGATGATCTTGTGGGCTTCCTTCTTGCTCTTGGTGTATTCACGACTGGCCCTGTAGAGTTCGTCCAGAATCTCGCTGCTGGTATCGTCCGTGAGGAGGTTGGCCACCGCCATTGTGGCCATTTTACTCAAGATCTTCTTTTGGGCCTGAAGGGCCAAACTCTTGGAGTTGAAGCTCTCTTGCCCTGTGCGAACAAAAAAGAGAAGTAAAGTTAGCCACTCCAAGAATTTTTCTCCTCTCTCTCTCTCTCTCTCACATAAATCGCTTTGAATGTCAACAATGCTCAGTTTTCTACAGAACATTTTTCTGCAAATGCTGCAGGCGTTTTGAGCACCCAGGTCAAGGGCGGTCTAACAGACATCTCTGTCACTATATTACCATGCTGAAAGGCTTAAGATATGAAACATTCCATTAGTCTTTCAACATATTTTGCTCAAAGAAGTGTGGATGTTTTTCTGAAGCTCTATTCAGGTGCTGTCAAATTAAATGTTCTAGCATTTTTAAAGGCCTCATACATTCTTTTGATGCTGAATTCTGTCTCTCATTCCATCTTCACTCTTTTAATTTAAAATCTGAATGAAATGATGGCAGAGTAGTTTTTTATTAACGCAGTGTTGATATATTTATTTAATTTGTGCTGATTTGCTAACAAAAAAGGATGGAGACAGAAGGTGGAAAAATGAGAGTGCTTAGTGAGCAAAAAGCAACTTATTAATCTGTTTGTGCATTATAAAAGTTAACTAGTTAAGGTATAGCATCATGATTTTACGTAACGCAGTGACGTTCATACTCTTTTTTTGTTTTAGGAGGGACTTTATTGAGCCACTGTAGGTGTGTCACCATAACCGTATTGTGTGCAAATGGATGTTGATTTACTAATGATTTATACAGTGTCTAATGGACTGTGATAATATTAGCACAAGCTTCCTGGTCAGACTGGAGAGAATGTGCTGTTTGACACACTGTGGGCGGAACCCAGAGTCCCTCCGGGTGTGTGAGAGCTCTCAGCGTGTTCATTCTGCTGAGGTTTGCCGTCTGTCTGATCTGGTGTTGTAGAGGTGGAAGCTGCACGTTCAATAACTCAATAATAAGATTTGGGCCAAAAATAGGAGAACGAAAAAAAATGGATTGCACTCAGGGTGGGCTGAGGGTTTATGAATCTCCTGCGGGATTCCGTGACTTGAGAAAAAGATTGACGGTCTAGTTTTGGCAAGTTTCTCCCTTGATTTTTTTTTTTTTTTTGATGAAATGTGTGGAAGTCTGTTTCCACCACTGAATAAAAATGAACAAAAAGGTAATTGCGACTTTTTACCTCAGAATTCTGACTTTTTTAAACTCGCAATTGCAAGTTATAAAGTCAGAAAGTGTGAAATATAAACTCGCAATTCTGACTTCTATCTAAAATTTGATGATCTAAACTTGCGATTGGGAGGAAAAAGAACTGTGAATTTTTATCTCACAATTCTGACTTTACAACTATATCATGCATTCCTGAGAAAAAAAAGTCAGAATAGCATGTTTCTGTCTCAGAATTTGCAATATTATCTTACAGTTCTAGAAAAGTCAGAATTGCAAGATGTAAATTTGCAATGGCCAGACCAAGTTAGGACTGTGAGATAAAAATTCACAATTACCTTTTTTTTGTTGCCTACTTAGCAACTTCCATCCAAATTACACAAAAAGGGAAACCAAAGATGCCCAGCAGTACACACATCACATGAATTGCTATCTGCAGTTGTTCAGTTTAATAATAAAAACGGCCACCCGAGTTCGATTCCCATCTCGAGGTTCTTTGCCGATCGTGGTCCCCTCTCTACTCCCAATGCTTTCCTGTCTCTCTCAACTGTCATATCTATAAAAACGCATAATAATAATAATAATACTTGAATAATTTAATAATTAACTCTTCATTTATGATACACTTTGTTAGTAGCTTGTACCTGCAATTGTTGATCAATTAGTACACTGTAAGAAAAATGGAGAAGATACTAGTAATAGTGATAATAATAGTTACACTTAGAGCGTAACATACTAACTAACTATTAATACACTGCTTAAAGCATAATTGTTGAGAATGTGTAGTATTACTAGTTTACTAGCTATTAAAAAAAACTTAAAATTGTAATCTTTCAAAAATGTGTTCATTGTATTTAAAAATCAGATATTTATATTTTAATATATTGTGCTTATTATTTTACAAACAAATCTAAATTAACATATATAAAATATATTTTTTACTCAAATTTGATGTTGTGACAATTTTTCGCTTCGACATCACATCATCATTTAGCAACTTTTAGCAACAAACCAACCTTCCTTTAGCAACTTTTTTGTCACCCTTCAAGTCACCTTTATTTATTTTTTATATACCACCTTTAACAATACAGAATTGTGACAAAGCAGTTGTACAGTATTAAATAGGAAATAATTAAATTTTCAGGTAAACATGCACAGTCTATGGATATTATGGATATTAATCCATATTAAATTGTTAATATATATATATATATATATATATATATATATATATATATATATATATATATATATATATATATATATATATATTTAAATCTCTTTTAAAATTATATATTTAAATCTTTTAGGTTTAAACAGTTCTCGCTTCACTGAAGTACAGTATGTTTGTTCAGTAAGCACTCTCACAGAATCACTGAATTCATTCAGTAAATGGTTTTTCTGACTGATTCAAACCATTTTATTAAAAGAACCAACTCATATGAATCAGACTACACTTTTCAGGCTGTGTTCTACTTTTTGCATGCAGCCTCTATTGAATAAAAATATGTTTTCTTGCCATTAAATTAAATTTGTGTGTGTGTGTCTGTGTGTTTTAATATATTTTGCATACATGCCAGACTGCAAGCTTAAAATTCTGGGATATTTCTTCCCGTGGCAGATCCAGCAAGGGTGAAGAGGAGTAGAGGAAACACTGTGTATCATACATTAATTCCTGAGGAAGTACACAATCAACTGACTCACAGAAGTGCTTTTTAAGAGCACTCATGGTAACGTGCAGCAGAAATGTTTTCTGACTAGCCATATTCCTCTTTTTGTACATGTATTATTGCATCATATATAATAGACTTGGGAAAGTGTTTTTGATGTACGCTATCTAAAAAGAAACTGTGTGTTATTAGTTTAGTCAAACTGTGTTTCAGGACCAATTTTATGAGTAATCAATGCAGAATTCCAAATATTCCCAAAGGAACCGCAAGATTATTTCATTTAAGATGCTGTCTGAGAAGGTAGCTGCTGATGTAGACAGTAAGACAGGTTTGGGAACAAAGCTTTGGTGACTGTATACGTCCATCGTGATGTGTAATATCTCAGTGTTTTGAGAGACGAGCGTGTGGGTTTATCTTGGGCTGAGCTGGTGAGATGCACAGGAAAGAAGGGCATTGTTTTGTCGTGTTTATCTGTAGGAGGCGTGGGCAACCAGAGAGCAAATTTTATTTAGATACCTCCTAGTTCAAATTACACACTACAGACGTGATTAACATTGCAGAAACAAATGCAGAAAATCTGTTCCTTCCTGGACTCCTCTGCCGAGAGCCGTCACTCTCGTTCGCTGCCTCGCACAAATCACTGTTATATGTCAGCGGGGCGCTCTGGAAATACGTCATTTGAGAATGCCACTGAATGCCACAGAATGGCACGTGAATGCCACACAAATGCCCGACCCATGGTCCAGTCTCTCTTATTTCATGCAAAGAGAGCCAGAATGCAGTTGACCTCTACGCACATACGTCTGGCTGCCAGGTGAGACGGAGTGACCTCGATCTGACCGTGGAGGCGTGACCTTTAGCGAGTGTCTCTGACAGGAATGATGATGTGCACTCTGAATGACAAACTGGTTTATGCAATTGCTGCTCTTGCAGCTGGTAGTGCATGGCACCGACAGCACTGAGGTCATGGGGTTGATTCTCTAACATTTTGCACAAAAAATAAGTGCACTTTAGGGACTGGAAAAAATATACATTGGATGCATTTACGTTTTGATATAATGTCTGCCAAGTGTAAATGGTTAGAATGGCAGTATAAAAGCAGACTGGAACAAGCCACGCTGCTTTGTGAATAAATTGAGTTTCATGTTGCTGTGCTGGCATTTCTGTTTAGAAGCATCTCAGATGGCATCACAAAGAGTATTTGTAAAAAAGATGCTCCTTCTGAAATAAAAGGGTATGATGCACTAAGTCAACATACTCTAATGCATCGCCCTAACCAGGCGTGACACAATAAATTTTCAGCGACAAGTAATTTATCTTTCCACACTGCAAGCGGAGATAGCATGCGACCTGAAACACAGCTGATCAGAGCGTATTTGATGCTTAAATGTACAACTGAATAGAGCAGGCTTTTGGGCAAATGAGATTTCTCTTTGGACAAGGCTACTAAATGCACCAGAAACAGAAAGCAGACCAAATGTTGTGTTGCTTCAATTTACATGGAGGGGATTGCTTGTTTTGCTTTGTTTAATCACATGGCACCTGGTCAGGATGCAGTGTAACATTCACAGTCTGAAGCTTTTTCATTTATTGAAACTAAACTGCAATGGCTTGTGCATAAATTGTCATTCAGGTTACATCATAACCATGAGGCTGCCCATGTTTACTGCCCATGCTTATTCAGTATTCAGCAACTTCTTGGCAAATTTAAAGGTACAGTAGCATATTTTTACACTCTGTGTAGTTGTTGGAAAATGTTCTTAATGACTAAATAAACTATTATGATCTATTATGACTACTATGATTACTATTTGTCTTTTTTTCAGGGCTAGTTTACAATGTCAGGATGTCAGATGTTATGGATCTGATTCTGATTTCACCTCAGTTTCATAATACTGTATGTAATATTGTGTTTATATATATTATAAACAATATTACTATAGTATAACAATAGTTATGTTAAACGCAACTAATTTGCTATTTATTGTTTATCTTTAACCACATTTTGTCATATTATTCAGTAATTTAAATATTTAAAATCTAGCAAACCTAACATAATTTAATGAGTAGACACTTCCAAAACAGAAATTTCCAGATAATTTACTCACCCCCTTGTCATCCAAGATGTTCATGTCTTTCTTTCTTCATTCATGAAGAAATTATGTTTTTTGAGGAAAACATTTCAGGTTTTTTATCTATGGACTTCAATGGTACCCACGAGTTTGAACTTCCAAAATGCAGTTTAAATGCAGCTCTAAACGATCCCAGGGGTCTTAAGGTCCTTATCTAGCGAAACGATTGGTAATTTTCTAAAAAATAATAATAATAATAATAATAATAATAATTTCTTTACTTTTTAACCTCAAATGCTCATCTTGTCTAGCTCTGCTCTGTGCACTCTGGTTCAACACAGTTAGGGAATGTCAAAAAACTCCCATCTCATTTTCTCCTCCAACTTTAAAATCATCCTACATCACTGCAGAAGTACCGACCCAGTGATTACAAAATAAACATGCAAAGAAGATCAAATGCCCTTTACAAAAAAATGTGATGTAGGATGATTTTGAAGTTGGAGGAGGAAATGAGATGGCTAATAGCTATAAACATGCTATAAACATGCTAGTACCATGTTACCAACATGCTTATCATGCTAGCAACATGCTAATCATACTAGGAAAATTCTAGCAATGTGCTAACAATGCTAGAAACCTGCTAGCAACATCCTAGCATTGTGCTGTAACAACCCATCAACATGTCAATGATGCTAAAAATGCTTGCAACATGCTAATCATGTTAAAAACATGCTAGCAACATCTTAATCATTTTAGAAACCTAATTAGCTAGCTATAAATAGCTAGAAACATGCTAATCATGCTAGAAACAATGTTAGTACCATGTTAAAAACATGCTTATCATGCTAGCAACATGCTAATCATGTTACAACATGCTAACTACTTGTTATTCATGCTAAAACATGATTAGCAGCATGCTAGCAACATCCTAACGTCATGGTAAAGCATGCCATCAACATGCTAATGATGCTAAAAATGATATGGGAGTTTTTCGACATACCCTAACTGTCTTGAACCGGAATACACAGTGTTAACGCAGAGGTAGACAAGATGAGCATTCGAGGTTAAAAAGTATATAAATTGTACTTTTTTTTAGAAAATGACCAATCGTTTTGCTAAATAAGACCCTTCTTCCTCGGCTGGGATCGTTTAGAGCAGGGGTGTCAAACTCAGTTCCTGGAGGGCCGCAGCCCTGCACAGATTCAACCCTAATTAAACACACCTGATCCAGCTAATCAAGTCATTCAGGCCTGGTTTAGAGCCCTTTGAAGCTGCATTTAAACTGCATTTTGGAAGTTCAAAATCGGGTCACCTTATCAGTCCATTATATGGAGATATTTATATTCCTGAAATGTTTTCCTCAAAAAACACAATTTAATATAACTGAAGAAAGAAAGACATGAACATCTTGGGTGACAAGGGGGTTTTGTTCTGGAAGTGAACTTCCCCTTTAAATTTATTTTCATATGTGAATCAGACTTAACTGTAAGCTCGTGGTTTGAGTCGAATGTTAATTCATCAGCTATTTTATACGGATTTTGTTTGTGGCTCATGTGCGAGCTGTTTCAATGATTCATTTCAAAGATCAGCTCATGTAAATCATTTGTTTGTAATTTTAACTACAATGAAGGCATTGAGTGTTTGATGTTCCGTGCAACCAGGCTGCACAAAACAAGTTTTGTCTTTTCATATTTTCCACTGTATTACTTTGTGGTGCCAGAATATTCAGATTAACCAACAGTGGGTTTTCAAAAGCCAGTTCTTAAACTCTTACGAATTCTCTGACACCTCTGGCAGTTGGTTTTGCAGCGCACAGGCGTTTGACTGTCTCTGCATCTGTGTCAGCGCTGTCGTTTGTTGTTGTTGTGAATCGAGGCTTTGTTTAGCATCTCCCTCTGTGATGATGTAAAGTCAGTGAGTGACAGACACGACCTGTGGCATCAACACACACCAGACCAACCGGAAACAGACCCGCGACACAGGCGTTTCTGTCGGCTGTAAAGTTGTCGGGTATTTAAAGGGTCATCCGGGGGGAAAATGCTATCTAAAAGTGTGCAAGAATTCACTAATAATGTATTTCAGTCACTGACAGTGTTTATGTGCATGAACTGTCTGTGCTGTTTTAGCAGAGATTCACTGAAGCAATTATGCAAATCAGGTAAAGGCATAAACAATTTCAAATAAATGTGCGCAGAAGAGCAGAAGAGTCTTGGAGGCTGGTTCTGAGTGCTAAATTGGAGAGGATGCTGCTGCCTATAAAGATATGGCATATGACACTCTTATCCATTATCTGATGAATATCGGCTCTTGAATTATTGATCACGATATAATGTACACAAACTGTTCAACATTTGCTTTCCACTGACAACATAAAATTAATTGCGCCATGAAATATTGCTGACTTGTGAAGAGCAAGAAAATATAACTGCTGTACTTACTGTAATTACAAAGTATGATTTGTATACGCTCAGTGAGGCACAACCAGGGGTGCACTGTACCTGTAACTCGCTGCTTAACTACCACAGCGCGATGCATCACTGGTGAAACTAACCAACTAATCACTACTGTTTTCTGAAACCGCAGAAGCATGGTCACACCTGTCGTTTGAACCACAATGGTTCAACAATAACTGTTGGTAATGACGTCATGTGCAGGTGGTGAGGAGTCATTTCTAATGAACTGATTTGAGATCTCTGAGATGCTGCTGCAATGGATACAGCATCTGATGACTACTTCACTGTTTTTTTGCTGTCATTTTGTTTGACTATTTTGTTTGCTATCTGATTCATCATGGTCTTTCAAGTTACAACCACCAAACTCAGGTTGCTATACCTTTTCTAACTGTTCAGACTTACGATTTTTGTTAAATGGATGATGAAAACTATGAAAAGTCCCACAGACTTTCATTGACAATACAATAAGACTTATAGAGTGTTTAATCTGCCTGTCACTACCAAAGCTTAATGTCTATCATAGACAACATGCTAACAACATGTTAAAAACATGCCATCAACATGCTATTGATGCTAAAAAAAACAAGCTTGCAACATGCTAATCATGCTAAAACATGCTAGCAACATGTTAATAATGTTAGAAACATGCCATCAACATGCTAAAAAATGCTTGCAACATGCTAATCATGCTAAAAACATGTTAGCAACATGTTAATCATGCTATAAACATATTTAGCAACATATTAATAATGTTAGGAACATGTTAGTGATGTGCTAATCATGCTCAAAACATGCTAATCATGCTAGGAACATGCTAGTATCGTGTTAATCATGTTATAAACATGACTTATAAACATGATTAACAACATGCTAGCAATATGCTAATAATGCTAGGAACATGCCATCATCATGCTAAGATGCTAAAAAAAATGCTTGCAACATGCTAATCATGCTAAAAACATGTTAATCATGTTAGAAACATGATTAGCTAGCTATAAATAGCTATAAATATGCTAGCAGCATGTTAACCATGCTAGGAACATTCTAGCAATGTGCTAATCATGCTACAAACATACTAATACCATGTTAACAACATGGTTATGCTAGCAACATGCTAATCATATTGCAACATGCTAGCAATGTGCTAATAATGCTAGAAACAGGGTAGCAGCATGCTAACATCATGCTAAAAACATGCCATCAACATGTTAATCATGCTCTAAACATAATTAGCAACATAATAATGTTAGGAACATGTTAACAATGTGCTAATCATGCTCAAAACATGCTAAATCATGCTAGGAACATGCTAGTATCATGTTAATCATAAACATGACTTATAAACATGATTAACAACATGCTAGCAATATGCTAATCATGCTAAAAACATGTTAGCAAAACATGCTAATCATGCCAAAAACCATAGATATGTATATGTAGATGCCTCATTAACGACTGTTTCTATGGACCACTACTCTTAAGCCGTCTGCCATAATGTATTGATCAACTCGACGTCATTCACCATAGCAACCAATGAATATTCGCAGATGCCACTATCCTGTACAGCCAGTGGTCAATGGCAAACCCATAGTATGGTGGATGACGTCAGGTTGACCGTTACAACACGACGGGCGCGTCTACGTGCTTGGAGCGGTTGAATGGGGAATCTATACATATCTATGATAAAAACATGTACCATGTAAAAACTTATCAATGTGCTAACTCATGCTAGCAACATGCTTTCAACATCTATCTATCTAAACTTTTAAACTTTCAGGCTAGGCTTTTCTCAAGCCAACTTCTTTGTCCACAAACTTTACTCATCCAGTTTGTGATGCTGTTTGCGAATGTTCGTTTGAACTACGGTTTTGGGAAGCACTAAATTGTTGAATTATGTTGGTAATGACAGAACTTGCGACTATATTTGATTAACAACGCTTTGGGGAACGCACTCTTGATCATACGAAAATGTACAAATGATGCACCATTGTAGAAACTAATCTAGTCACAACCCTAAACCGTAATTACATGGTTGCATCTCTGTCGTCTGAAACATCTGTCGTTGAACTTCTTCTAATTGATTCAAGTGATTGATACGTTGATTTTTATAGTTAATTGACACAAACAACAGAAAGCTGTTAACTTTTTAATCACATTAACGTGCAGTATGAAATTGGCGTATGCTTCAGTCCCATGTTATGCGGTTCATTCAGTTCATTTAATCAACGGCGTCTGATGACTACTTCACTTCGCTGACTGTTGACAGAATAAAACATATGGAAGATTCCACATCATAGTAACAAGAAACTATACTTCTAACCACAGGTCGAGAGCTGTAGCTCCAATTGCAAAGTTTGTGAATGTTCATTTGAACCATGGTTTTGGGAAATGGCAAATCATTGACCTGTGTTGGTGACGACGGAACTTGCAACCATACTTGCCAAACAATGCTTTTATGAAATGCACCCCTGGATTGTTGGTGAGTAGTGAAAAAGAGCATGCAGAAATACTCCACACGGAAGTGACACTAGTGTTTAGTTAATCTTCCCCTTAAAAGGGAACACACAAGAGATGGGGGTATTTAGAACTTATCAAATCACAATAGTTCAAATTCAATGTACTATTTTCCAAAACAAAGGTACGAGTCTGCACTGGAATTTCCAGCAGATAATGATATTATCACTCAACAAGTGACATGTGTATTTTGCTGTCATAATAGTGTGCTGCTTTGCTGCTATCCTTATCTGGTGTTTGGAACACAAGAGCACAACTCGAGGAGGAGAATGAGGATGAGGAATGCTTACATGAGCTCCACACACTCGCCAAGCAAAATCCGCTTATGACTGATTTGTTTGCATCCAACCAATTAAAATTAATCCTCTGACTCCTGTCTTATTGTCCTCTGACCACATTGTTTTTTCTTCTGTTCTCCCCAGACTGTGTTCACTGTGTTCACGCTGTTGCTGTGATGTGCAGAGATCAGGTTCTGTGCTGTGTATGCTGTGACGTGAAGTGAAGTCACTAAGGCCCAATCCCAATTCCATCCCTTACCCCTACCCCTCCGTTTGGGCGTGTTCACGTGTAGGAGTAGGGGTGTCTCAATTCTCTTTTGGTTGGAGGGGTAGGGGGAAGGAGAAGATTTTTCGGGACCTCGCTTCAAACGAAGGGCTAAGAGAAATTTCCAACATGGCTGCTCACTCGAGCAAGCTGACCCATAAATATAAGTAATTTTTGCCATTAATAAGGATTTTATGACAATTTTTCATTATATGTATATTACCTTCAATCTTGTGTTTGTGTTTACGGTGATGTTCTGTAAAGAAACGTTTGCAAAAAAATCGCTAAAGTTTGCTAGTGAATAGCACTGATTGCATGATATTAGAAAATATATTTTTATGTTATGTTATGTTAAATATATTTTTATGTCACGGTGACTGGACTGCATGTTAGAAACAAATATGAAAGTCTAGTGGGAAGGCAATTTGCTTTACCTATGCATGTGGTAACGCATTGTTTTGTTTTGTTTATGGCCATATGTGTACTTGTAAATGAATGATGCTTACACTATCTGTACTCTTTGCAACATGACAACATTTTTGCAACTTATATTCTGTATAGGGACGGTGCATGTCCTCTGACGTAACATTAGGAGCTAGCGACAATGTATGATGACATATGACAGTGTAGTAGTGGTGTCCCATTTCTTAGGGGAAAATTTTTAACCCGTCCCCTTTCCACTTCGTTGCAAGGGGCAAGGGGTAGGCAAAGGGGTAGAAAATAGAATTGGGATTGGGCCTAATTCTGTAAAGTACTTGATTACTTGATTAAAGTTTAACATGTAAGTTTAACACAAATGCTTTGCAGTACCACGATAACAATATTACAAAGACCAGAACATAAATTATTATGTAATTACATGTTAAGTGGGTCAAGTGAAGTTCAGCTAATTGCATTTGATCTTAAACTATAAGACATTTTTATTTAACTGCATGCAGTTAAGTGTTTAAAAAACATTACAGCCTTAATTCCATAACTAGATGCCATAACTTCAGTAAAAACTAGCTAAAACCAGCCTAGGCTGGTTGTCTAGTCTTAGCTGGTTTAAACTGAAAATAGCTGGTTAAACCTTGGCTGGTCTTTTAGCAGGTCCCCCAGCTTGGCCAGCTAAAAAGTGGCCAAAACCACTTTAAACCACTTTAAAACCAGCTTGGGAGACCAGACAAAGCAGCCAATTAGCTTAGGCTGGTTTTAGCTGTTTTTTTATTTTTTATTTTTTAATTTTTTTTAAGTAGGGAGTAGTTAAGCTTTGCTATAGCAATAAACAGCTTAGATGCACCCTATAGGTCTCTTTGTATAAAAGTTTTCACCCTATCAATGAAAGTCTATGATATTTTGGGTGGTTTTTGATAGTCTGGTTTTCGAAAACCGTAAGCTGGATCAGTTAGAAAAGATAAAGCAACTAACTTCAGACCAGTCTGAAGGTCTCACCCCAGTTTGGTGGTTGTAGCTTTAAAGCTGTAGGAGGAGATACTGACTAGGTTTTGGCTCAGAAGAAGAAGCAGTTTATATAGCAGATCAGACCTGTTTTGTCTTGTTTTTGTTTGTTTTGAACTATAGCCATTGTTTTAAAATTTCAAACATCTGTTTTTTATGAAATGTTTGAAATGTGGCAGCCAATGGATCTTTTGTGTGTTCATGTGTTTGCATATTGACCTTTAAATCGGCATCTGTAGGAAAATGAGATGGGCCAGTAGTTTTAAATACAGGACACACCTTTCATAGTACGATAGACAGGCTTATGTTTCACAAAGCAATTTATGTCTTTGCAATGCTCGAGTATCTGAGTTCAGCAAATGGCTATAGAAACTCCTAGACAAAAAGAAATAACACATTTTTATTTTCCCCTCAAGATTTTCCGCTCTGTGCCATGCCAAACACTTTCACGAAAGGTATCCTAAGTGTTAGAGGAAGATTTTGTTTCTCATAGGATGCTCTTTCAAAGGTCAGGAAACTTACTGAACATTTTAGTTGTTCCAGCTCTGCAGACTTTGATTTGGTAGCTTGGTAGTTTCTCACTGAGCCAGACTTGTGTAGAGCGTGTTTTGTGGCCTTATAGATTCTGCTTACCCAAAGGTACTACGGTATCACACAGTAATACAAAGGCACTTTGATACCATGGTGTATCATATGGTATTGACATGGCACTTAATTGTTTTGAAAGTGCACTTGCAGTGTACTTCAATCCTCAAAAGTGTATTCTTACAATACTGTAGCTGCAGATAATGTAATAAGGCCACTTAAGTGTACTTAAAGTGTCTTAACACACTGTGCACTTTGTAATACTGTCTAATTAAAGGTTTTACTTTAAATAAATTTTGGTAACACTTTAGTTTAGGGATCAGTTCTCACTATTAACTAGTTGCTTATTAGCATGCGTATTACCAACTGTTTATTAGTACTTATAAAGCACATATTAATGTCTTATTCTGCATGACCATATTCTAGATCCCTAATTCGTAACATAACAACCTTACTAACTATTAATAAGCATTAAATTAGGAGTTTATTGAGACAAAAGTCATAATAGTTAATAGTGTGAATTTAAACTAAACTAAAGTGTGACTGTACTTATTAGCTATGCTATAATAATATTCTGTCATGCTGTATAGAAGTACACTTATTTTTATTTAATTGCATGCCGTTAAGTGTCTAAAAACATTCAGTCTTGATTCTGTGACTAATTGAGTAAAGTCTGAGAATAAACTTTGAGTTAGCTTGAGAAAGCCTAGCCTGAAAGTTTAAAGCAGTTGTAAAAGTATGAAAGTTGATGTTGCTATCATAATTTAACACATTGCTTATATGATTTAACATGCTGTTAGCATGTTTTAACATGATTAGCTTGTTGCTTGCATTTTATAGGCTGATTACAATGTTGTTAGCATGTTACTAGCATGTTGTTAGCATGATTAACAAATTACTAGAATGTTGTTAGCATGATTAGCAAGTTACTAACATGTTGCTAGCATGTTTATACCATGATTAGCATATTACTAGCATGTTGTTAGCATGATTAGCATGTTACTAGCATGTTGTTAACATGATTAGCAAATTACTAGAATGTTGTTAGCATGATTAGCATGTTACTAGCATGTTGTTAACATGATTAGCAAATTACTAGAATGTTGTTAGCATGATTAGCGAGTTACTAGCATGTTGCTAGCATGATTACCATGTTACTAGCTTGTTGCTAGCTTGTTTCTACCGTGATTACCATATTACTAGCATGTTGTTAGCATGATTAGCATGTCGCTACCCAGATAGCACACGTACGTCTGCAAGATGTCTGTTAAAGATCTCTTGATCTGGAAAGCATCTGCTGTGTACAGACGTCTGGCAGACATGCGTAAGATGTCAGTTTTACATACATTCTAAATCATAAACATCTTAAAGACATCTAATAGACATCTATTTGACATCTGATAGGAAATGTCCAATAGACATATTGCAGATGAGCAAACTACATCTTGCAGATCTAGATGCAGACGTCAAATAGACGTCTCCGAGATGTGTGTGTGCTATCAGGGTAGCATGTTGTTAGCATGATTAACATGTTGCTATCATGTTTCTAAAATAATTAACAAGATACTAGCATGTTGCTAGTGTGTTTCCAGCATAATTAGCATGTTATTAGCATGCTGTTAGCATGAGCAACATGTTTAAACCAGCTAAAACCAATTGAATCAGTAAAAAACAGCTAAAAACCAGTTAAAACCAGCCTAGTACAGCCTTAAAGTTTCTTAACACACTAAGTGCACTTTGTAATATTGTCTAAAGGTTTTACTTTAAAAGCAATTTTGGTACCACTTTAGTTTAGGGATCAATTCTCACTATTAACTAGTTGCTTATTAGCATGCATATTACCAGCATATTTGCAGTTTATTAGTACTTAAAAAGCACATATTAATGTCTTATTCTGCATGACCATATTCTAGATCCCTTAATCCTTAACATAACAATCTTACTAACGATTAATAAACAGCAAATTAGGAGTTTATTGAGACAAATATCATATTTATTAGTTTATAGTGTGAATTTGTCCCTAAACTAAAGTGTGACCGTACGTGATACCTGTCCCATACCTGTCCAAAAACACTGCAGTACTGTGATACCATGTGGAAACCTTAACACCACGACACATTTTGATGCTTTTTTGTGTCATATCTGCAGTGGGTACGAGTTCAGACTGATAATCTGGATAATAATGACTGCAGTGTTTCTCAGTGGGCGAGCAATGAGCCTGGGGCGTTCCACTACCCATAATCCTCCTGTCATACCAGTCATTTATGATGGTGCCACAGAGAGAACTGCTAATGACTACTGTGGTGTCACAACATCACACTTAAATTCACCTGACAAGCTCGCAGCTCCAGATTCGAGGAGTGGTACGAGTGGCCGCAGGGGGAATGACTGTGTGTGATTGACACAAGCTTGTCACAGTGTGTGTGCTCCACAAACAGACATTGTTAGGGGTTATTTTTGGTCCTCCAGCAGTGTGTGTGAGGGGGTGGGTGTGTTTGTGTCTTTGAAGGGCTTGCTCTAAAATCATTGTAAATTTAATCAGCATTATAAATGCGGCCAGTTTAAACAACTGGTATACTGGTATTGTTAGAAAACAAACTGTTCTTAGTGTGGGAGTGCATGCAAGTGTGTGTGTACAGTTTATAATTGTGAAGAAAACATGTTGTGCATTATATTTAAAGACATGTCAAAAACCCAACTTCTAATCGGTTGCACATTATTCGAAGGCTTATAAATCAGCCATTGTTTTAAGGGTGAGTTTTGCTTTAAAATGACAGAACGGAAGTTCTCTATGAGTGTGCGTTGTTTATCTTTGAGGTTTGTACAGATTTAGCTCTTTTTGAATGGGTGGTAAAGGGTAAAAAAGACATTTGGGTAAAAAAAACAAACCAAAAAAAAAACAAAACAAAAAAAAAAGATGAACCGAGCTTGTTTATCTTGGCCATGGAGCAGAAAAACCGAAGGATTTAATGATCAGTGAATTTCCATGTTTATCGAGCTGGCTTTGTGTTTACCCATGAGACCAAACCCAAATACTCTAATGTTATGCTAAAACCGTTTTGGATAAGTTTGCGTGTTTAGTGCATTAATAAAGTTTTTTTTTTTTTTTTTTTTTTTTTTTCTTGTAAGGATGAAGTTAAAGTACTTATAAAAGCAATAGAAGTCTATGCAATGTCTCCATTTAGCTAGTTAAGTAAATGTGTGTGTGTGTGTGTGCAGATACAGGGGATGTTCTTCAGATGCAACATCTTGCTGTGTTTAATTTAACCTTGGTGTGGAAAGAATTGACTGCCAGTGATTAAGTTTATTACCGTTTACATTTGCAAGTGTTTATGTAATCCCACACTACTGCTGAATTCAGTTATAAATAAGCACTTAAATATACTCAACATGATGTTTTACAGCTGTTGACACTTAAAATTAGAATAAACAGTGGTTCACTCAAAATTGATGGGCATCATTTACTCATTGTTTAGAGAATCGCAGTTAATAAAAATGTGACATGAAATATAATGTCTAAAAATTCCCCAAAGAGTATCTATGTACTTTCTTGGCCTGAATTAACTCTTGGCCAGAACTCCAGTTATCATGACAGTCAGAATGACAGTTTAACTAGACAGTTCAAGGTTTAGTTCACACAAACATGAAAATTCTGTCATAAATTACACCTCATTTCGTTCCAAACCTGTAAGACTGTCGTTCATCTTCGGAACACAAATTAAGATATTTTTGATGAAATCCGAGAGCTTTCTAACCCTGCATAGACAGCAAGGGTTCTACCACAGTCAAGGCACAGAAAGGTTACTAAGTAATTAGTTACTGTAATTTAATTACTTTTCCCTTGGAAAAGTATTTTTTATGTAATTTAATTACAGTCACGTCTTATGTAATTTGAGACTGTAGAACATTTATATACAATGCAATAGTGAATTTAACATCAAAATGTAAAGAAGTCTAACCTTAAAATGTTTGCCCAACTCAATCCGAGTCATTAGCCATCTTCAAGAATTTGGCTAAAAACGCATCTCTTCCATCTTTATTTGACCCTCTAACTCTAGTACTCTCTATTCTATATATATATATATAAAATGGCCTCTTAGACTTATACTCATTTACTCATTGTTTGTTTTCTTTTAAAAAGAAAAAAACAAAAAAGAAAAAAACCTAACACTAGCTTCTCTCTTCTTTTCGTATTCAATTTTTTTCTTTGTTTATTATAGAATTAATAAAAAGCAAAAATTGAAGGCCTCTAACACTAGCTTGCTTTTTCTCTTTTTTTTATTCCATCTATTTTCTTTTTGTTTATTATATAATAATAATAAAAAAAAAAACTTGCTTTGTGTACTGCAGACTTACAATAGCACTTGCATGTTATTGTTGTTTTGTTGAATTTGATTGCTTCCATTGTCCTTTTTTTGTAAGTTGCTTTGGATAAAAGCGTCTGCTAAATGTCTAAATGTAATGTGAATGTTAAATTCATATTTTTTATGGTTACACTTTATTTTAAAGTCCAGTTTTCCCTATTAACAAACCATTAACTACGGCTTTTGCCTCAAACTCCTAATTTGCTGCTTATTAATAGTTAATAAGGTAGTTGTTAAATTCAGGTATTGGGTAGGATTAGGGATGTAGAATATGGTCATGTGCAATATGTGCTTTCTAAGTACTAATAAATAGCCAATATGTTATGAATAGGCATGCTAATAAATAACTAGTTAATAATGAGAATTGTTCCCTACACTAAAGAGTTACACTTTTTATTTACCCTTTTCACTTTAAATACTTTGGTGAGTTAATAAGAATGTTGGTAACACTTTAATGTCAATTTCTCACTATTAACTAGTTGGTTATTAGCATGAATATTACTGGGATATTGGCTGTTTATTACTTAAAAAGCACATATTAATGTCTCATTCTGCAAGACCTTATTCTAAATCTAAATCATTAATCCTACCCAATTCTTAAACTTAACAACCACTTTACTAAGTATTAATAAGCAGTAATAAGGAGTATATTGAGGCAAAAGTCAGAGGTTAATAGTTACCTATTAGTGAGAATTTGACTCTAATCTAAAGTGTAACCAGAATAATTTCATGTCTATCTTTGTATCATTAACTTGTCAAAGCTGATATAGGACTTAATTAGTAAACTAACTAGTAATAAGTAATTAAATACTTCTTGGAGAGAGTAATTTGTACAGTAATCTAATTAAACTGCTCAAGACGTAATTAGTAACTAGTAGTTTTTTAGAGTAACTTACCTAACACTGGTAAGGACATTGTTTGAACAGTTCATGTGACATCAGTGGTTCAACCATAATGTTATGAAGCTGCAAGAATACTCTGTGCGCAAAGAAAACAAAAATAAGGACTTTATTCAACAATTTCTTATCTTCTGTGTCAGTTTCCGCTGCCGTTCATGACACTACCATGTACCTTGTCAGAACGGCGGCTCCTGCGTCAGCAGCAGCACATGCATACGTCATGGTACTCTCATGAATGCGCATCGATTGACACGGAAGAGAAGAAATTGTTGAATAAAGTCATTATAGTTGAACCACTGATGTCACATGGACTATTTTATTGATGTTTTTGGGCCTTGAACGTGGTAGTTGTGTTGCTGTCTATGGAGGGTCAGGAAGCTTTTGGATTTCATCAAAAATATCTTGATTTGTGTTCTGAGGATGAACAAAGGTCTTCTGTCTTAATGGCAGAGTTTGCATTTGAGAATGAACTATTCCTGTAATTTTCTTGTTTCTTGTACCACAGCAAAGGCCAAAACGCAATTTTGCAATGTCTGCGACACAGCGACTGTTGCTCTGTGTGATTCCAGGTCTGTGATCAGAGAGATCCGGTGGGATCTGACAGAGGTGTGTTGTTGAGTTCAGCTCTGATCAGTGGAAGGAACGTTCATCTTCTGATTGGACACAGCGGTTGGAAAGAACTTGTCACATTTTATCACTATATAGTGTGGAACTTTTTTACATTTCCCTTTTTTACATTTTACATGTTTACAGGTCAGCGAAAAACCAATGCATGATTTTGCTCAAAGCAACAAGCAAAGACACACACACACCATCAGTCTCCTGCTTGCTTGTGTGTGTTTGTCGACGCGCGTTTATTCTTATCTATTATTTAATGTCATGCATCATGCTTCCCGATCTCATTTATATAATTATATTCATCTCTAACCATATCAAAATGTCAGTACCAAAGTTCAGGGTGTAACAATCAATCACTAAATGTGCCTGATGTTTATTACCCATACTAAACAAGCAGGAGACAGGGAGAAATAGAATAGACACGGTTTTCCACGGTTGGAATAGGAGTCCTTATAAGGCACTAAAGAGAAGGATATTATTAGCTTAGTTTCCTAAGTCAAGCATTACTATTAATATTGCTCAAACACAGGGAACTTAAGCAAGAATGTAAAGGATGTAAAGGTCATAAATGATGCCTCAACTTGTGCAGAGTGGTCTTTTTTTCTTATGATTAGATGGATGATGAAATGTACAAAAAAGGTCCCTTAGGCTTACAGTGATATGAGTCATATAGAGCTCAAAATATCAGAGCAGTGACTCTCAAATTTCTCAAGCCAAGTCCCACCTTTGATTGTTTGATTGAATCCACTGGTGTCATAGCTTGATTTAGTCGGTGCTTGGAACTTTTCTCTTTCATTTACAATAAAAATGGATTGCTGAATACAGCGCTTTTGAGTCAGAGGCAACATCTTGGATCTTGTAGATTACCTCAGGTTTTTAGTACAGGAATTAAACTGCAATGTGCATACAGTACATCACAGTTCTGAACCGCTGTTACAGACTTGGAGGTGAGCTCTTTCTATAAAACAACCACCTAGTAACCCATCACAGCACAAGAAAAGTACAAACTGAATTAGTTATATTACTCTTTGACAGTGCTGTTTTGTATTTTACATAGGATGTAGTCCTCCATACAGAGGTTTTTCATTGTTTTTCTATGTAAATATCCACTAGATGAACATGTTTGACCGTTGCACTTGTGGTTTTTGCAGCATCTCATGCATGATGTGCCATTCTAAAAACCCTGCGTTCAACTTCAAACAAGGTCAGCTTTTAAAGAAACATGCACAAAAATGCATTTTGTATAACCGACTCCTAAATGTGTTTGTTAAATTCACTGTTTATCTGGGACTTTACTACTAAAACTATATTTAGTGTGCACTTGTAGTGCATTTCAAATCTTAGCAGTGCATTTTTCAAAAAAACACTTTTTAAAATTTTCTTAACAGACTGAAGTACACTCTTAAAGAGTGCACTTAGTAAGTAATGTCATATTAAGTCGTTAAGTTTAATAATCTTTTCTCATGGTTTATAGAACTATTTGATTATAATTTTGCCTTTAGTGTTGATAATAATTAAAAAAGTTTATTCATTTAATATGTACTAAATTGCAATATATTATATATAAGTATACTACAAACACATTTACATATTATGCAATTGTACTTTTAGTACACTAAACTTACATATTTGCTAAATTAGAACAACTTATTTTGTGCCTAATGCACTTTAATTGTGCAGAAGTAGTGCTGAAGTCCAACTAAAGATATACTAAAGTATATTTGATTGTGCTAAAGTGGAACTATTGCAAGTATACTTTAGGTACAATTTAAATATTTTGCTTTTAAAGACTGATATAATTTAAAGATCAAACGATTCTCATCAATAATGACATTAAAACATATTTTAGGCTTAATATTAAGAAATGTGCATTGTGCACAAGTAGTACTCCAAATAAAGTTTAATTACAATTGTATATCAGTAAGTAAGAGATATGCCAGACTTGAACTATACTTAGTATAAAATAAATGCATTTTAAATCTATTGCTTTTTTATTAGGGAACAGAAATAATTATGAAATCACATATAAAAATGTATTTAAGTCTTACTTAAGAGGGTCAAAAAAGCACTTGAAAGTTTAACTGAGTTTAATATATATATATATATATATAAACCATCAAACATTTGAGTTTTATTGTTAATAACATGCAAGTGTTCAAAAACATCACATTCATTTTGAACTTTTAGTATATACCGTTTTTAAAAGTATGTTTTAAAAAATGTATTCAGTACATCTCTCTCTGTATGTGTTTTTCACAAACTGTCTGTTGCATAAGATGCAGCACAGAAATATTAAAGTGTGATTTCTTCAGTTCTATTTTTTCCCTCCTGTGTGTGTGTGTGAATGTGTGAAGCTGTCAGCTGAAATTTTGTTCAAACACTAAAGAATTAATTAAAAAGGTGTTAAAACACACAACTCTAGACACAACACAGACCCCTGCTCTCCTCTCACACCCCCTCCACACTCACTTCTCTAGAACTCGGCTATCTCATCTGTAACACCAAAACAAATATGTTATTTTACATAAACAAATAATGTTGACTGTGTGCGTGTGCTGATTTGTTTGAGCATGAATATATTATGAACATAAATGCAGAATGTGGGAGTCAGAAATGAAGAAGACACGTGTATATGTCCCATAAGACCCGTGGGGTCACTGCGTGGCATTGGTGATGAAATCTTTTTTTTTTTTTTTTTCCCATTAACAAGATTGAGAGAGACAAAGAGATAAATATAACGCATGAGAGCTCATAATTCAATGGGGAAATAACAAAATAACAAGAACTATTTGCCAAGCTCATATTTCAATAACATATTTCTAAAATAAGCAATACAATCTGACATGAATAAATGCTGTTTTTCTTTTTATCACAAAATATCACTTAAAAATAATATATAGGTTGGTCCAAAGTGTAGAGCAGAAGCTGAGCTCATCACTTTATTGCATTGCCAAAAAGCTCAAGTGAGGATTATGAATTTGGTTATTTGTTGTCATACACTGAATTTCTTCAAAAAACCAAATTACCAGTTAACCCTTTAACTGTCACTCATATTTTTGAACACGGAAATAAAAATGCACTATCCAGACTTAAATTTGTATAATTCATGAATGAAAACATTTTGTAATATGATTTTAATGTACATTTTCCGTGGTAATGCAATGTCTGATTTTAAAATGCCTTTCAAAGGATGAATTTTGAGATTTTAAGTTTTGAACTGATATATAATTTCTTATGATATCTAAAGCGTGAAAGGGAAAAAGGAAACGAAGAAAGTCTTTTGTGACAAAGGACAGAACTCATTTGCACTCTTGACATATATTAATCTATTACTTTTTCTACATAATTAGTAACACAAACATATGGTAAAATATCTATTTAGGAGTCTTAGACCTTTTCAGTGATGTATAGTTTGTCATGATTAGATTAGGATTTTTTGTAATATGGTGAAGTAAACTGTTAAAGGGTTAAACCAAGAGACTTTACTATCACTCTAAACCCAATTCCAAAAAGTCTATTTAAATGCTGTTTTAAGAAGCTCCACTTCAGTGGAAATCAACAATTATGATTTTTGTGTAAATATTTATACTGGTAATGTTGATGTTTAAAAACATCAATGTTCTTTGTTTTCTCTATTTTTCCCGTGGTAACATTTTTTAGGCTTTTTTATTTAGTAAGATCTACTGGAAATAAGCATGGAAAATGCAAAACAAATAACAAAATTAAAGAAGTGTTCTACAAAACACTACAAAGATGTGTCCGGTTAAGCATGTTTTGGGAAAGATGAGCGTTCCAATTCAAAATAAGAGCAGAAGCTTCAATAAAATCAAGTGGAATTGTTTTTTCTAGGAGGAGGAACTTCTGGTTATGCATTATCTCATAAAAGAGCGTAGGCGCTTTACAGTAAGTTACATCCGGTCCTTTCCTGGTAACCTCATACAGATATAAAAAAGTAATCACGTTTACCTTTTTAGCTGGTCATGAGTTACAAGCGGTTAGGATAATAATATTTAAAATGTATATTCGCCGCCTGCAAGACTCCCATTATAAGTGCATTTAGGTAAACATTCTCAATGGTTTACGCACTTGAAGTTACTGTTTGTGTGATTGACAGTAGGTCAATCTTTCTTTAAATCGAGTATGTTTCTCCACGTTCAGTGATGGCAGAATAACATCTCTTCACAAATCTTATACACTCATAACTTAATAAGCTCTAATAAAGATGTGTTGCGAACACATGAAAGCTCTCTGCGCTTCTGAGAACAGATTTGTACTGAGGGAATTCCTGTTTCTGAAGAAGAGAAAACTCATCTTTACTTTCCTATCTCAGACCTAATGTTGCCATAGGCTACCTCTCTCCTTCCCACTCGCTTTGCTCTCTTTGTCTCTGTCTATTTCTCTCTCCCTCTTCTGTCTTCCTCTGAGGAGTACACTCTGATTTCTGAAAGCTTCTCCAGCGAGGTCCCCGAGGGACAGACTCGACATGAAAACAGCTTCTTCTGTGCTTATTTCTCTCCTGCTCTAAACCAGCAGCCGTCACCACATAAACGATAAACGACAAAAACAGACAGCGAGTGATGATCTGACTTCTGAAACTGGAACCTTGTGTAGAATGTGAGAGTTATAATTTAGAAGTCCAACTGCATTTGCAAGGAAACACAGCAGCTGTGCTTACAGGGTGCGAAAGTATACAGTGCAAGTTCAGTTCACTTTGCATATACACTACTGTTTGGATTTGATTAAAAAGTAGAAGTAAAAATACTACAAATGACATCAATTTGTTCAAAACTATGACTTATCCTATCTATCAAAAGTTTTTCAACAGTGAGATTTTTAGTGTTTTAGTGTGATCTAAAATACGGCAAAAGCAGCAATATTGTGAAATATTTGTACTATTTAAAATAACTGCTTTCTATTTTACTATATTCTAAACTGTAATTTATTCCTGTGATCAAAGCTGAATTTTCAGCATCATTACTCCAGTCTTCAGTGCCGCTTGATCCTTCAGAAATCATGCTGATATGCTGATTTGCTGTTCAACAAACATTTTCTTTAAAATTATTATTATTATGAATATTTAAAACAGCTGAGTACATTTTTTTCAGGGTTTTTTGATGAATAGAAAGATCCAAAGCATCTATCTGAAATAAAAAGCTGCACCATTCAAAATCTTCGAGACAACATACATACATACTTATTTATCTATCATTTTTTTAGTTACATTTTTTTTTTTTTTTACTCACTTATGATGCTTTAAGTGTATCAAAAGTGATGATAAAGACATCTATAATGTTACAAAAGTTTTCGGTTTCAGATGAATGCTGTTCTTCTGAACTTTCTATTGATCAAAGAAACCTGGAAAAAATCTACTCAGATTTTTTTAACATAATAATAATAATAATAATAATAATAATAATAATAATAATAATACAAGTTTTTTTTTTTTTTTAGCAGCAAATCAGAATATTAGAGAGATTTCTGAAGGATCATGTTGACTGGAGTAATGATGCTAAAAATGCAGCTTTGAAATCACAAGAATAAATTACATTTTAAAATATATTCTAATTGAAAACAATTATTTTAAATAGTAAAAATATGTTTGTATAAAATCTGTTTGTTTGTGTTTTTTGAAACACAAATGAAGACATTTTGAGGAATATTTGGACTGTTTTGTCCACATAATGACAGTTAATCAAAAAAAAAAAAAAAAAAAAAAGATAATAATAATAACAATAATAAAATCATATTAAGGGACACAGAATTAATACCTGTGGTTCCTGGCGATATATGGAGGTCTTATGAAGTGAAACGATCAGTCTGTGCAAAAAAACTGTGTGTTATTACCTGTAATCCAGAGCCTCAGACAAACGGTTCAGAGTGGTGTTCGGTTCACAAATGAATCATTCTTTTGAACCGGTTCTTTTTGGGGAACTAGTTGAACTAGTTCATCAAAGCAGACTGTGGCATCCAAAACAGTTTGCGTCTCAAGCAGCACAGATCTACAAGTTACTCAATCAAAACTCACTTTTTGACATGCCTGACTAAAAATAGCGGTGTGTATCTGATCCTGTGATGAATGAACTGATTCATCGCTCCAGTTCCTCCAACAGTCACTGAAGTGTGGAAACAGTTCAACTCGGACCAAAGACCAGAGCCGCTAAATGAAGAAGCCAAATGAAAGTTTTTATGGTTTCTAATTTTTGATGTAAAAAGGTGAGCTGGTAAAGACAAGTTTATTCACTTTATATTCTTTAAACATGTAAAACATCCACGTTTTACATCATTATTAAAAATGTAATTGTGCATATGTTGTGTCGTTGCGTGATTACGAAAACAAACTTTTCGAAGCGAACTGTTCGAAAGAACCAGTTCTCTGAAAAGAATAATATTTCCCCAAGCGCCTGATGCTCTGGATTACAGGTAATAATGCTGTAAATATTGTTCAGTTTCTTGCACAGACTGATTGTTTCACTTCATAAGACCTCAATATATCATCAGGAGCCCGGGGGATTCATTTTGTGTTTTTTGACATGCTTATTTTGACTCCCAAAAACAGCTACTGAATTGTATTTTATGAGTCACCAAGGAGCAGGCTTTCAGCTAAAAAAATCTTTTTTACTGTTCTGTTGAAGAAAACTCTAGTTACCTACATCTTGGCTTGAGGGTGAGGAAATGAACAGCAAATGTTCATTTTTGGGTGAACTGTCCCTTTAAGGGACAGCTACAAAGGGAAGTTTGAATGGATTTTAAGTGGCTTAACAAGTTTAATAATCAAGGGTAGGGCATAAGAACAAACCCTAAGATGAATATCATCATACTGCGGTCTTGCAAGCACTGTAATAAAGTTGGTGGTGTGATTAGTTGTGTGGTGGCAAAGCCGTGGGCCTCCTCGTCTGGGATCAGCACCAACTCTGCAGTGACGTTTTACTCCTGCGAGGAGCTGACAGCTTTTAAAAGACGCACAGCAGAGATGGCTCATTGTGAGTGAATGCCTGGCACAGCATTGTGAGCCTTCACTATTTCCATACTGGAAAAATAGAGAGAGGAAACACGCATGGAACAAAAATGGGTAAAATGTAAAAAAGAAAAGGGGAGAGAGGGAGGGAAAGTGTGAGCAATGATGGAGGGTCAAATTCATTGGAAAGACTGATCTGGACTGCTTGGCTTTCAATTTGATGCAAAGGTCAGAGCTTCTTATACAATACAAAACTGGGAGCACAAAAGAAAAGTGCATAGATTAACAGAGCATCCAGCAGGAAAGAAAAAAAAAACAAAAACAAAGATCTCTTTTGTGCTGAGCTGTGTTCCTTAATATATAATTACCTTAATATTTGTATTAATATTAGTGATATTTTTATGTTTTTTTTTTTCTTTTCTTCAAAG